>BLSH010167007.1:290708-315144 GCA_018402905.1 Glandirana rugosa | reverse complement strand
GGGTCACATGATACACTGACCAATCACAGCCATGCCATTAGTAGGCATGGCTGTGATGGCTTCTAAGGGCAAACAAGTGAAACGCTTGTTGATTGGCTGCCCTGCAGCTATTCAACAGGCGCCAAAAAATACCTGAATACCGAACCCGATCCTGGACTTTTTTTGAAATGTCCGGGATCGGGTTCGGGGCACGGACACCCTAAAGTCCGGTACGGACCCGAACTTTACAGTCAGGGTTCACTCAACTCTAGATACAGACCACTGTCTTTGACAGAGTAGGGAATGAATAAACCATCCGCTAGGCTTTTATTGCGGTCTTTTCTCCTGGTAATGAAACCCCAGCACCCTAGGATCCTTTCTATTTGTCCTGGGGGACAGATGTCACAAGGAATAAAAGTAAGGGAAAATCCAAAGTTGTGAGTTTTTACCAGAACATGAATTAAGAGAAAATCAGAAAAAGCGGGGACAATTGTTCCATTAACAACTATCTAAGCAGGGTTTTCCATCATTTTTGAAAAAATTCCTGTTGTGACTACAGTACTGAAAGTGAATTCTACCCAACTGCAATTGGACGCAAATGGCAAAAAAAAAAATGGGTTTTAACAATGTTGAGCGAACACCTGGACGTCCAGGTTCGGCACCGAACGTTGCCCAAACTTTATCATGGACCCCGAACCCCATCGAAGTCAATGGGGACCCAAACTTTTAGGCACAAAAATGGCTGTAACAAAGTCCTGGCAAGTGCTAGAGGGCTGAAAAAGGAAGTAAAATGGGGGTAAGAGTAGGGTAAGTGCCCTAGAAAAAAATGGGGATAGGGAAAATAAATTAAAATCAAATAAACTAGCAGATAATTTTTGAACAATAATGCGTCACTTACAGCTGCAGCTAGAACCTCTCCCTTTAGAACTTTAAATGAAACTGTCAATCATTGCACATCTGCTATTCACACACATGTGTTCTGCACCAGAACAGATGTTCTTCACACATTACATCTTTTCTGCACACATCTGGAAATAGAATAGAACACTTTACCTAAAACCGGGGAGAAACCATACACATGCACTTGAAACATCTGGATAGTGTGTTTGAAAATACAGCATAGAGAAGAGCATGCATATGGTTTCGCTCTTCACACACAGTTTCCAGATGTTTTCAGAACAGTGATATCATATCAGTGACATTTTGCAGAACAGTGATATGGGTACTCCCGGCTTATTTATACTTTTTTGACACAGTTTGAAGATGATTTTAGAACAGTTCTATGGCCTCTAATGTTAATTAATACTTTTCAGACCCATTTTGAAGATGATCTCCATTTTTGCATTTTTTATGTTTTTATTTTTTTTAAAAATATTTAAAGTTATTTCCCTGTCCCCATTTCTTTGTAGGGCACTTGTCCCACCCTTACCCACATTTTCCTTCCTTTTGCAGACCTCTAGGACCTTCCTGGGCTTTTTTACAGCATTTTTAAGATTTTTCATTAAAATTACCAGAACCCCGGACCCGAACCCGGACTTTTTTTTGAAAAGTCCGGGTCCGGGTCCCGGACACCCCAAAGTTCGGTACGGACCCGAACTTTACAGTCCGGGTTCGCTCAACTCTAGTTATGAAGGGTTTGATCTGCAATCTGTCACTCAAAGCAGCAGTAGTAGTAATCTCAGGATGCAGGATCAGATGTTAAAATGTCTATAATCTGTCCCTCACAAAAACGCCGGCAGCTTCCTCTCCCTACACTAACCCAAGAGCATGTGACATGCAGCACTGTGACTCCAGCCTCATATAGAGGCTGGGTCACATGATGCACTGGCCAATCACAGCCATGCCATTAGTAGGCATGGTGGCTTCTAAGGGCAAACCAGTGAAACGCTTGTTGATTGGCTGCCCTGCAGCTATTCAACATGCGTGATCAACTACCAGAACCCAGAACACGAACTCAAACGTTTTTTGAAACGTCCGTGTTCGGGTCCGGGTCCTGGACACCCCAAAGTTCGGTACTAGTTTTAACCAATCCCTACTCAAAATGTTTTGGCCCCCAATATACTTTTGGTCTATAGGCTTAGAAGGTGTAGTAGCTTTTAAACACTGGGAGAAATAAATAAGTGTCTAGGACAAGTACTGCTTCAACTGGTGCCATTGACCATAGTGACCAATCATCTTCTATCTTTTATTGTTTTACACAGATTAGAAAATGAAAATATAAAAGCTGATTGGCTGCTCTAGGTAACTTCTCCAGTTGAGATAAAACTGAGACAAAGTTTATCTCAGACACCATTTATTGATTCCCCTCTATTTGGTTAACAAAAAAGAAGCAAGTCACAATCAAAAGGATAGTGCCACCGAGACGCGATCCACACAGAACATGCTTTATTATAAGACTCATGAAGAAGCATTTCTGTGTGAAATACATCACAGTGGGATTTAATGTCTCAATTTGTGCAAGATGTCATTATGGACCTAATCCTTTTGAACGCTTCTATATGTTTGGAGGGTCTAAGCAAGGTCCAAGTAACCACAAGGGCCATTGAGAAGTGATACTTCAAACCAGTCGGCCTAGAAGCAGACTAAATGGTTGTCTTACAAAATTTAGTATTAGGGAATGGACAGAAACCTGGCTAAACCATTGAACTGCCATGGACAATTACTAAATGGCATGGAAGTCAAAGGGGTTAAAACAAGCTCACAGCTGTAATAGCCCATAAAAATTTAACAAGCAGCTGTACAGTGCTGATAAGGCTGCACCGCCGATAACTTGCTGGATTGATGACACTTGAGTATAATAGTTGTATAATAAGAGGGTTGGAATTAAGGCTTAGTTTGCACATGCAGTTGAGGGATTTTAAATACAGGTGGTCCAGCCCCTTAACTGCCCCCAAGGTGTAAAGGCAGCCATATGGCAACAGTCATGATGTTTTGCAGCATGACCTGCTAAATGTAACCAATTTGGTCATTTTGCTTTCCCTTTATTTTGAACATGACATTTGTCATGTCATTGACTGTTCTGATGAGACTTTTTTTACAAATATTTTTTTTTATTTGTAAATCTTTTCTCACACTAAAATAGTCATGGACTCAAGACTAAAAGAGATATAACCTTGCAGCTACACAAAGCATTTGTAGATACCCTGTCTTGAATATGCAATTCATTTTTGGGTGACAGTTTGCAAATTGTAGTGGAACTGAAACAAAACTGCAGAGAAGGGCAACTACATTAATCAACAGGATGAATAACATCAACTATTAGGAAAGATTGAATAAGTGAAATATAAATAAATATATGTTTATATGTTTACTTTTACAGAAACTTCAGTCTCACCTGGACCAGATTCATCAACTGAGGATGTTACAGCTGTCACTTCCATCTCACCTGGACCTGACTCATCAACTGAGGATGTTACAGCTGTCACTTCCATCTCACCTGGACCTGACTCATCAACTGAGGATGTTACAGCTGTCACTTCCATCTCACCTGGACCCGATTCATCAACTGAGGATGTTACAGCTGTGACTTCCATCTCACCTGGACCAAATCCATCAACTGATGATATTACAGCTGTGACTTCTATCTCACCTGGACTCGATTCATCAACTGAGGATGTTACAGCTGTGACTTCTATCTCACCTGGACCCGATTCATCAACTGAGGATGTTACAGCTGTGACTTCTATCTCACCTGGACCAGATTCATCAACTGAGGATGTTACAGCTGTCACTTCCATCTCACCTGGACCTGACTCATCAACTGAGGATGTTACAGCTGTGACTTCCATCTCACCTGGACCAAATCCATCAACTGATGATATTACAGCTGTGACTTCTATCTCACCTGGACCCGATTCATCAACTGAGGATGTTACAGCTGTGACTTCCCTCTCCCCTGGACCCGATTCATCAACTGAGGATGTTACAGCTTTGACTTCTATCTCACATGGACCTGATTCATCAACTGAGGATGTTACAGCTTTGACTTCTATCTCACCTGGACCTGATTCATCAACTGAGGATGTTACAGCTTTGACTTCTATCTCACCTGGACCTGATTCATCAACTGAGGATGTTACAGCTGTCACTTCCATCTCACCTGGACCCGATTCATCAACTGAGGATGTTACAGCTGTGACTTCCATCTCACCTGGACCAAATCCATCAACTGATGATATTACGGCTGTGACTTCTATCTCACCTGAACCCGATTCATCAACTGAGGATGTTACAGCTGTGACTTCCCTCTCCCCTGGACCCGATTCATCAACTGAGGATGTTACAGCTTTGACTTCTATCTCACATGGACCTGATTCATCAACTGAGGATGTTACAGCTTTGACTTCTATCTCACCTGGACCTGATTCATCAACTGAGGATGTTACAGCTGTGACTTCTATCTCACCTGGACCCGATTCATCAACTGAGGATGTTACAGCTTTGACTTCTATCTCACCTGGACCTGATTCATCAACTGAGGATGTTACAGCTGGGACTTCCATTTCACCTGGACCCGATTCATCAACTGAGGATGTTACAGCTGGGACTTCCCTCTCACCTGGACCTGATTCATCAACTGCAGATGTTACAGCTGTAACTTCCCTCTCACCTGGACCCGATTCATCAACTGAGGATGTTACAGCTGTGACTTCCATCTCCCATGGACCCGATTCATCAACTGAGGATGTTACAGCTTTGACTTCTATCTCACCTGGACCTGATTCATCAACTGAGGATGTTACAGCTTTGACTTCTATCTCACCTGGACCAGATTCATCAACTGAGGATGTTACAGCTGTGACTTCTATCTCACCTGGACCCGATTCATCAACTGAGGATGTTACAGCTGTGACTTCCCTCTCCCCTGGACCCGATTCATCAGGACCCGATTCATCAACTGAGGATGTTACAGCTGGGACTTCCCTCTCACCTGGACCTGATTCATCAACTGAGGATGTTACAGCTGTGACTTCCCTCTCACCTGGACCAAATCTATCAACTGATGATGGTACAGCTGTGACTTCTATCCAACCTGGACCAGATTCATCAACTAATGATGTTACAGCTGTGACTTCTATCTCACCTGGACCTGATTCATCAACTGATGATGTTACAGCTGTGACTTCTATCTCACCTGGACCTGATTCATCAACTGATGATGTTACAGCTGTGACTTCTATCTCACCTGGACCCGATTCATCAACTGAGGATGTTACAGCTGTGACTTCTATCTCACCTGGACCCGATTCATCAACTGAGGATGTTACAGCTGTGACTTCCCTCTCACCTGGACCCGATTCATCAACTGAGGATGTTACAGCTGTGACTTCCATCTCACCTGGACCAAATCTATCAACTGATGATGGTACAGCTGTGACTTCTATTCAACCTGGACCAGATTCATCAACTAATGATGTTACAGCTGTGACTTCTATCTCACCTGGACCTGATTCATCAACTGATGATGTTACAGCTGTGACTTCTATCTCACCTGGGCCAGATTCATCAACTGGTACCCAACCTATAACAGATACATCAGGTGGGGAACTTACATCAGCAAGTGATACACCAACTGCAACTGCTACATCTGCTGTATTAGATACATCAACTGATGCAGATTCATCAACTGTAAGTGACTCAGAAACACAAACATCTCATGTAAGTGGCCAGACAGGAGTAGAGACGTCTACAGTACCAATACTTCAAACTTCTCCTTCACCTGATCAAACTTTGGACATAACAACAGAAACAGTAACAAAAATATCTCCTGTAACTGGCATAACAGAATATGAAACAACATCATTAATTGGAACTTCGGCTGACATTTCTCTTGCAACTGATATAACACAGGAAACATCACCTGTAAATACTTTCACAGGATCAGTAACACCGTCTTTGTCTGGTCCAACCTCAGATAATTCCCAAGTAACTGACACACCAGGGCCTGGAACAAGTCCATCAAGTGAAACAATGGGAGACGTCTCTACTATAACTAATAAAGTGGAATCTGAAACACCTTCTGTAGCTGGAATAACTAACGAAGTGTCTCAGGAAACTGGTACCATACTACCTGTAGCATCTGGGGCCACCACTGTAGAGTTCTCACCAGCAACAGACATAACAGGATCTAAAACAGCTGGGGTATCAGCAGGAACCCAAGATGTAACAGCTATAACAGGATCTTTACCATCTCCAGCAGGGGGAACAACAGTAAAATCTTCACTAGCTACTGATACAACAGATCCTAAAACAGGTCCAACAGCAGACATTTCACATGTAACTAATACAATAGGACCTGAAACATCTGGAGCATCAGCAAAACCTTCTCCAACTGCTGATACAACAGATCTTAAAACGGGTCCAACAGCAGCAATCTCCCCTTTAACTAATACAATAGGACCTGAAGCCTCTGGATCATCAGCAAAACCTTCTCCAGCAACTGATACAACAGATCCTAAAACAGGTCCAACAGCAGCAATCTCACCTGTAACTAATACAATAGGACCTCAAACATCTGGATCATCAGCAAAACCTTCTCAAGCCACTGACACAACAGATCCTAAAACAGGTCCAACAGCAGCAATCTCTTCTGTAACTAATACAATAGGACCCGAAGCATCTGGATCATCAGCAAAACCTTCTCCAGCTACTGACACAACAGATCCTAAAACAGCTGAAACTGCAGCAATCTCACCTGTAACTAATACAATAGGACCCGAAGTATCTGGATCATCAGCAAAACCTTCTCCAGCTACTGACACAACAGATCCTAAAACAGGTGAAACTGCAGCAATTTCACCTGTAACTAATACAATAGGACCTGAAGCATCTGGATCATCAGCAAAACCTTCTCCAGCTACTGATACAACAGATCCTAAAACAGGTCCAACAGCAGCAATCTCACCTGTAACTAATACAATAAAACCTGAAACATCTGGAGCATCAGAAAAACCTTCTCCAGCAACTGATACAACAGATCCTAAAACAGGTCCAACAGCAGCAATCTCACCTTTAACTAATACAATAGGACCTGGAACATCTGGAGCATCAGCAAAACCTTCTCCAGCTACTGAAACAACAGATCCTAAAACAGGTCCAACAGCAGCAATCTCACCTGTAACTAATACAATAGGACCTGAAACATCTGGAGCATCAGCAAAACCTTCTCCAGCTACTGGTACAACTGATTCTAAAACAGGTCCAACAGCAGCAATCTCACCTGTAACTAATACAATAGGACCTGAAACATCTGGAGTATCAGCAAAACCTTCTCCAGCTACTGGTACAACAGATTCTAAAACAGGTCCAACAGCAGCAATCTCACCTGTAACTAATACAATAGGACCTCAAACATCTGGAGCATCAGGAAAACCTTCTCCAGCAACTGATACAACAGATCCTAAAACAGGTCCAACAGCAGCAATCTCACCTGTAACTAATACAATAGGACCTCAAACATCTGGATCATCAGCAAAACCTTCTCAAGGTACTGACACAACAGATTCTAAAACAGGTCCAACAGCAGCAATCTCACCTGCAACTAATACAATAAAACCTGAAACATCTGGAGCATCAGCAAAACCTTCTCCAGCAACTGATACAACAGATCCTAAAACAGGTCCAACAGCAGCAATCTCACCTTTAACTAATACAATAGGACCTGGAGCATCAGCAAAACCTTCTCCAGCTACTGATACAACAGATCCTAAAACCGGTCCAACAGCAGCAATCTCACCTGTAACTAATACAATAAGACCTGAAACATCTGGATCATCAGCAAAACCTCCTCCAGCTACTGACACAACAGATCCTCAAACAAGTCCAACAGCAGCAATCTCACCTGTTACTAATACAATAAGACCTGAAACATCTGGAGCATCAGCAAAACCTTCTCCAGCTACTGGTACAACAGATTCTAAAACAGGTCCAACAGCAGAAATCTCACCTGTAACTAATACAATAAAACCTGAAACATCTGGAGCATCAGCAAAACCTTCTCCAGCTACTGATACAACAGATCCTAAAACAGGTCCAACAGCAGCAATCTCACCTGTATCTGGTACAATAAGACCTGAAACATCTGGAGCATCAGCAAAACCTTCTCCAGCTACTGATACAACAGATCCTAAAACAGGTCCAACAGCAGCAATCTCACCTTTAACTAATACAATAAAACCTGAAACATCTGGAGCATCAGCAAAACCTTCTCCCTCTACTGATACAACAGACCCTGAAACAGGTCCAACAGCAGCAATCTCACCTGTAACTAATACAATAGGACCTGAAACATCTGGAGCATCAACAAAACCTTCTCCAGCTACTGGTACAACGGATTCTAAAACACCTTCAAATTTCCTGACATCTCCAAAAGCAGAACTAACAACAGCAACCACTCCTATTCCCGACACAACAGGACCTGAAGCAAGTAGCACAACTGAAGCAAAACCAACATTTGTCAGCACAATTGCTCCCACTGTGCAATCTACCACCACAACAACCACAAGTTCTCCTACCACCAGAAACATAGTAACATCAACCAGTGAGAGCATTTTTATAATCTCCTCCTAATTCTCTGTCAATGTTGTTTGAAGCAAAGTGAAATGTTTAGTAAATCTTGAAATAACAGTGTTCTCTTGGCAGGAAATCCATTCTTCATAGTTATGGAGGGAGGTATTTCATTGAATTAAAACAATAATATAATAATAAATAAAATGAGAAGGACTAGTTAAAGGACAGCCCTGCAGTGAACACCTGTTCAGTTCTCTGAGCATCTACACAGCATATACCTTTCTCTATGCCACTTTAAAGGGTATTACAACTTCTGCAGCCAAAGTGGGATAATACCCACTTATAATTGTTACATGTCCCCATTCACATAGAATAATGTAAAAATAAATAATAAAAATTGCATACATATGAATATCAGAGAAACGTAATTGTATCCCTGATCCCAGCGCTCTAGATATACTAAGGTATATATTGTCAATTGAAAGCTAGACCAGACTTCCCTTAGGCTGTCATTAATTAGTCAATCACCTGCAATTGCTAGCTGCACTCACTGCTTTCCACACACAGAGAAACATCAACATAAGAGTCCACATAAATGTCCACACAAAAAACCCTTCTGGAGGGCTGCCTGGCTGGAAAAAAAGAAAAACTAATATTAAGTCCCTTTTATCCTCCTCCTGCTTACTTAAGGGACTTTATTTGCTAGCAGTTTTTTTTCCGAAACAGCAAGTGTCCAATGAAGAATCTTTCATACTGTGCCAAGTTTTTCCAATTCTTATTCACCAATAATACACCTTGTGTCCTCTGGCCCCATTAAGTAATGTACTCACCAGAAATACGTTCTTTATTGCTTATATTTAGAGTTGAGCGAACCCGAACTGTAAAGTTTGGGTTCGTACCGAACTTTGGGGTGTCCGTGACCCGGACCCGAACCCGGACATTTGAAAAAAAAAGTTTGAGTTCGAGTTCTGGGTTCGGGTATTTGCAGGGCAGGGCAGCCAATCAACAAGCGTTTCACTGGTTTTCCCTAGAAGCCATCACAACCATGCCTACTAATGGCATGGCTGTGATTGGCCAGTGCATCATGTGACCCAGCCTCTATATGAGGCTGGAGTCACAGTGCTGCATGTCACATGCTCTCTGGGTAGTGTAGGGAGAGGATGCTGCAGGTGCTGTGAGGGACAGATTGCAGATAGATGGGTAGAGATTACTACTACTACTACTGCTTTTAGGGACAGATTGCAGATAGATAGATAGGTAGAGATTACTACTACTACTGCTTTAAGGACAGATTGCAGATAGATATATAGGTAGAGATCACTACTACTACTGCTTTTAGGGACAGATTGCAGATCTCATTCTGCATTACAGAACGATCTGACTGGAATAGGTAGAGTCTACTGCTTAGAGGGACAGATTATTGTTCTAAAATCATCTCCTAGTTCTATAGGGTCAGGTTCCTGCTGTTACTGTAAGGGACAGATTATTGTTCTAAAATCATTTTGCAGCCCTCCAGCACTTTCCAAGACACTTTTACAGTCATTTTTGTGCCGAAAAGTTCGAGTGAATTCAATGGGGTTCGGGGTAAAGTTCGGGTCAAGTTCGGTACCGAACCCGGACTTTTTTCCGAAGTTTGACCAAACCCACCGAACCCGAACATCCACGGTATGGCTCAACTCTACTTCTATTCAGTGTGGCATGTTGTCCTCTGGTCTGCCTGGATAGCGTCTTTGAATTTCCTTCCTCCTCCCTCCAAGTGATCAAAGTTCTTCCTTCATGTCTGCCGCTGGTGGATATGTGCATACAAGAGGCAAGGAGATGCCACATAGTGTAAAACCATTTTTTATTAGCACACCCCCTCCCTTAAAATATGCTTACATCACACAAATTAAAAACAGCGCATTGATAAACACGATAATCACACTACTTCACCAAGAATCTCAGCTCAGTTCACCACCATCTCTCCTCTCAACTGTATCGTTCTGTGGACGAGCTGCAGAGGGCTGGCTGTCAGATCAAAGCCGTGCGGTTACGCCCTGATGCATTTCGGCATTCTGTCTTTGTCAAAGAATGATACAGTTGAGAGGAGAGACGGCGGAAAACTGAGCTGAGATTCTTGGTTATGTACTGTGATTATCGTGATTATCAATGCGCTGTGTGATGTAAGCATATTTTAAGGGAGGGGGTGTGCTAATAAAAAATGGTTTTACACTATGTGCCATCTCCTTGCCTCTTGTATGCACATATACACAAGCGGTAGACATTTAGGAAGAACTTTGATCACCTGGAGGGAGTAGGAAGGAAACTCAAGGATGCTATCCAGGCAGACCAGAGGACAACATGCCACATTGAATATAAGCAATAAAGAACGTATTTCAGGTGAGTACATTACTTAAGACATGAGGTGTATGGGTGAATAAGAATTGAAAAAACTTGGCACAGTATGAAAAATTCTTCATTGGGCACTTGCTGTTTGGAAAAAAAAACTGCTGGCAAATAGAGCCCCTTAAGTACGCAGGAGGAGGATAAAAGGGACTTAATATTATTAGTTTTTCTTTTCCTCCAGACAGGCCCTCCAGAGGGGTTCTTTGTGTGGACTCTTATGTTGATGTTTCTCTGAGATGCTTATAATATAATTGCATAGAAGAGTGCACCAATATAAATTAGGATATTTGTGCATACAATGGTTATTTGTGGAAAGCAGTGAGTGCAGCTAGCAATTGCAGGTGATTGACTAATTAATGACAGCCTAAGGGAGGTTTGGTCTAGCTTTCAATTGCCAATATATAAAATAAAAATTGCACCTTTAGCTTTTTATAGATTTGCTTTTCTGGAACTCCCAGCAAGGACAATTCTACTTATTTCTCTTTGTTATGAGGGGGGCTGGGAGCTATATTTACTATATCTGGAGGCAGATATCTCATCAAGTTGTACTAGATTTAAGCACTATGGGGCTGATTTACTAAAACTGGAGCTTGCAAAATCTGGTGCAGCTCTGCATAGAAACCAATCAGCTTATTTTTTCAAAGCTTAATTGAACAAGCTGAAGTTAGAGGCTGATTGGCTACCATGCACAGATGCATCAGATTTTGCACTGTGCGGTTTTAACCAGTTCAGGACCGCGCTATAGCCGAAAGACGGCTACAGCGCGGCTCTGAAATGCCCAGAGGACGTCCATGGACATCCTGCCTCATGCGCGCTCCCCGCGCGCACTCGCAGCCTGCGGCGGCGCACTCTCACAGCCGCCACACGCTGCGTGGGTGTGCCCGCGGGTTGGGCGGACTCGATGTCCGCCCGAGACCCGCCGATCAACTGTAGCAGCCTCAGAACAGGGAACCGCCGATGTAAACACAGCGGTTCCCCGTTCTGTGAATGGGCCATAACAGATCTACTGATCCCTGTCACTGGGATCAGTTAGATCTGTTATGTCCCGACCAGCCCCGCCCTCCCCACAGTTAGAACGCACCCAGGGAACATTGTTAACCCCTTCACTGCCCCCTGCAGGTTAACCCCTTCACTGCCAATGACCTTTATACAGTAATCAGTGGACATTTAAATTTCTGATCACTGTATAAATGTCATTGGTCTCAAAAATGTGTTAAAAATGTCCGACATGTTCGCTGCAATATCGCAGTACCGATTAAAATCGCAGATCGCCGCCATTACTAGTAAAAAAAAATAATAATAAAAACGCCATAAATCAATTCCCATAGTTTGTAGACGCTTTTGCGCAAACCAATCAAAATACGCCGATTGCGTTTTTTTTTTACCAAAAATATGTATTAGAACATATATCGGCCAAAACTGATGAATAATTTTCTTTTTTATATTTTTTTTGGATATTTAATATAGCAAAAAAGTATAAAATATTATTCTATTTTCAAAATCATCGCTTTTTGTTTATTTATAGCGCAAAAAATAAAAACCGCAGAGGTGATCAAATACCACCAAAAGAAAGCTCTATTTGTGGGAAAAAAATGATAAAAATTTTGTTTGGGTACAACGTCGCACGACCGCGCAATTGTCATTCAAAATGCGACAGCGCTGAAAGCCGAAAATTGGTCTGGGCAGGAGGGTGGTTTAAGTGCCCAGTAAGGAAGTGGTTAATAAGTCAACCCCTGTCTGACGTAACAAAGGGCTAAGCCCCGGTTCACACTAGGAATCACACAGGTACGCAATGCGCATTCTGAATGGGCTAAAATTGCACTACATCACAACAAAAGTAACGCATACACTACTTTTGGAAGAGCACTACAATGGTACTTTTGTACCATGCGATCCGGTGCAAGCAAAAATACTGCATTTACGACCTGCGTTTGGGACGTCGTTAACTTATTTAAACCCACTGCAGATCACCACTGCAATGCATTTTGAATGCAGTGCTGGAAGCTGGCACAGAATGTAGGTTTCCTGCACTGGGTTCCAGTGTGAACCTTGCCTAAAGGTTTCTGATCTTGGATTCTTCATTGTATGCTGGACTAAGCCAGTTCCCAGCCTAGCTATTGGGACAAATCACACTGAGCTAGCTGGGGAAATGCCATCTTCTCCTCAGAGATATCTAAAAGGTAAGAAATATTTTTTTTTTAAAATAGCTACACTGTGCGTGAATAAGAACATATAACAAATATAGGGGTTTATTTACTAAAACTGGAGAGTGCAAAATCTGGTGCACTTCTGCATAGAAACCAATCAGCTTCCAGTTTTTTTGTCAAAGCTTCATTGAACAAACTGAAGTTAGAGCTGATTGGTTACCATGCACAGCTGCACCAGATTCTGTGTGCTCCAGTTTTAGTACATCTCTCCCATAGTGTGTTTTTTTTCTAAATTTGACTACATTGAAATACACTTTAAGCCACTAGTCATGCTAGTCCTTATCACAGAGTAGTGGAGTGATTTTGGTGAAATTGATCATCATCATTATCATTGTTAAAATTTCCTTTGGAAACTCAATTTTATTCATTGAGTTAGTAAGGTGAATCATTATTTCCTCTTTATTTAGAGGGTTTTGTGTGTATTTTGTAGGGGAAGGGGGCATATTCAGGGTAGTCTAACCACTTCAGCCCCGGGAGGATTTCCCAGTTTAGGACCAGAGCACTTTTTGCGACAATTGACTGACAATTGCGCAGTTGTGTGACGTTGTACCCAAACAAAAATTTTTCCCCCCCAAATAGAGCTTTCTTTTGGTGGTATTTGATCACCTCAGCGTCGTTTCTGATCACCGCTATAAACAAAAGAAGAACGACAATTTTGCAAAAAAAAAAAAAAAAAACAATATTTCTTACTTTTTGCTAAAATACAAATCCAGAAAAAAAAATATAAAAAAACATTTTTTTTGGCCGATTTATATTCTTCCTCATATTTTTGGTAAAAAAAAAAAATCGCAATCGGTGTTTATTGATTGGTTTGCGCAAAAGTTGCCGCATTTACGAATGATGAAAATTAATTTATGGGGTTTTTTTTTTTATATTTTACTAGTAATGTCGGTGATCTGCGATTTTTATTGGGACTGCGATATTGGGGCGGACATGTCGGACCATTTTGACACTTTTTTGGGACCATTGGCATTTATACAGAGATCAGTGCTATGAAAAGGCACTGATTACTGTGTAAATGCCATTGACAGTGAAGGGGTTAACCTGGGGGAGGCGCCCTAAGGGTTAAATGTGTTCCCTGGGTGTGTTCTTACTGTATGGGGGCTGGGCTGGCAGGGAGAGGGGAGTGATCACGGCTTCCATGCACAGGAAGCCTGTGATCACAGCCTTTCCCCCTCTGTCAGAACGGAGATCCATGTTTACATACACAGACCTCCTCTCTGTCGCTCCAGGGGGGTTGATTTCAGGTGACCAGCGGACATCGAGTCCACCATACCCACTCCTTGCCCCCCCCTGAAACACAATGAGCGGTGGCGCGCGCACGCTCACAATACTCGTTTTCATGGCCACCATCAGGTGGCGGCATTGCGCGATAACGAACCATGTTGCCATCATCAAGCCATGACGGGCGGTCGGCAACTGGTTAAGATATTTCATTGGGAGTTTTGTATGTGTTTTTTTTTCCTTCTAAAGCCTCGTACACACTGTGCGATGGTCGTACGAAAATGGTTGTACAACAGCTTGTTGTACAATCATCCGACCGTTAGTATGCTAGATTAGAACAGCTGACGTGTGATGGTTGTACAACAGAAGTTGGATGAGCAGACTAGAAAACTTTTGTTGTACAATAAGCGGTCGTACGACCGTTGTATCGTGTGTACAGAGAAGTTGGGCCAACAAGTTGTACTGTGCAAAACATGCATGCTCAGAAGTCAGGAACGCCCGGAAGTGACCGTTCGTGTAAACCTACGTTCCTAATTCACAAATCACATGCACCTGAACTTCCTCTTTATGCGCTCGTAACACGTCACTACGTTCGGCTTGGTCGTACGATCGCTTAGTGCATGTCAGTATGCGAGACACAACAGCCAACATACGATTTTGGACGTCCGGTCGTACGACTGTTGCATCATGTGTACGAGGCTTAATTGTTATTTGTGTACATGAACACTGTTTTTTTTGTCTTTGGAAAAAAAGATATAAAAATGGGGCTAATGCGTGTTAATTTTTTAGCAAAACACTAAAAGCTAGGAAACATTTAGAACGATAAATATGGTTATAGGATAATATATTATTTTATACATGCACGTCCTTAACATGTATTCTGTTGTTTTTCTCAAGATAACTGTCAAAATGGAGCAACCTTTGATGGGAATAAGTGCAACTGTGCTGATGGTTTCTATGGGGTCTATTGTGAGACAATTGAAAGTCGATTTGAAATTACTGGTAATTTTTATTATTAGAAATGACTTCACATATATCTTGTAAATAAATAAAAATCCTTTCCACATCAATCCTTTCACAATTTTCCTTTCTTTTTCACATACATCCCATTTACATTTTTCACTATTTCTGCAGTACATTTACATTTTTATTATTTTTTAATTTTTTAATTTTTTTCCCCTTTTTTACTATTGTAGTTATCAATTTTATTTTTTATTCTGTTTTATTTAATTTTTTTCTTTTTTTCTTTCATAAATTTTATTTTTGGGCCATTTTTCCTTTTTTTCTTCTTATTTTCATTCCCCATTTTATACGTATTCTTATTCTTCATTTCCTTCATTCTCTCATCATATTTTTTCTTAATTTCTCATTATATGTTGTTTTTCTTTTTTTTTCATGTTTTTGTGTGCTTCTCTCTTCCCTTTCATTCCATTATCACACCACCAGTTCACAGTCTTCGTTAACATCCATTACACACACCTGTATTTTTTTCTACTCACGGCTGATCATACATATATAAAATACATGTATATATAATATATATATATATATATGTATATATATATATATATATATATATATAGCTCTGTTTTCCCCACCTCTGTGACCAAGCCCCAGTGAGCAGGGCAAAACATGTCAGGGGGGGCGTAGCTGGAGCGGCACTGACTGAGGCCACATTCATTCTACATACTAATGCGCTGGGTTGGTGAGCGGTACCTTTTCTTCTCTTTGAAAATGCTGGGGAAATATTATTATTGAAGACGGGGTATAAATATTAATCATGGGGAAATGTTTGACCAGACCCCTAGCTAACTCTCTTTGTAGCAGCTGACAATGTCAGTGATCTTACTATAAAATATGCCTTAAGGGCCGGTTCACACCACACTTTTGCGATGCAGATGTGTTTCTGCATGCTCTGTTATGATACGTTTTTAATGTATTTTAATGTGTTCCAGTGCATTTTTTCTCTCTTGTTTTTTTTTTGCCAACGTTTCATGGGTTTTGGCTGTTAGCAGCCATACAACCATGACTCATCCATGACCCTTTGGTATGGTATGGGTTTTAAGGGGAACCCGTCACCCAAAAGAAAATGGTGTGGGCCCCGCCTCAAAATCCATTCCAGACCGTTATCCAAACATGCAGCCCAGCAGGTCAGGAAAGAGGGGGCAATTGAGTGCCCCACAAAAGCATTCCAGGACACATGCCCATACCAGGTCATGAATGACCCCACCCCCTTGTGATGACACATGCAGCCCCTTGAGAACCAGCCCTTTGAATTCATAGGAGGTAGAGTCAAGGGGCAGAGCCAAGAGTGGCGGGGGAAGCACCGCCATCATTCAGTGAGTGTCAAGTGAAGGGAGCAGTCAATGGTCGCCCCTTGTCCTGATCAACATGGGTTATGATTAACTCTAAATTGACTGTGAACCCTGAGGAAGGGGGTGCGTCCCCCAAAACACGTAAGCCGGCCATCAGGCCAGGTGACCCTGCCCCACTACAGGATCCGAATGTAGTGTTGAACATCACTTGTACTTTTTAACAGGCATCAGGATACCGATGTATGATTGCACCACACATGTTACATATCGTGATGAAATAACTCTAGGTCTATTATTTATGGTTAGCTCTGAACTGATGACTTGCAAGGGCTTTTAAAGTGTCACCTTTCATGGGTGCGTACAATTTTAGGGTTTGATATGTTGGGTATATATTTACTCAGCTCCTCTCTTATATTCTACCAAAAATAGATTGCATTTGTGCACCCTAAAATTAACTTTAGTGTATTTAAAAATGGTGCACTTGATAAACCATTGTGCTAACATGTGACCTAAAAAATTGTAACTACCGCTATTTTATTCTCCAGGGTGTCTGCTTTCAGTAAAAAATATCATTTTACAGTGGTGGGGGGTCAACTAATCTTCAGGACGAAATTGTATATTTTAACATGTGTGCAAAAAATGTAAAAGTGGCAAAATGGCAAAAGGGTTATTGGGTTGTTCATCTTCTATTTTTTCCCCACATTCTGCTGTAAACATATAGCAATCGTGTCTGTTTTGACGCACCCTTTCAACCAAATTGGTACATTAATAAAGAGAGACAAATATGGCCCCATGCTATATATTTCAATATTTCTTTTGGTTAAGGCTTGCTGTATACACAGCTTATATGTGGATACATTTTTGTACTTATATATCTAATCCTTCACTCATCCATTGCTTTGCAGATACAAAAGTGAACACATCTGTAAATGTAACACTGCGATTTCCCGAGCAGTCGTATGAAGAGTATAACGCAAACAAACCCACATTTGAGAAGAATTTTAAAACTGAGGTGAGATATCACACATCAAAAGGACAGAAATGATATATTTTTTATTTGTGCAAGACTATATCATCTAATCTATAAAAGTCCTTCTGTCTTCCCAGATGAAAAAGGTCTATTCAGAGGTAACAGGCTACAAGGATGTTGTGATTATAGACGTAAGGTACGGCTTTCTTTATTTTTTTAACAAGCTGATTACTTTAATTTCAACTGCTAAAAGTCCTGCCTAACAATAGAAACCACAGGATTCTGTTATTTTTTTTAAGTTATATAACTTTTTTATTTTATTATGCAATTCACATAAACAACATACATCATACCGTCATACCCATTCAGCCCCCTACCCCCCTCCCCGCCAAAAAAATAGGAAAGAAAAAGCAAAAAAAAAAAACAGTTCTCCCTTCTACTCTTTCTCCTCCTCTCTCCCTCTTGCAACAGCTACAATTACTCATTCTTTAACCACTTCAGCCCCGGAAGGATTTCCAGCTTTAGGACCGGAGCCCTTTTTACGATTCGGCGCTGCGTCGCTTTAACTGACAATTGCGCGGTCGTGCGACGTTGTACCCAAACGAAATTTGCGTCCTTTTTTTCCCACAAACAGAGCTTTCTTTTGGTGGTATTTGATCACCGCTGCGTCATTTCTGATCGCCGCTATAAACAAAAGAAGAGCGACAATTTTGCAAAAAAACCCAAATTTCTTACTTTTTCCTAAAATACAAATCCAAAAAAAAAATATAAAAAAACATTTTTTTTTCACTGTTTTTGGCCGATTTATATTCTTCCTCATATTTGCGATAAAAAAAATTTATTGATTGGTTTGCGCAAAAGTGGTCGCGTTTACGGATGATGAGAATTCATTTTTGGGGTTTTTAATTTTTTTTTATTTTTTACTAAAAATGGCGGCGATCTGCGATTTTTTGCGGTACTGCGATATTGCAGCGGACATGTCAGAACGTTTTGACACTTTTTTGGGACCATTGGCATTTATACAGCGATCAGTGCTATAAAAATGCACTGATTACTGTGTAAATGCCATTGGCAGTGAAGGGGTTAACCTGCAGGGGGCGCGCTAAGGGTTAACTATGTTCCCTGGGCGTGTTCTAACTGTATGGGGGACTGCCTAGCTGGGGAAGTGGTCACAGCCTTCACGTAAAGGAAGGCTGTGATCACAGCCCTTCCCCCTCACACAGAGCGGAGGTCCGTGTTTACATACACGGACCTCCGCTCCTTCACTCCGGGGGGGGCATCGCGGGTGGCCGGCGGCAATCGAAGCCACCGCACCCGCTCCCTGGCCCCCCCTGGACACAGTGAGCGCGCGGGCGTGCCTCCGGCGGCGCGCGCGCGCTCACTATACACGTTCCCGCAGCCGCCGTCGTATGACGGCGATTTGCGGGAACAAACCACTTTGCCGCCGTCAGATGCCGATCGGCGGTCGGCAAGTGGTTAAAAAAAAAAAAAAAAAAGATATCAGATCCCATTACCGGAAAGATTGTGGTTATTTAGTACAAGGATTCCCATGTTGCCAGCCATTTTTCCCAGATTTTTTTAAACTTCTCTGGACAGTCTCGGTGTAGGTATGCATATTTTTCTCTAGTTAGAGTAATGTTCATCTGGTGTCTCCATTCATCACTAGTAGGTGGGCACGGGGACATACATTTTTGGGCTATACGTTTCCTGGCCTGGTATAGAGTCCTGCAAATTGGGATGTAGTCCTTAGATAACCGCAGTGGGTCATCCGTTATGCCCAAAAGACACATGCCCCGGTTTTCAGACAAATCAGATTCTGTTATTAGCTAAGAAAAAGTCTCTTCTGTGCCCCTCTCTGATTTAGCTTCACTTAATGTGGCCTAACCTTCCCTGATTTAGTGGCTGAGATCCACCAACTGCCACTCCGCTTTCCTATGAGAGTTAGGGCTCATTTACACTAGTGTTAACCCTCTTGGGTGGATCAATCTTCAGAGGGCATTATGACAGGCTGTGAGAATGTCTTATGTTGCCTCCTTGCTGCCTGTTTTTACTCCAAAAAGCCTGAACCACTGTGCCACAACCGTGTGCATAGCGTGTGGTTGCAGCATGGCTCCAATCATTTAAAGTGATTGTAAACTCTTATATATATATTTTTAATAACAATTATTATATTTACCTGCTCCATGCACAGAGACTCCTTCCCCCACCCAGGGCCCACCATAGCAACCCGTTTGCTATGGGGGGCACTTGTGTGGACTCACCCCCAAGCTGGCTTTGCGTGTCCGTAAGAAACAGAGAGCGCGGCTTGGCCCCACCCCCAACATCGTCTTCACTGTCTGTGATTGACAGCAGCAGGGGCCAATGGCAACCAATGAGGAGGGAGAGAGAGGCTGCTCTTGTGCATATCGCTGGATCACGATCTGGCTCAGGTAAGTATAAAAAGGGCAGTGGGGGGAGATGCATACCAAAGGTTTTTTACCTTAATGCATGAAGGAGAAAACTTTCAGCTTGTACAACCACTTTAAATTGGTCACATTAGTTGGCAGTCACAATGCTTTGCTTCATAGGGGACATTTTTTTCATCATTTCTATACATTTTTAAAATATTTTTTTACTTTTTTTTAACTTTATTGCAATCACAAGAGGGCTAACAAGCTCCCTATATGATAGCATTGGGCAAGTGGCAGTTCCTCTTTTTGGAGACATCAGGGGTCCATTAGAACCCTATGTTTCCCCTGTCATCCAGATTGTGCTTAATTAACTGAATCCTTAACTACATTAGTCAAGGAATGACAGCTGTGGCCCCCAAAGTTACAGTTTCCCATTGTCCCGGGCACCCCTGAGGAATGAAAGTGCCTGAGATTCCCCACGGGTACCACCAGCAAAGATGGGAGCGTGTGAAAACTTTCAGAGACCCATAAAATTGATCCCCCCCAGATCTCTCTTATATGAACAAGTGGTTAAAGGGAATCGGCTGGATCCACAAATGTAGACATTAAAGTGGAACTATGGGAAAAAAAAAAAATTACATATACGTTGTATGATACAGTCTGTTACTCACATTAAAGCAGCAATTTTTGTTTCTCTGGGTCCCTCCATACTTGCATTGCCTGTTGATCCTCCCAGTAGATCTTTTCTTTTTAGACTTTGTAACAGGCCAAGCTGTACAGCAGCAGGGGTTAATACAAACCATATTTAACCATAAAATTAATTCAATGGAGAGGAGAGCCAATTCCAGAATGAAGGAAGGGTAACTCCAAAAGCCACAGGAAAGGGGGACTTTAATTGTGCCACCAATAAGGAAATAACAAAAACAAGAATATAAAAAGACAAACGCTTTTTATATCACATTAAAACAGAGTGCCATCTAATTGAAACCACAAAATGAGAGACAGGTGTTATATTTAGGCAGACGATATTCAATGGTACAAGCATGCAAAATCAGCGCGTTTTGCTATATTAGCTTCCCCAGAATTTACGCTTGAAGATGGCAACTAGAGAAAATATAAAGAAACTTGGCACCAACTAATAAGACGTATGTGAGCAAAAACAGTACATATTAATTTATTATGTTAACCAGGGAGGACAAAAAGGAGGGGGGGGGGGTGGTGGAAGAGGGAGAGGGACAAAAAAATAAAATAAGGAGGGTCAAGAAAGAATTCATGGGGGGACAATAAAAGATATGGGGGTGCCAGCAGAACAGCCCGGGAAGTAAAACAAAAGAAAAGAACTTACCCATCTAGTTCATACTCCCAAAAAATCTACAATCAAATATAAGATCCCGAAAAGGGTGGGGCCAGCCAGGCTCCCTTAAAGCTCACACCAGATCCCATGATGAAATTAAGGATCTCATAGGTGTGGATCTGCAAAGCAAACATCAATACTATGCTTCAAAAAGTTCCATTTAAACACTCAGCATAAATGCTGTAGTGATTCATTCACACTCACAGATTAAAACATGTACCACATAAAATGTACCGAGCAATATACGGCTTACCAGACTTATTCAAGATGATATATGCTTCCAAAAAGAAAAGGGTTCCCCAAGTTTGATAAGAGGGAGAGAGGGAGAAGGACATAGGAAATGACTGTCTCCCCAATATAAGGAACTCACAGCAACATCTTCTAGATAAACAGCACAACCCTCAATTAGAAATAAAATAAATGCTAATATGCTAAATAGGCATGGGGGTATAAGATCTCATCACATACCATGTTCACAATTGTTTGCCAAAGATCCGGTCTGCCTCACCAGTCTGTAAGCGCTGGGGCAGGTGGATCTCCTAAAATATCCTGCCTAATTAGGGCAGATGAGCTGCCCTTAGCAGGGCTGGCCCAAGACATTGTGCTGCCTGGGTCCAAGAATGAAATGCTGCCCCCCCCAGTAAAAAAAAAACATGCCCACCAAAAGGCTCTCACATCCATTATTTTATATCATGATAATTAAAACTAAATTTAGCAGGAAGTCAGATTTACATGGAACAGCACCTTGTCTACATACAAACTTATAGTATATCACATACCGTTATGTTCAATTCCAAGGGGCGGTATAGGGGTAGGCTACGGCAGTATATAGACAGGCTAGGGTAGAATATGGGCATGCTAGGGTAGTATATGGAAAGGCTAGGGCAGTAAAGGAGTGGGCTAGGGCAGTATAGGGGCGGGCTAGGGTAGTATAGAAGAGAAGCAGAGGTGGTTCAATTTGCTGCCCCTCTTAAAGTGCTGCCTTGGTCCAATGGACCCACTAGGACCCATGGTAGGGTCGGCTCTGGCCCTTAGTACAAAACATAGCATAGAACAAAATGTCACCAGCGCTCTGGAATGTCATTTTAAACAATTTAATGTATGTACACATGGGGACTGATTTTCCAAAAGCAAATAGGCTATTCACTTTGCAAATTAAATTTTCCTTAGAGCTAAGTGAATGTGATGAAGGTCTACTGAATCCCATCATCCAATCATATGCAAGCAAAAATGCTGTTTTTTTTT
The DNA here is from genome assembly GCA_018402905.1 of Glandirana rugosa. Taxonomy (NCBI): domain Eukaryota; kingdom Metazoa; phylum Chordata; class Amphibia; order Anura; family Ranidae; genus Glandirana; species Glandirana rugosa. Next base: position 292,567 of record BLSH010167007.1, on the reverse strand, counting down.
ATTTTACTTGCACATAATTGGGTATTGTTTGTGAAATGAAGCATCAACAAATTCAGTAATCACTAGGGAAAATTCCCTTACAAATTGTAAAGCCTATTTGCACTTAGTAATCCCTATATGTTCATAATAAATTGTCTAAAGCGATATTTGAGAGTGCTGGTGCTCAGTTCTATTTGGCTCTTGCACAGTGGCATCTGTTGATGTGTCTGCCCTTGGATAGGACTTAAAGTGGATCTTGCATGAAAAGGAGTATCAGCATAACCTTGCATGTTTTCCCACACCAATAACTCAGTCACCTTACTATGGAATGTGTCAACACAGATGCTGATTGTCCAAGAACAGGTTGGGATGTGTAAAAGGCAGTAAACTACCCCGTTCTAATTACAGTACATAATGCAATCCACGGTGCCACAAAATCAGGGAGTCATGCTAACTGTTTGCATTATTTGGCTGAAGGTGTGGATTGTTGTCAAATCACCAGGACAGAGATGTTAAAATGGCAATATATTTCATACCTAAGCAATTAAAGGGTAGATACAAGATCAATCAGCTGTCTCAAAGCAAGGAAATAGATGTGACCAGACTTCTGCACTGGAACCTGCTGAACAGAGGCCCTGTACATCACAGTTTTCAAGGGGGCCTGTTCTAGAATAGGCATGAACTAGAGCAGGGTGTAAAACTCATATTAATCGAGGGCTGCATCAGCATCATGGTCACCCTTAAAGGGCCAGGTGAATCTGTAAGAATAGATGTCCAGAGCACCCCACTCCCCCTTACATCAGATTTTAAGAGCCCCTCTCCACCATCGGAAGTCATGAGTTTCTCAATCCCCCTTACATTATAATACCAATACCCCCCACCCCCCCTCACCTTGTGTTGCTGTTCGGAAGAAGCTGGGGGTGGAGCTGGGAAGCAGAAAGTGCAGAGGAGGACCAGAGGAGGGCTGGGGGTCAGCTGCTGGAGTCTGCTAAATGCTGAGACCAGGGGAGGTGGAGACGAGGGGTGCTGTGGCTGCACAGAGAGGCACAGGATCTGTAGGAGTTCTGGCTGAGACCTAGGGGGCAGAGACAAGCCTCTCTGCAGCTACACGGAAAGCACAGAATTTACTGGAGGAGTTCTGTCCTTCTCTCTGCTGCCAACTGCTGAGGCAAGGTGGGTATGGTGATGAGGAGGGTGCCACTGCTGCAGGAGAGGTGTGAAAGCTATATGAAATGGCCTGGTGGGCTGCATTCAGCCCATGGGCCTTATATTTGACACATGTGAATTAGAGCATGTTTGGATCCTAGTCCAAATCCACATGAATGAGCCCAGAAAGACGATAAAAAATATTGCTAAGGTAAGGGGTAACATTTCTATAGGAGGTTTGATGGCTCCGACTCAAATTCAGCTTTATTTCTCTTTGTGGTATATTGTAAAATAAAGCCCTTTGGATTGATTTTTTTAGGCGTGGAAGTGTCATTGTGGACCATGTGGTGATCGTAGAACTGGACTCAACACTCAATTTGACTGAAGAATATGAGAACATTGTTGAAATGCTAGAAAATGAGCTGAATGATCAATTAGGGAGTTACTTATTGTTTTTGTTTCGTGACGTGACAAAGGACTAAGTTCACACGAATACTTCTACGTCACACGGACTGACACGTCCCAACCCCCCCCTAAAGTGGAGGAATCCCCTACGCGACGTGAATATTTCTGTTTTTACTAATGAATGACTGAAGACACAAGGGGCACGTCAACAGTAAGAAAACTAGTAAGTCGAGTAAAAGATCGTAAAGTTGTTACAAGAGTATAAGAAGTCAGTTTAACTCACAACTCAGGTCAAGATGCTAGTGGTGTACCAGGTGTTACTGTGAAGG
>BLSH010167007.1:264233-275841 GCA_018402905.1 Glandirana rugosa | reverse complement strand
AGTCTAGAAGAACTTTCCGAAGGTGTAGGACACCTCTTAAATAACGGGACGAATCGAACCATAGTAGGCGTTTATAACTCTAACTCGAGAAGTGGGGTAGGAGGTTTAGCAAATACTTATTTAACTTATCCTAACCAGGATCCTGTCTTGGAACCCCTTGGGGTGAAAGATGTGGTCTGGTAAGACTCATAAGTTTTTTGTTATCCCCTTCCATCCCTCACCTTTTCCATCCCTTCTCGTCCCGTGCCTAGAGATCTGGTCACTAACTAGCTCTAGTTAGGTATTTGTCGACTGTGTGGTATACATACCACCCCAAGTGGATATCCTGGTTAATATACATCGGTTCAGACCAACCCTATCGGGGGTTGGTTGGTCCTATAGGTGAACCCCACCATACATATGGTGTGTCAGCTGTTTATGGATTGATCTCGATCAATCACTGGTCTAGAGATCCGTGCCCTGCTCTTCCCTACCTTTTCCACTCCCTACCTTCCCCTATTGTTTTTTGAATACTCAGAATGGTCTGGTGTAGAAAGTGGGGTTCCCCAAGGTTCTGTCCTAGGACCAATCCTATTCAATTTATTCATAAACGATTTGGAGGATGGGGTGAAGAGCTCAATCTCAATATTTGCGGATGATACCAAGCTAAGCAGGGCAATAAATTCTCCACAGGATGTGGAAGCCTTTCAAGAAGATCTGAATAAATTAATGGGGTGGGCAGACAAGTGGCAAATGAGATTTAATGTAGAAAAATGTAAGATAATGCATTTGGGTACCAAAAACATAAACGCAAACTACTCACTAGGGGGAGAGCCTAGGATGGAAAAAGACCTAGGGGTCCTAGTAGAGAAAAGGCTCAGCAGTGGCATGCAATGCCAAGCTGCTGCAAGCAAAGCTAGCAAAGTACTGGCATGCATCAAGAAAGGGCTCAACGCCAGGGATAAATCAATAATTCTCCCACTATACAAGTCTCTGGTGAGGCCACACCTGGAATATGCCATCCAATTCTGGGCACCAGTCCTCAGGAAGGACGTCCTGGTATTGGAAAGGGTTCAGAGAAGGGCAACAAAGCTAATTAAGGGATTGGAGGACCTTAGTTATGAGGAAAGATTACAAGCACTGAACTTATTCTCTCTGGAGAAGAGACGCTTGAGAGGGGATATGATTTCAATGTACAAATACTGTACTGGTGACCCCACAATAGGGACTAACTATTCAGCGCAAGGGAGCACACAAAGACAAGTGGCCATTCACTAAAAATAGAAGAAAAGCATTTTAACCTTAAAATGCATAGAGGTTTCTTTACAGTAAGAGCAGGGAGGATGTGGAATTTTCTTCCACAAGCAGTAGTTTCTGCTGGGAGTATAGATAATTTCAAAAAACTATTAGATGCACACCTAAGGGACCACAACATTGAGGGATATAAAATGTAATAAACTGACATAAAAATGCACACATAGGTTGGAATCGATGGACTTGTGTCTGTTTTCAACCTCACTAAATATGTAACTATGTAACAAGGCAGGGTGTTAAGTGTAATACTGGACTCTGAACTCTCTTTTCAGCCCCACATCCAATCACTGTCTAAATATTGCTGCCTCAACCTCAGCAACATCTATAAAATACTTTTACCCTTCTTAACCAATGGCATCACAAAGTTACTAATTTACCACCTGGTTATCTCCTGCCTTGACCACTGCAACTCCCTCCTCAATGGCTGACATCACACAGAGCAGGGAAGTGCACTCCCTGTCTGTGTGCAGTGCCATCCCTGATACATCAGTCAGTATGCTCGGTAGTCTGCAGCCCTTCCCATCTCTAATGTACTCCAGCTCCTCTATGTTCAAGTCCTGGCACCCCCTCTCCACCTCACACACCGCAACAACAGGCAATGATTCCAGCTGACAGTCTTGGCAGCCTGCAGCCTTTCTCACCTCCAGTCTCCCGATGCTGACTTCTGCTTTCAGATCCTGGCAGTTGTTCTCCATCTCACCCTGATCTCACCCTGACTCCATGCTTATTCCAGATGACTTCATTCCTACTTCCAGATGAGGTGCACTCCTCCAGGAATCCGCCTGTTCAACGGGGAATCTGTCCGCTGATCCACATTGAGCAAAAAGATGGTTAGTTTGTGTCCACTCCGCTTATCAGAGCGTACACAGACACAGCCCATTCTCCCTTATGGGTGGTCGAATGTAAGCACACCTCTTTTCCGTTTACACCCAACTGCCATCCAATCCGATCTGTTAGAGAGATGGGGAATCCATCCATATATTTTGAGTGGATTGAATCAGATTGGAGGTTGGCTGATTTATTTTATTTTATTTTTACACGATTTTTTAAAAAAAATTCTGATCACTTTTATTGCTGTCAGAAGGAATGTAAACATCCCCTGTGACAGTAATAGTCAGTGACAGGTACTCTTTATGGAGGGATCTGGGGTCTAAAAAACCCCAAATCCTTCTTTTGCACTTAAAAGCATTCAAAACTCCAAGTTTGGCTGTTTTGAATGCTGTCTTTTTTAAAAATTTGGTGCCTTTAAGTCTCTTGTAAACTGGAAGTGATGTCATAACATTGCTTCCGGGTTACCATATCCAAGACCCGATTGAAGCCGATTCGGGTCTCTGCCCACCCTGTGGACATGCTGGCTGGCCACTTGGGCCTCCCAGTGGGACAGGAGAGTTCCGGGTGAGCAGCAGAAGGCGGCAGGAAGGAGGGACGTCCCTTCCAATGCATGGGATAACAACTGAGTGGCTTCTTAACCACATCCACACCGCGGCAGTGTGGATGTGTACCGAGAATCACAGTAAATAGATGGCGATTTGCTGAGTGGCAGCTAGGGGGCACGTGCACCCGCCGCACTCCGGAGGAGTGTGCCCGCGGCTCGGGCAGACCCGATGTCTGCCGGCGAGCTGCGATGAGCTGCCAGAGCAATACAATAGGAAACTGCCAATGTAAACACAGTGGTTCCCCACTCTGTCAGTGGGGACATAAGAGATCTACTAATCCCTGTCACTGGGATCAGTTAGATCTCTTATGCCCATAACAGCCCAGCCCCCTTACAGTTAGAACACGCCTAGGGAACACAGTTAACCCCTAGATCTCCCCCTGCAAATTAACCCCTTCACTGCCAATGACATTTATACAGTAATCAGTGGACATTTAAATTTCTGATGTATAAAAGTTATTGGCCCCAAAAAAGTGTCAAAATGGTCTGACATGTCTGCCGGCAACTTTTGCGCAAACCAATCAATAATACGATTTTTTTTTTTACCAAAAATATGAGCAAGAATATAAATCAGTCAAAACCGATGAAAAAAATGTTTATATATTTTTTTTGGATTTGTATTTTAGCAAAAAGTAAGAAAAATTTTTTTTGCAAAATTGCCGCTCTTCTTTTGTTTATAGCGGCGATCAGAAATGACACAGAGGTGATCAAATGCCACCAAAAGAAACCTCTATTTGTGGGAAAAAAGGACGCAAACTTTGTTTGGGTACAACATTGCACGACTGCACAATTGTCAGTTAAAGCGACGCAGTGCCGAATCACAAAAAGTGCTCTGGTCCTAACGTGGGAAATCCTTCCGGGGCTGAAGTGGTTAATGTCCACAGGCCGGGTGCACGTGAATTCATCACATGCACTGACGGACCAGACATTTAGCGGCAGCCAAACCCTGACTTACAGCTACATGTACCAAGTATGTGACTAACTAAACACATATGAGGTTTGTTTTTTTTATTTTAAGGGTAGCATACACTTTAATTTCATTACTTTTGAAAACACCCCAATTTTACAGCATTTTTTCACAAGTGAGTCAAAATTTTGCACAGTGCTATATTTTGTGTTTGGCTGTATCTAATATATTTATTCACCTGTGTACATGAACTGTTAAAGGACCAAGAACGTCTCCATGATCATGACATTTTGAATATTAAAGGGGAAGTCCAGCCTGAGCTTATTTGACTGGGCTTCTCCTATGGGTCACAAAAGTGCAATCAGTTTCGCACTCCTGTGACCAGTTTTCAGCAGAGAGCAGACTAAAGTCTGTCACAGGAGTCGGGACAGACACCGCATCATCACGACAATTAAGTCTGGATCCTCCAGGTGCCTGGATGGACAGCTGCCCCAGCCTCTCAGTGAGCTGCAGAGAGACTGAGACGGCCGGTCCGCCCCCTCCACAGCTCAGCGCTCCAGTGAGCATGGGGTGGAGCAGAGAGGAGAGCTGTTGATTGACAGCAGCTCTCCGCTTGGGGATCTGTGAGAACCGAGCCATCAGAGGTGTTTGATCGCTCAGTTCTCAGTGTAGAGGCACCGGGGGACAGATGCACCATCGGACCAATGCTGCATCCACCTAGGTAAGTATAAGTTTGAAAAAAAAACAAAACACACTTCTCTTTTAACTACAGTAGTTTTACTGCAGGCGAGCAGCACAGGCAGGCCGGACATCATCCCTGTACATTGCCGGCTTGGTTCCGGGTTTGGGGCATGCATGCGACCCCTGCCGACCCGTACTGTGATTGGACACAGCACAAGTTTGACAGATGATTTCAGCCAATGAGTCAGCTTATTGGCTGTTGACAATCACACAGAACTCTATATTTGAACAGCGATCTGGTTCTTCTCCTTGAGAGAAAACAGCCAGATAGTAAAGTAAAAAGCAGCACACATTGCACATTGTTAGGCACACAGTTAACCCCTTGATTGCCCCTAGAAGTTAACCCCTTGATTGCCCCTAGAAGCTAACCCCTTCATAGCCAGTGCCATTAGTACAGTGACAGTGTATAGTATTATCACTGAGCACTATATTAGTGTCAATAGCAATGCCAGTGTCTGTCAGTGACCTTCCCAGAGAGTGTCTGTTAGTGCCAGATTGACCACCACCCTATCACAGTCCCACTATATGTTGCAGATCACCGCCATTACAGTATAGCATTTATGGCTGCGTAAATTTTGTATACGCTATTATTAGGTCTGCCAGGAACCCCAACCATCACTCCGGTTTCCTGACCAGTAGTCTTGTTATCCCGGTATCAGGTGGAGGACGGTTGCGGTCCTGCAGCCAGAATTCTGGGACCTCTATGATAAGCGCAAACAATCCCAGTCAAGGAAAAACAATAAATAAAAGACTCACAGTTAGTAGCAAATCCGGGCGGAGGTCCAAGGGATAAACCAGTGACAGCATCAGAGACCGGCAAGGCTCGGCAACAATCGGGCAATGAAGTACAAGAGGGTAATCCAAAGGTGTAGTCGGAAACAAGCAAAGTTAGTAACAGGCAACAAACAGGATAAATGGCTGACAGTAACTAAAACCTATATTCAGGCAAGGACAGGAAGGGGAAGTGAGGTTTTATAGAGTTCTAATTGAGGTGACTTCCTATAGCTGGCCACTGGGTGGAGCCAGAGTCACCATGAGAAAGCAGTAGATACCCAGGACTCCACAAGGATAGTAGATACTCCATGGCTAAGACCATAAGGAACTGAACACAGGTCCCAGGATCGATCCCTGGTCAAGGCGTGATGGCTATAGCTTTCGCACAAACCAATTAATGTACACCTATTGGGATTTTTATTTACCAAAGACATGTAGCAATACATTTTGGCCTAAATTTATGAAGAAATGTGATTTATTTTTTATTGGATATGTTTTATAACAGAAAGTAGAAAATATCAGGGGTTTTGTTCAAAATTTTTAGCCTTTTCATTTAGTTTCGCAAAAAATAAAAACCCAGTGGTAATTAAATACCACCAAAAGAAAGCGCTATTTGTATTGAACAAAATGATAAAATTTTCATTTGTGTACAGTGTTGCATGACCGCGCAATTACCAGTTAAGGTAGCGCATTGCTGAATAGCAAAAAAATGCCCCGCTAAAGTCTTCCGGAAGTAAACTAGTTTAACATTGGTTCCATTTATTTATTTAGATTTCCACGCCTTGTGCTTACAAGTGGTTCCACAAGGCTATGAAGACTATTTTACTCCCATGTCAAGTCCAGGTAGACTAGCCTGTGTATCTCACTGCGATCAAGCTTCTCCAAAATTCTATGACTGTCATAGTGGGAAATGTGACCTCATTAATAAAACAGGACCTCATTGCTAGTAAGTATTGATTACTGATGCACTATATGGTCACAACTTTGTGGACACCTAACCATTACATCTAGCGATATGGCCAAATGCATGTGGACTCTCCTCCAAATGATTTAGTAGCTCAGGAGTTAATGTTAATGTTACCCAATTGAAGACAGGCCATTTCTGGCACTTTTTGGTAACAAGTTTAAATCAGCTTTATTTGCTTGAAAACTACTTAAACTTATAACCAAACATTATACATTTTTTTTAGCAGAGACCATAGGGAATAAAATGGTGATTGATGCAATTTTTTAATGTAACACTGTATTTTCAGAGGTGGTTTTGCAAACGCAATTTTTTGGGGAAAAAATGCACATTAATTTATTAAAAAACATTATATACCTCATTTTTTTGTAAAATGTAAAAGATGATTGTTACGCTGAGTAAATAGATACCTAACATATCACACTTTAAAATTGTGCATGCTCATGGAATGGCAATAGGCATGTGCACTACCGAAAAATGTGTTTGTTTTCGTTTAATTCATTATTTTTTGGGTCATTCATTATGATCGAAATTCGTTATTTCGAATAAATTCATAACTTCTGAAAAATTTGAAAATTCGGAAATTCCGAATTTCAAAAATCCAAAAATTCAGAAAATTGAAAATTCAGAATTTCGAAATTCAGAAATTCAAAACTCTGGAAATTCAAAAATTCTGAAATTTGGGAATTTGAAACTTCAGAAATTAGGAAATTCGAAATTTTCAAAATTCAGAAATTCGAAAATCCGAAAATAAGAACAAAAATCTGAAAATTCCAAAATCAGAACTAATAACTTATTAATAATAACCAACTATTAAATTATAGGTATTGTAATTTCCTTTCAAATTTGGCTGTTAGTGAACATAACGAATATGAATTTATTCAAAGTTACGAATTATCCGAAATAACGAATGCTGCATCTAAACAAATGGAACATAACAAAATAATAATAATAAATAATAATAACATTTTTATTATTATTAATTCTTTATGTTCCATTTGTTTTAAATGCAGCATTGGTTATTTCGGTTAATTTGCAACTTCGTATACATTTGTATTCATTACGCTCACTAACAGCCACATTTGAAAGGAAATTCCAATACCTAGAATTTCATAGTTAGTAATAGTTATTAGTCAGTTATCATTTTGGATTTTCGAATTTACAAATTTCGGATTTTCAAATTTTCACATTTTCAATCTTTTGGATATTTGAATTCTCGAATTTTGGATTTCAAATTTTGGAATTTCGGATTTTGAATTTTTGAATTGTGGATTTTTGAAATTTCGGATTTACACATTTTTGAAAAATTGGAAAATTAGAATTTTGGAAAAATTTGCTAAACAGGTTTTCATTAATTCGAATATTTATGAATTAACTCATTTTTGTAATTTAGTTGAAAAATGAATTCAGAATGAAACGAGTTGCACATTTGTAAATGCAACAAACTACGGTACTTAAAAAATCTCCATAGGTGTGACTTTAACTGCTTCCACACCGCGCTCAGTATACTTACTGTGGCAGTGTGGATGCTTCCCACAAATCGCCGTAAATATGCTGCGATCTGCGGGTGGCCGCTAGGGGGCCCGCGCACACTGCCATGCAGTGTGCCCGTGGCTCGGACAACCGCCGATGTAAACACGGTGGTTCCCCGCTCTGTTAGTGGGGGCATGGGAGATCTACTGATCCCTGTCACTGGGATCAGTTAGATCTCTTATGCCCATGGCAGCCTAGCCCCCCCCCCACAGTTAGAACACGGCTAGGGAACACAGTTAACCCCTAGATCTCCCCCTGCAGGTTAACCCCTTCACCGCCAGTGACATCTATACAGTAATCAGTGGACATTTCAATTTCTGATCGCTGTATAAATGTCATTGGTCCCAAAAAAGTGTCAAAATGGTCCGCCATGTCCGCTGCAATATCGCAGTACCGCTACAAATCACAGATCGCCGCCATTACTAATAAAAAATAAAAACCCCAGAAATTAATTCTCATCATCCGTAAACGCGGCCACTTTTGCACAAACCAATCAATAAACGCTGATTGCGATTTTTTTTTTACCAAAAATATGAGGAAGAATATAAATCTGCCAAAACCGATGAAAAAATGTTTTTTTATATTTTTTTTTGGATTTGTATTTTAGCAAAAAGTAAGAAAAACGTTTTTTTTTGCAAAATTTTTGCTCTACTTTTGTTTATAGCGGTGATCATAAATGATGCAGAGGCGATCAAATACCACCAAAAGAAAGCTCTATTTGTGGGAAAAAAAGGATGCAAATTTCGTTTGGGTACAACGTCGCACAACCGCGCAATTGTCAGTTAAAGCGACGCAGGGCCGAATCGCAAAAAGTGCTCGGGTCCTAACCTGGGAAATCCTTCCGGGGCTGAAGTGGTTAAACATTTTTATCTGTTTAGAGTTACAGAAGAGGTCTAGCACTAGAATTATTGCTCTTGCGTTAATTTTCGTGGTGATACCTCACGTGACTTTTTTATTTTTACTTTTTACACTGTCACTTTCATTTTTTTTTTAGCACTTTTATTACTATTACAAGGAATTTTAACATCCCTTGTAATAAAAATGAGGATGACAGGTCCTCTTTATGGAAAGATCTGGGGTCAAAAAGACCCCAAATCTCTCCTTTTCCTTTAAAAGCTAAAGATTAAAAAACATTTTTACTGAAAAAAAAAATAGTCTACTTTCACCCTGGACTTGAAGTGACGTCATGAGGTCGCACCGGCCCTCTACGGCCATAGAGGTGATCAAAGACCATCTAGTCTTTGATTGTCTCTGGGACCAGCTGGCCGTACAATCGGATCGTTTCTCAGGCGAGCCAGCCAAATGGTATGCCCAGGAGCGGGGAGAGGGAGAGGACGTCCCCTCCCGCCACCTCTGAAAATATTCCAGTAGCTCATGAGCCACTCGGAGCACTTTCAGGATAAAACAATTAAAAACAATATTGGGGTTTATGGCTGATATCGTCAGCCATAACCTCTGAAAACCACTTCAAAGCGGAAACGTATATATACGAGTGGTTACAGCTTACAGAGATATTTTATACTATTATGCACTCCAAACTTGTGTTAAGATTCTGGGGAAAACCCTTTACTGTTCCAGCATGACTGTGCCCCTAACGATTGTATGATTACTGGTGTTGAAGAACTTGAAGGGCTTGCATACTCAGTTGGCCCTAACCTTAACCTTACTGAACATCTTTGGGATGAATTGGAACACCAATTTCTTATCCACCATAAATATCTGGCCTTCAGATGTTCATTTGGCCAAGTTCCCAATGGCACACTTCAAAATCTCATGAAAATATTTTCCAGAACAGTTGAGGTTGTTCTATTCACAAAGGCGAGGGAGGAGTGGGCAACATCATTATTATTACCATGGTTGTGGAATGGGATATCCAACGAGCACACACATATATATATATATATATATATATACAGGATCTCACAAAAGTGAGTACGCCCCTCACATATTTGTAAATATTTTATTCTATCTTTTCATGTGACAACACTGAAGAAATGACACTTTGCTACAATGTAAAGTAGTGAGTGTACAGCTTGTATAACAGTGTAAATTTGATGTCCCTTCAAAATAACTCAACACACAGCCATTAATGTCTAAACCACTGGAAACAAATGTGAGTACACCCCTACGTGAAAATGTCCAAATTGGGCCCAATTAGCCATTTTCCCTCCCACCGGTGTCATGTGACTCATCAGTGTTACAAGGTCTCAGGTGTGAATGGGGAGCAGGTGTGTTAAATTTGGTGTTATCGCTCTCACTCTCTCAAACTGGTCACTGGAAGTTCAACATGGCACCTCATGGCAAAGAACTCTCTGAGGCTCTGAAAAAAGAATTGCTGCTCTACATAAAGATGGCTTAGGCCAGGGGAAGTGAATTAAAATTCAAGGAGGTCCGGTAACTAAATAATTTTTCCGGCCGAGGTCCGAATCATATGTCTGTGCCATAAAAGATTGTATGTGTCTTCTTTCATTTTTTGGCGCAAGCCACACTCTCTGGCGTTTTTTTTACTGTTTTCTTCAACCACTGGTAATAGTCTGTAAATGTCCCTAATAGTGTTCAACCCATCAGGTGCCCCTACCAGCGTAATTCATTACATTGGGTGCCCCCATCAGACTACCCAAAAAAATCAGTTGCCACCATCAGAGTATCCCCTTATATCAGGTGTCCCCATCAGAGTTTTCCCGTCAGAGTGCCTCCTTACATCAGGTGTCCCCATCACAGTGCCCCCTTACATCAGGTGTCCCCATCACAGTGTCACCTTACATAAGGTGTCCCCATCACATCAGGTGTCTCCATCAGAGTGCCCCCTTACATCAGGTGTCCCCATCACAGTGCCACCTTACATCAGGTGTCCCCATCTCATCAGGTGTCCCCATCAGAGTGCCCCTTAACATAATATGTGCCCATCAGTGCCCCCTTAACATATGTGCCCGTCAGTGTGCCCCCTTAACATAATATGTGTCCATTAGCATGCCCCCACTAACATATGTGCACCTTAACGTAAAATAAGGAGCACGCTAATGGGCACATATTATGTTAAGGGACACTCTGATGGGCACAACAAATTCTGCCCATCAGGATGCACCTTAAATTATGCCATCAGTGTGCACCTTAATAAACTATGCCCCACATACCTTGAGGGCAGGAGTCAGCACATTCAGCAAGCTGCAGGGGGCGAAAGCTGCGAGATATACCTCGCAAGTGAGAGCCAGGAGCAGGGAGCAGGGAGCCGCGGCAGCAGGGGGCGGGGCACACAAGTAATGTCACGGACGGCCAGGAGCAAGAGAGAGAGCCACGGTCAGGTGCAGGAGACGGGGCACACACACGCAATGTCATTGGTTGCTGGGCAACCCGCGGTCCCAGCAAAAAGTGAATGCTACTACGCTGGCGGCCTGACGGTCCGAGAAGAAGCATTGCATGGGCCAGGCTCGAACCGCTGGCCGCCATTTAGTGACAGCTGGCCTAGGCTATAAGAAGATTGCCAAGACCCTACAGTGGTTTAACAGGACAGGTTCCACTCAGAACAGGCCTCGCCATGGTCGACCAAAGACGTTGAGTGCACGTGCTCAGCATCATATCCAGAGGTTGTCTTTGAGAAATAGATGTATGAGTGCTGCCAGCATTGCTGCAGAGGTTGAAGGGGTGGGGGGGTCAGCCTGTCAGTGCTCAGACCATACACCGCACCCTGCATCAAATTGGTGTGCACGGCTGTCGTCCCAAAAGGTAGCTTCTAAAGATGATGTACAAGAAAGCCCGCAAAGAGTTTGCTGAAGACAAGCAGACTAAGGACATGGATTATGAGACGAACCGTTTCATTCTCCCATCTGGCTCCATGGTATAATACTCACCTTCGCACTATGAAAGCAGTCTCATGGAGACTGGAGAGAAATTGGCGCAGATCCGGCTTGACTGTCCATTATCATGCATGGATGTAGATAAAGAGTTTCTGTTGGAGACCTAT
>BLSH010167007.1:232525-249792 GCA_018402905.1 Glandirana rugosa | reverse complement strand
ACGGAGTATCTTATATGGAACCCACAAAAGAAAGGTTTTACTCCAGTAAAACCCCCATTAAGGTGACAGGACCACGAGGTCCCGGAAGTTTTCACACTATTCATACTTACTTTACAATACACATTAAATACGAGGATCTTGCGGACTGCCACGAGGGACGTACAAACCGGAGACATACACCGGACCCACACTTTCCAGAGTGTGTACACCATAACGGTATGAGTCCTGCTCATTGTCTTATATAAAACCCCCAATTAAAAACGATACATGTACGATACACAATATGGAATTGATTACCTGTCAGTCATAGGACATTTATATGTGTATTTTTATTGCATGTGTACTCTTATTGCAATATATTAATTTCTCAGCGCGGCTTTATATTTGTACATACTATGAGATATTTATAACACATAGCATGTACATAGCAAAAATTAACCCCCAAAATATATTCTGTTACTCGTCCTGAGTATGGCAATACCACATGTGTGAGACCTTTCACACCCAGGCCACATACAGAGGCCAAACATGCAGGGAGCACCGTCAGGCGTTCTAGGAGCATAAATTACACATAACATTTCATTCATACTTATCACACTTTTGAAGGCCCTGGAGCACCAGGACAGTGGAATTACCCCCAAAATGACCTCATTTTGGAAAGAAAACACCCAAGGTATATTCTATGAGGCATGGACTGCAGATAGGTACTCGGGTACTCTAATGGGCTGCAGATAGGTACTCAGGTATTCTGATGGGCTGCAGATAGGTACTCGGGTGCTTTGATGGGCTGGAGACAGGTACTTGGGTAATTTGATGGACTGGTAAAAGGTACTTTGGTACTCTGATGGGCTGCAGATAGGTACTCGGTTACTCAGATGGGTTGGTGACAGGTACTCGGGTAATCTGAAGGGCAGTTGACAGGTACTCGGGTACTCTGATGGGCTGGTGACAGGTACTCGGGTACTCAGATGGGCAGGTGACAGGTACTCGGGTACTCTGATGGGCAGGTGACAGGTACTTGGGTACTTTGGTGGGCTGGTGACAGGTGCTCAGGTTCTCTGATGGGCTGGTGACAGGTATTCAGGTACTCTGATGGGCTGGTGACAGGTATTTGGGGACTCTGATGGGCTGGTGATAGGTACTCGGGTACTCTGATGGGCTGGTGACAGGTACTCGGGTACTTTGATGGGTTGGTGATAGGTACTCGGGTACTCTGATGGGTTGGTGACATGTACTTGGGTACTTTGATGGGTTGGTGACAGGTACTCGGGTACTCTGATGGGCTGGTGAAGGTATTTGGTTACTTTGATGGGCTGGTGACAGGTACTGGGGTACTCTGATGGGCTGGTGACAGGTACTCGAGTACTCAGATGGGCTTGTGACAGGTACTTGGGTACTCTGATGGGTTGGTGACAGGTACTTGGGTACTTTTATGGGCAGGTGACAGATACTCTGATGGGCTGATGACAGGTTCTAGGGTACTTTGATGGGTTGGTGACAGGTACTTGGGTACTTTGATGGGTTGGTGACAGGTACTCGGGTACTCTGATGGGCTGGTGAAGGTACTCGGTTACTTTGATGGGCTGGTGACAGGTATTGGGGTACTCTGATGGGCTGGTGACAGGTACTCGAGTACTCAGATGGGCTTGTGACAGGTACTTGGGTACTCTGATGGGTTGGTGACACTGTGACATGTACTCGGGTACTCAGATGGACTGGTGACAGGTACTCAGGTACTCAGATGGGGTGGTGACAGGTACTTGGTTACTCAGATGGGCTGGTGACAGGTACTCAGATGGGTTGGTGACAGGTACTCAGATGGGATGGTGACAGGTACTCAGGTACTCAGATGGGATGATGACAGGTACTTGGGTACTTTGTTGGGCTGTGACAGGTACTCGGGTACTTTCATGGACAGATGACAGGTATTCGGGTACTTTGATGGACAGGTGACAGGTACTCGGGTACTCGGGTACTTTGATGGACAGGTGACAGGTACTCTGATGGGCTGTGACAGGTACTTTGATGGGGTGGTGACAGGTCCTCTTTATTAGGGGGGTGATCAGTGTGCTTGGTGAACACAGTAAGCGGTAACAAGCTGTTACCATAATCTCCCTCTCACACACGATCGGTGTGTGAGAGGGAGAACCCGGTAACAGCTTGTTACCGTGGTTTGTTTACATCACATGACCGGCTGTAATTGGACACAGCCTGTCACGTGGTAAAGAGCCAATTCCATTAACTCTTTACACTGATCGGAGCTCGGCTTTGTCCGAGGGACAAGCCTCAGCCCTGATCGCCGCGCTGCACGCCCCCGGGGGCACGCTCGAGCGGCGTGCACAGTGTTGCCGGTAGTGACCTGCTTTGATTGGACACAGCTGGTCACGTGGTAAAGAGTTGAAATGTTTTCTTATGCAGTTGAAATGTTTATTAATGAGGTTGAATTGATTTCTAATGCTGTTAAAATGTTTATTATTGTGGTTGAAATGTTTTCTAATGTGGCTGAGATGTTTTTTAATGCAGTTAAAAGGTTTTCTAATGCGACTGAAATGTTCATTAATGTGGTTGAAATGTTTTCTAATGCAGTCGAAATGTTTTCTAGTGCGGTTGAAATGTTTATGAATGTGGTTGAAAGGTTTTCTAATGTGGATGAAATTATTTCTAATGCAGTTGAAATATTTTCTAATGTGGTTGAAATGTTTATTATTGTGGCTAAAATGTTTTCTAATGAGGTTGAAATGTTTTCTTAAGCGGTTGAAATGTTTTTTTAAGCGGTTGAAATGTTTATTGTTGCTGAAATGTTTTCTAATGCGGTTGAAATGTTTATTAATGCGGTTGAAATATTTTCTAATGCGGTTGAAATGTTTATTATTGTTGCTGAAATATTTTCTAATGCGGTTGAAATGTTTATTAATGCCGTTGAAATATGTTCTAATGCGGTTGAAATGTTTTCAAATGTGGTTGAAGTGTTTATTAATGGGGTTGAAATGTTTTCTATTGGAGTGGAAATGTTTTCTAATGGGGTTGAAATGTTTTCTAATGGGGTTGAAGTGTTTATTAATGGGGTTGAAATGTTTTCGAATTTGGTTGAAATGTTTTACGAATAAACAAAACTAATTAAAAAAAAAGCAAATTAAACAAATTGAATCGAACTAAATGAAAGCGGTTACATAACAAATCGAAACAAAACAAAACGAAACTCATTTTTTAGTCTTGCACATGTCTAAATGAAAGTTCAATTAGGCTTTAAAGCTTAATACTAAACTAAAGTTCTGTTTTTTTTGAGTCTTGGATATTGTGTGGACATTTGTCTGGTCCTTATTGCAGACTGGTGCCCCCTTTTTGTACAAATGACACCAGGAAAAGAAATGAAAGGCACACGTGTCACTTAAGCCAGCCATATACAGATCAAAATGTGGTCAGTACAGGAGGAATCGGTTGAATGCCGGTTGAAATAATTGATTTGCGTTTCTGATTGGAGCTTACTGGCAGAAAAAAACTTAAAACTAAAATTTTTTTTCATCTCATCTTCATTTTTATTTATTAATTCAGTTTTATCTTTTAGAATTAGCAGTAATTCTGTGAGTTATGTTGTATCTGTGTCTGCTAATAATTTTATTGTATTGTTAGCAAAATATAGCTTAAATATTATCTTGGGGGGGGGGTGGCCTTCAGCTGGTCTGTATGGGGCCCCACGATTTCTATCAGCAGCCCTGATTTCTATCAGCAGCCCTGATTTCCACCAAGCTTTGTGTATTCCACCTCCTTCTAATATAATCTCCTTAATAAAAAAAAATACAAAACCCAATCAGAATGGGATGCACTGGACACACAGATCCAATCTGCCTGTGTTACCCTGCAGGAGGAAGAATGACTCATAAAAGCCCCTCACAGTGTCTATGGCAGGTGTGCAGACCTGGGAACTTGGTGCAGAAATCTCACCAATAGAATCCCAGAGAGATACAGTATAGGAACTGTCAGATGCTATATCTCTCCAGAATTTACCAAGCACTTGGTGGACTGATCCTTTAAAGGGTAACTCCACTTTCATGGGGGAAAAAAATAGCAAATAAAGAAAAAATAATACAGCATACAATTGCGAAACAAGTAATATTGTAATTGAATGTTATTAAAAATGCCATTTCCCTTTCAATCTGCAGCCGCTGTAATTTTTTCTAATGCAATGCAATATGGCTACCTGGAGGTATTCTGTACACAGAATGTGTACAGAATGCCCCCAGAAACATAATTTCCTGCTTGCGTTATTGGCTCACTGATTTTCCCAAAAGTCTGCAATAGGATGCAAGTCAGATTTCAGGCATCCCCTGCAACAAAAATGTCATTTTTGGTGAGATACTTTCAATAAAAACACGTCTAAATGGATGCTGACCCAGCAGCTTCCCTCATTTGTGTCCTGCAATGCACAGCTGGTTTATAATTATGAAACCACTCACATTTAGACATGATCAGAACAGGGGCACAGAGGACCGAACAGGGATTTCTTCAGAATTTCAAGAGATAGGAATCAGCAAACAAAGGTTGTTATAATCCTTGTAATATACATAGATCACCCAGAGGGGAATGTTTTGTTCTCAACAAAAGTGGAGTTATGCTTTAAGTCATGAAGTTAATAGGTTCCTATTTGCTCGTGTATGTGTGTGACTGTTTTATGTTTCCAGGGACAAGATTATTGATGAGAATGATAAATGGTATGAAGATAATAATGATGAATGGGAAATAAAGAAAGGCTTTACCAACCTGAGTGGACAATCAGATGATACAGAAGATGGTAAATAAAACAAAAAATCCTCTAATCTGTAAGGCTACAGTACTCTACACATTGCTACATAGATGTTGGGCATGGACTTTTCCTTTTCCAAGCTCTTCACCCTCTTTGCAATCTTTTCTTTCTTCCCTCCTTCCTTTTTTTTATTCATAGAAGCTATTGTTTTATTTCACTGGATGAAAGATAACCAACAAGCATGAAACAGCCATGCAATGAATGGCCCTACAGGGTAAGGCAATGTCTGCATTATAAAGTGCAATTATGTGCAGCGCTAAGAAAAATTGCCTGTTTGTAGAGTTGAGCCAACCCGAACTGTAAAGTTTGGGTTCGTACCGAACTTTGGGGTGTCCATGACCCGAACCCGGACCTGGACATTTGAAAAAAAGTCCGGGTTCGGGTATTTTATCCCGCCTGTTGAATAGCTGCAGGGCAGCCAATCAACAAGCGTTTAACTGGTTTGCCCTTAGAAGCTTTCACAGCCATGCCTACTAATGGCATGACTGATTGGCCAGTGCATCATGTGACCCAGCCTCTGTATAAGCTGGAGTCACGTAGTGCTGCATGTCACATGCTCTCAGGTTAGTGTAGGGAGAGGATGCTGCTGGCGCTGTGAGGGACAGATTGCAGATCTAATAACATCTCATCCTGCATTACAGAACTATCTGATAGTGGACTAGGTAGAGATTACTACTACTGCTTTGAGGGACAGATTGCAGATCTAATAACATCTCATCCTGCATTTCAGAATGATCTGATACTAGACTAGGTAGAGTCTACTGCTTTGAGGGATAGATTACTGATCTAATATCATCTCATCCTGCGTTACAGAACGATCTGATACTGGACTAGGTAGAGTTTACTACTGCTTTGAGGGATAGATTACTGATCTAATATCATCTCATCCTGCATTACAGACAAGTTCCTGGCAGTGCAGTGAGGGGAAAGCTTAGTGAGGGACAGATTATTGTTCTAAAATCATCTCCTAGTGATATAGGGAGAGGTTCCTGCTGGTGCTGTAAGGGACAGATTATTATTCTAAAATCATCTCCTACTGCTATAGGGTTAGGTTCCTGCTCTTGCTGTAAGGGACAGATTATTGTTCTAAAATCATCGCCTACTGCTATAGGGTCAGGTTCCTGCTGTTGCTGTAAGGGACAGATTTTTGTTCTAAAATCATCTCCTAATGCTATAGGGTCAGGTTCCTGCTGGTGCTGTAAGGGACAGATTATTGTTCTAAAATCATCTCCTAGTGCTATAGAGAGAGGTTCCTGCTGGTGCTGTAAGGGACAGATTATTGTTCTAAAATCATCTCCTAGTTCTATAGGGAGAGGTTCCTGCTGCTCCTGCGAGGGACAGATTATTGTTCTAAAATCGTCTCCTAGTGCTATAGGGAGAGGTTCCTGCTGGTGCTGTAAGGGACAGATTATTGTTCTATAATCATCTCCTAGTTTTATAGGGAGAGGTTCCTGCTGCTCCTGTGAGGGACAGATTATTGTTCTAAAATGATCTCCTAATGATATAGGGAGAGGTTCCTGCTGGTGCTGTAAAGTACAGATTATTGTTCCAAAATTATCTCCTAGTGCTATAGGGAGAGGTTCCTGCTGGTGCTGTAAGGGACAGATTATTGTTCTAAAATCATCTCCTAGTTCTATAGGGAGAGGTTCCTGCTGCTCCTGTGAGGGACAGATTATTGTTCTAAAATCATCTCCTTGTGCTATAGGGAGAGGCTCCTGCTGCTCCTGTGAGGGAGAGATTATTGTTCTAAAATCATCTCCTAGTGCTATAGAGAAAGGTTCCTGCTGGTGGTGTAAGGGACAGAGTATTGTTCTAAAATCATCTCCTAGTTCTATAGGGAGAGGTTCCTGCTGCTCCTGTGAGGGATAGATTATTGTTCTAAAATCTTCTCCTAGTGCTATAGAGAGAGGTTCCTGCTGGTGCTGTAAGGGACAGATTATTGTTCTAAAATCATCTCCTAGTTCTATAGTTAGAGGTTCCTGCTGCTCCTGTGAGGGACAGATTATTGTTCTAAAATTATCTCCTAGTGCTATAGGGAAAGGTTCCTGCTGCTCCTGTGAGGGACAGATAATTGTTCTATAATCATCTCCTAGTTTTATAGGGAGAGGTTCCTGCTGCTCCTGTGAGGGCCAGGTTATTGTTCTAAAATCATCTCCTAGTGCTATAGGGAAAGGTTCCTGCTGCTCCTGTGAGGGACAGATAATTGTTCTATAATCATCTCCTAGTTTTATAGAGAGAGGTTCCTGCTGCTCCTGTGAGGGACAGGTTATTGTTCTAAAATCATCTCCTAGTGATATAGGGAGATGTTCCTGCTGGTACTCTAAGGGACAGATTATTGTTCTAAAATCATCTCCTAGTTCTATAGGGAGAAGTTCCTGCTGCTTCTGTGAGGGACAGATTATTGTTCTAAAATCATCTCCTAGTGCTATAGGGAGATGCAGCCAGTGTATTGTCTGAACGTGTGTTTAGCACGGCAGGGGGCGTTATTAGACAAGCGCAGCCGCCTGTCCACAGCCAACATGGACAAGCTAACGTTTATTAAAATGAACCAGGCATGGATCCCTCAATACTTGTCTGTACCTTGTGCAGAATAGACATTTAGACCGGCCTCCCACAGCCATTGGTATCCTTTTTTTTTTTGAATATGCCTCAATATTTTGGGGGCTACCCCAATTAGAAAAAAAAAACAAACAAACAAACAAAAAACAGTGTTGGCTACCTCCTCCTCCTCCACCACCGCCACTTCCACCTACAGTGCCACGGTCACGGCCTAGTCAACCTCTAGGCTCCTACTCCACATCCACCTCCTCCTCCCATTTTTTTTTTATTGATTTATTTGATTTTAAGTACTCCTACTCTTACCCCCATTTTGTTTCCTTTTGCAGCCCTCTAGCACTTTCCAGGACTTTTTTACAGCCATTTTTGTGCCGAAAAGTTTGGGTCCCCATTGACTTCAATGGGGTTCGGGGTCAAGTTCGGTACCGAACCCGAACTTTTTTGCAAAGTTCGGCTGAAACCCACCGAACCCGAACATCCAGGTGTTCCCTCAACTCTACCTGTTTGGCATTCAAATTTAAATACGTAACATAATATACAATTATCACTGTAAAATAAAGTGCCATAAAGTCTCCAAGTATATATATATATATATATATATATATATGTATATCTCTTCTCCTGATAATAGTTCAGTCCATGAATTAGTATAGTGCAGTCCACAGCTGGGCTAAGCAAATAAGGTGTGACTTCCACCCACATGCAATGTTGACCACCACCAAGGAAGATATAATTAGGTACTCTTACCAGACCTAATCTGGGTAAGCGTGTAGCATCATACAACCACAAACGATCTCCTTAACCATAGATCTGTAATTGCATCCCAATTCCTGGAAGGGCTATATCCACCACTACACATATAGCAATAGGACAATCCTCAGGGTGAGACCTCCAGACTGCTGTGTCACACTAGAGATCCAGGGTAGCTATGTACAAAGGTCCAGTCCCTGCAAAAAAGGCATAGGACAGAGGTCCAATGTTGCTCCCAATAACATAGCGTTTACAAATCCACAAATACTGGAATCTGTGTTATTAAAGATGCTCACAGGTTACCATCCAGGTGTGGCCCTCAAATATCCCCTTGGATATCCCCTTGTGTCCTTTTTGCGGATGATCTCTTTTTATTTGTGACCTGTCCCCTGGTCTTGGTACCAAATATTGTCAAACTTTTGCGGGAGTTCGGTGGGGCCTCAGGCTTGAGAGTGAATATGGCCAAATCTGTAGCACTCAACATCAACGTTCCCGAGAACGGGAAGTTCAACAAATTGAGGACCGCTACCAAATTCCTTGGAGCCCGGCCCACATCCCCTACCTAGGGGTTAAATTATCACCCAGTATAGACCAATTATATCACGTCAATTATCCTCCCGCTATTCAAACAACTTACTGAAGACCTTTCCAGCTGGGGGAGGCTAGGCCTCTCCTGGTTGGGAAGGGTAAACTCGGTTAAGATGACCCTCCTGCCAAGGATTCTATATTTGTTCAGATCCCCTCCCCATCTCTATTAAAAAATCCCTACTATCCAAACTGCAGTCCCAAATTAAGAAATTCATTTGGGGCAATAAGGGCTTCAGGTGCCCAGCAGAAGTTCTTCTAAGACGACGCAACTAAGGGGGTCTGGGCCTCCCAAACTTGTGGACGTACTACCAGGCAGCCCAACTAGCCCAATTTTTAATTGTTTATGCTCTGAGTAACAGACCAGATTGGGTAAGAATAGAGAGGCAGGCAATCGCTCTCAACACCATAGATTACTTAGTGTGGGCTCACCCCAAAGCAAGACCCCCGATCCTGGCCCCCACACTCTCCCATTCAATAGCCCTTTGCAATAAAAAATTTTAGTACCACAGGATTAGCTTCTAGCATTCGCCCACTGGAACATCTCTTCAGCAATTCACTTTTTACCCCAGGTCAGTATAATTGAGCCTTTGGATGGTGGACCAATAAGAGCCTCTACAGATATGGACATTTTCTTTCCTCATCAGGCCCTATCCCCCTAGCTTACTGTGTCAGAAAACTGGAAATGCCCCCCTTGGAAAGGTTTAGTTTCCAGCAAATTCATCACTTTATTTCAACCCGATGGAGGGTCTCTCCTACGCTAAAGGAAGTTACCCCTTACGAGAAGTGGTGCTTGGAGATTTCTAGCCAGACAGGGGGTATCTCTATGATATACGCATCACTGATGGAATGCCACGAAAAACCTCCATATGCCGAGAGCTGGGAGAGGGACCTGGACGTGTCATGGAGCGTGGACAGGTGGTTCTCCTCGCTGGAACTTGGTCCCCTCCCGTCTCTCGATCATGTTCCCGAACTCCTCCCCGTTAAGCTTTAGAGGCTGTAACCTTCAGGGTTCTTATTATCATATTTGGTGGGAATGTCCTAGGATCTGGGGATTCTGGAACAGGATTTTCTCCTTGCTGCGGAAGGTTAAGGGCCAAGCTATAATGCAAAAGCCAGAAATCGCTTTATTGAATCAGAGGCCAGGTGGTCTCCCCAAATCCTTGTTTAAACTGACCCATTTCATTTTACTGGGAGCTAAGATCACCCTTCTCCTCGAGTCATCGGACAAATTTGACATAATCTGGGATCCCTGGAAAAAATTCCTTGATTTACCCCCCTGACCCGAATCTTCCTCTGCCTTGCTCATGTCTCCCTGGTGCCCCTCTTTCTCTTTCCTTTCTTCCCTCTTAGTCTCCCTTCTTCTCTTCCCTTTACCTGCTTCCTGGCTTTATGCCAAGGTTATACTCTGTTTAAATCTATTGATAGTGTATCTGGAGTTTGCCCTGTGGAGTTATACTGATTTAAGTGCCTTTTCCTTTTCATTTAATGTTAATGGCAGCCAGCCCCTTTTGAATTCAGGGCCGGGGCTCCAGACAGGTCCCCTCTCCTCTCTGCTGGACACAGTCTGAGCCCAGTTGGGGTGTCGAGCGGAGGGTCTGGGGCCAGCCTGGGAGTTCCTCCCCACAGGGCTTGAATCTGACTAGGTCATTTCTGGCTCTGCTCTTGTTGGATTGGTGTTACTGATGCTATACCTTCCTGGTGTATGGTCCTTACATTTATGCTGTCCCACTGCTTATTTGTATTCTTGAAAATTTAATAAAACTTTTTCCAATTAAAAAAAAGAAAAAACAATCACTTTAATCAGCTGCTAATTTCCTATACCACATGGTTGTTTTGTTCTTTGCTATCCACTTAGGCTCATCCAGAAGCGGCGATTCTGTTAAAAAACCATTCAAAGCCAAACTGGATACAGTAGACACAAATATTCAGGTGAGTTAAAAACATAATCTTTGATGTGGTTGCTGTATTATTCTTATTTGCTCAGCTTACAGTTTATTTGGTTAATCTAGAAAAAAAGATTGCATTTCTGTTTTATGGCCGTAACCAGTGGCGGCCCATAATGCAGGGTGCACAGGCACCACCCCCCCCATCCATGCCTCCAACCCCCTAATCTACATGCAGGGCACCAGATGCATGGATTTCAATTGGGTTTTTTTTCTGAAGCATGTGATTAGAGCCTGAGGCTCTGATAGGCTTCAAAAAAGGGTGGGTCGAGCCCACCCAGTTGTGTGAAAATAGTGAATGAATATTGGCTATTGTCTTCCTGATTCTCCTCCCAGCCATTCAGGAACGGATCTGAGACCCGTTTCCTGATTGGCTGAAAGGAGAAGCGCTCCAATAGGCCTAGGAGGAGGAGGGAGGAGACATGCGGTGGAAGCCACCGTGATGCCGAGGGGGAGGTGCAGGGGAAGCTGCCGCCCATCGCCCGGAGGGGACTGCTGCCCATGCCATAGATGGGGTAAGTGTCGGGCTCATGATCGGGGGTGGGGGACGGACCGACCGACTGCGACTGACCGAGCGACCGACCAGACTGGAAGGGGAGTGAGTATGGTGGGTGACCAAAAAAATTTACACTAGCCACCACTGGCCGTAACATTGTGATCTCCGAATTCAATGAAAAGAACTATAGGTGCTGTACAGGCAGTCCCCTAATTACAAACATCTGACTTACAAACAACTCCTACTTACAAACGGAGATGGACAACAGGAAGTGAGAGGAAATCTCCCCCTAGGAAGGGAAATTTACTCCTGTAAGAGTTGTAAGGAGGTGTCTCCATTGAAGCTTTATCACCAAGGTTTGTTTCCACAACAACCCAAAATTTTCAAAATCCAATTATCATTGGGACAGGAAGTGAGGTGAAATCTTCTGAACAGAAACATAGACAGCAAAACAAACATTACAGAGGCTCCTTCCCTATGCTATCCAAAAATCTTAAAAATAGTTTTTTTGGCTGAAGCTACACTTAAAAAGTGTACCTGTTCCGACTTACAAACAAATTCAACTTAAGAACAAACCTACATATCCTATCTTGTTTGTAACCCAGGCACCACCTGTATATATGTTAATTAACTCATGGAAGTGCAAAACATGGGCAGGTCCTCCAGGGTGTACCTGTACAGTGGCTTGGTCTGGGAGGGCTTCCTTGCAACTGTCAGAATCCAGTCCTGTGTGACTGGAGTGTGAAGAGTCTCCCAGAAAAAGCCAGGGCTAGGTTTGGGGTTGTTGTGGTGCTAAATACAGAGGAAGTGCAAGATACTCTCTGTGAGATATTATATTAGCCAGGCTCATGCGGTAGCTTTCTCTGTGCTTTGTGCTGTGTGTCTTCACATACTGCAGGCATCAGGAAGATTGGAAAGGATTTGCAGGTATTTGCAAGAGCCTGTGGTGCAATCTGGCTGAATATAAAGAAACAAAAGGAGAATTAGGTATCAGGACATGCTGATTAAGTAGTAGTGGAGGGCTGGGGTGGTCGGCAGGGGACATTTGCCCCTGGGCCATACTTATATTTTATGCTGGGCTGGTGGTCACCATTACAACATTGATCAGAGCAGGGCACACAGTTAGTGACACATGGTGGAAATCATATAGTTTACATTTACTAAATTCACTAAAACTGTAGAGTGCAAAATCTGGTGCTTTTTTTTTTTTTGGTGGGGGGATTTGATGAAACATCAGGGGTCTTTTTTGAGACAGAGAAAGGGACCTAGGACATGCAGTCCCCATTTTCTTTCTCGGCAACCTCAGCTACACTGCAGATGAATGCATAGAAGCCTCTGCATAGAGGCTCCTATTCATTCACAAACTGAAGCATCGTAAACACTGGGATTTATTTACTAAAACTGGTGAGTGCAAATTTTGGTGTAGCTCTGCATAGAAACCAATCAGCTTCCAAGTTTTTTTTGTCAAATTTAATTGAACAAGCTGAAGTTAGAAGCTGATTGGCTACCATGCACAGCTGCACCAGTTTTAGTATATCAACCCCAATGTCTAGCAGAGGAAAGTCTTTCCACACCACCTTCCTTTGCAGCTCTAATATGTTATGTGATTGAATGACCCGAGTCACAAAGGAAGTTGATGCAGGAAAAATAAAAGAAATCCTAATCTGAGTAGGGATCCTAAGGCCTGTACATCTAAGGAACGAATACCTTGCTGCTAAATAGTCTCTGACATTAACCCCTCCCCAGGTTACCTGATGAGATACTGTAGGCTTGTGGCTATAGATGAAGGTAATCCATTATCGGTTTACTAGAGGCAAGCTACCAAAAGAATCTTACCAGACTCTGCTGAACACTAAACTGTCTGTGATCATTACTCATTTTCCAAAGATCAGTGGGAATATGTTTTACCTCTTATAATATTCAAAATATTAGCTGTAGTGAAATTAGAGTTATTTCTTCTGATAGTACAAACTATGAGCTGCATGTGGATACAAAACAACATGTACTGGCCTTGTAAACCACCTAAGGACTGGCTAACCTGTTATTTGGGCCTTGTTCATGACAGTCCTGTAGTGTGTGGAGTCACTCTAGTGTTGGAAAGCCTAACTTCCACCTAGGCATTAAAACTGGTTGGTCCATATAACCTACGGCCATTTCTGAGACAGATAACTTTTCTTATACCCAGTGGGGTACCACACCCAAAAGCTATTAGTCAAGGGTGGAAGAGTCCTTTCCACATATCTATCCCTTTAATATGAAGTGATATTGAAATAAACATCGTAATTCATCTGGAGCTTGTTGCAGGTTTTCCCCAATGTGTTCCCACCAACAGAATAAAACAATGCTACCTAAATGGTAAAGTCTACGTTTTTTTCCCCATTTTTAATTTATAGCAAATAGCCATTTATGTATGCCAATTTCTTCATTGTTTTTTTTTTTGGTAAGTATTATTTCTATACATTTTTTCATGCACTGTACTTCATTTTTGGAATAGTAAATATGAAATTAAAAAGGTGGCCTTCAATGTATGTAAATCTGTATTTCAGTGCCAGTGCTTGTAAGCTTGGTTGTAAATTCTCTACTAATCTGTGTGAGATTGCATCATGTAGCTACGCCCTTGTGTTTTCTGTGATTGCGGCTGACAAGGAATGAAATTACAGTTTATTTGCATGCTGAATACTGTCAACGTGTGGAAGCTATTGAATCTGTCATAGGCAGGGACAGATCTTATATGTTTGAGTGTACTATTGCCTAGTAGGCTAGCCAGCTGACAAACAGGTGGTGGTGTCTACTCTGATCTTGTGACAACTGGTGGCTTTTACGGTTACCCTGATCTCATGTCATCTAGTTGCTTAGTGTGTGCATGCTGTTTTTCAGTTGTTTACTATTTCCAGATTAGGGAACGTTGGGTTCTCAAGATGATTCTGTTTAATTTCCAAGGATGTGCAACAGCAATAAGTTGCCTAACATCTGGCATCCCTTGTCCTTGTACTGTCTGTATCCCAATCCATGAGAGGTTTATCACACTAAGCCATATTATTGAGGAACACTCATATTTCACCATATCCACCTATAACTGTTGTACCATGGCACACTTTGCATGGTGCACTTTTGTAAGCCCAGAGAAATTCACCAGGAGGTTGCTACCTAATTTTCATTGCCCCTAAAGCTATAAGTTCCCAGTCTTCGTCTGAAGAAGAGTTTTAACAAGGGGATGAAATTTCTACAAAAACCTTATCTTAAAGTCCAACTCCATTGTACATTACTCGCTCGTTTGCCCTATACAATCACACATGCCTATGTTTACTTTTGCCACTGCCCTGATCCAATTTTGATATGAATAAAACCATGATTATCCTGACTACCCACAATGTAACAATTTCAGGCCTGGGTACCTAGTAACCAAAGCCCAGCACTGTCATCTAGAACCAGTAGAGGAATCCATTGAGTGTGAAATTATCAGCAATGCCTTATTGGTTGTTTTACAGGTGAAAATACAGAGACCAGTGATATCCCATTCATAAATCAGATTAATTGGAAAAAGGAAGGAAAGCCCTGTACACTCTGGGGTATTTTCAAAGGACTGCATATATATGAACATTATTGCTCTGGAAAAGCTGATGAAGAGTCATTGGAATGGAACGTGGCTTTTGGTCTTTATGGTCACTGTATGTACTGACAGATAATAATCGTATATGCCTAAGAGATGAGTCATAGCCATCCTCAGATCTCCGTTCATGGTTGAATATCTTTTTTTTCTGTATCTGCCATCTGGCATAGTAAAATACTATATCTTGTATGATGCTGCAAAATTATATTTCTGCAGAGCAATGTAATGTTTTGTTTAAGGGGACCTGTCATGTACAAAACGTTCTTGAACTGCCATTTCATACTATGTAGGTGCCACAAGCTGTACTTGCAAAGAATTGCAGTTTTGCAAACATGCAAACCTGGCTATATCTCTAAACCCAGTGCTCCTCAATTTCTGCTCCAGCTCCAAACTTGGCACTCTTACACAACACCACTATTCCACTGTCCAGGGAGGAAGCTGCAGTGCATAGCAAAGCATGTCTATTGCATAGTAAGATGACAGAACACCACTATCCAACTGTTCAGAGAGGAAACCTCAGTGCATAGCAAAGCATGCCCAATGGAAAATAAGATGACCCAACACCACTAATCCACTGTCCAGGGAGGAAGCTGCAGTGCATAGCAAAGCATGTCCATTGGATAATAAGATGACCCAACACCACTATTCCACTGTCCAGAGAGGAAGCCTCAATTCTTAGCAAAGCATGCCCATTGTATAGTAAGATGACCCAACACCACTATTCCACTGTCCAGAGAGGAAGCCTCAATTCTTAGCAAAGCATGTCCATTGTATAGTAAGATGACCCAACACCACTATTCCACTGTCCAGAGAGGAAGCCTCAGTTCTTAGCAAAGCGTGTCCATTGGATAGTAAGATGATCCAACACCACTATTCTGCTGTCAAGGGAGGAATTCTCAATTCTTAGCAAAGCATGTCCATTGGATAGTAAGATGACCCAACACCACTAATCCACTGTCCAGAGAGGAAGCCTCAGTTTTAAGCAAAGCATGTCCATTGGATAGTAAGGTGACCAGTATATGTTAGAGCACTTAGTTGATGCTGAAGGCGAGGTTGATTTACTGCTGAACTCCAAGCAGCCATAAAAGACAGAAATTGATACAGAGCTCTGTTTATTACATTAGTTTAAATGCAAGCAGTGTAAGCAACTTAATTTGACTTTATATCAGCCTCTTGTAATCCCTGTACAGCAGAGCTGAGACTGGGGGAGGGAGCAGCAGAGCAAGGAGCCAATTAGTTGTGCTACCATACACTTGTGTGAACAAGGAGCATGCTGATAAAAGAACAGAGCAGATTGACAGAGAGATGATCCCATCAACATTCTGCTTCTCTTTTTACTGTCTAGTTACAGGCTGGGGAGGAATAAGACTTGCAAGGCGGGATGAGGTCAAAGTTCAACCTGAACACAAGTTTGACTGACTTTTTTACTCATTTGGTGGGAGCTGAAAGTCAGAAAGACCGCTTCTATACATGAGAGTTTCCTTGCTGCCATTGGTTGCTATGGAAGCAGCGGGTGCCAACACCTGCCACGTCTTTAGCAACCAGTGACATCACCCGGCCACATTCATTTAGTGGCCAGGAATCCCCAGCTTTGTAAGCACAGGGATGGGGTTAGCATGACATCATTAACCAAAGATGCCCACATGACCATATTTGGGCAATGACATTCACTAAAAATGGCCCTAGTTATTTTTGATCAATGATGCTACCTGGGAGACCCCACCTCTTTATTTACTTCTAGTGGTGTCATCCCAGGAGATTTAATTTGGCTCCAATCAGGATTGGACATGTTCTTCGGTTGGCAAGCGTTTTTCCTTATGTGGGCATCAGGTATCATGATTGACATAGGTCTGTATCTCTGGAAGAAGTGATTGATGATTGATTTACACTATGTAATAAAAGGACTATCTAAGCTATCCAATCAGGCAGACCCTTGTACTATATAATTGTTGGAAGATCTAAAGGAAATTGTACAATAAGATTGCAACTTCTGTCGTGAGCTTTAGTGTGTTTATTCACTTTTCACTTTTTTTGAATAGGGTTACTACTAGTTGTTACCTAATTATTGTCAGAATGGGCCTACAGGTTCCAATAAGCCCCCCGCCGCCTGCAGACCCCCGCAACCACTGTGCCAGGGTTGTGGGGTTTTTTTACCGTGTCCCAATCGGACCTATTTTAGTGTGGAAATTGGGTCTACTCCAAGACCATACCTGAAGTTCCACTTGAGGAGTTTTTTATATGATCTGGTATAAAGGAGTTGTACCCCCCCCCCCAAATGGAACGGGTCCTTTTCCCGGAGAAGGGGTGTTGGGACCGTGTCACCAACGCCCCCAGACGTCCGCCGCCCCCCGAATAACCTTGGACATCCGGGTAAGACTGTTATTAATCCATTGTTGATCATCATTGGGATAAGTTCTTTTCACTTTTCACTTATTTGTGTGATTTAGAGTGGTGTCTTCAACGTTAGAATAACATGTTAAAGGAAATCTAGAAGGTTGTTAATATATCATGTTCCCAGACGGA
>BLSH010167007.1:218760-229701 GCA_018402905.1 Glandirana rugosa | reverse complement strand
TCACGTCACCTTTTCTGGGGACTTTGCTATGTCCGGATTACGAGAAACAGGACTTCGTGTTTGATTTGTTTTGTTCTAAACGTTAGAGAGTGTTTCCTACAAAATTTAAAGAGAGTGAACACGACCGTATTTTGTCTTATTACTACAATCTCTCGGACAAATTGAAATCGACATTACAAATTCAGGTCGATGTTTGTCTCGAAATATATTTATTATATAAGTGTAAAGATGAGAAATTCCAGCAATGTGTGGAGAGAAGGTAATTGTCAACTTACCAGTCCACAGCAGACATCAATTTGAAAATGTGTTCTTGTACAAATAATACAGACTGGAGCTTTAAAGCAATCTTATCTTCTTATTTATATAAAGCTCTGTTTGTAGCTGGACTTAAACATTACAGCTAAAGTTAAACAGGCTCTCTAACATCATTATTCTGTTTTATGCCAGCACAAGTGAGAGAAATTTAAAACATCCTTTGTGAGAGATTGCAAATCTTGTTTTGTTTAGTTTGTGCTTCAGGACAAAGAGCATTAGGCCTGTATCGTTTCAGGGGTCTTTTCCACTGCACTTGGGGCTGTATTTGCTTGAAGGATAAGGTCATACAAGTCTGTGATTTTTTTTCAGCAATCCTGGAAGAGTCAGGCCCCTTTCACACTGAGGCGCTTTCCTAGCGTTTTTGTGCTAAAAATAGCGCTTCTAAAATGCTGCCCATTAATTCCAATGTACCTATTCACACTGGAGCGTCGCGCTGGCACCACGTTTAAAAAAGTCCTGCAAGCATGATTTTTTGTACTTATTCTGAGCGCTAAAAATAGCGCATTAAAAACGCCCATATACATTGAAATGAATGTAAAACGCTTTAAAAGCACCCGCAAAACGCCCAGAGGTTGTGGAAAGGTCAAAATATCAGGAAGTTAACAGGATGTAATGTAGGGGGCTGTGCTATTTATTTAATGCTAGTGCTTTAAAAGCGCTTCGAAAGCACTTGAAAAGCGCTTGAAAACCGCTTGTGTGTTAGCGCTAATTATAGCGATAACGCGGAAAACCACGGCAAAAACGCGGTCATAACGCTTGAAGTTTTGTGTGCGTTTTTTAAACGCCTCAGTGTGAAAGTAGTCTAAGCCTAAGGCTACTTTCACACTGAGGCGTTTGAAAAACGTGTGCAAAACAACAAGCGTTATTGCCGCGTTTTTCCCGCGTTATCGCTATAATTAGTGCTGATGCCCAGGCGTTTTTCAAGAAGCTTTTGAAGCGCTAGCATTAAATGAATAGCACATTCCCCTACATTACATCCTGTTTACTTCCTGGTATTTTGACCTTTCCACAACCTCTGGGCGTTTTGCACGCGCTTTTAAAGCGTTTTACATTCATTTCAATGTATATGGGCATTTTTAATGCACTATTTTTAGCGCTCAGAATAAGCACAAAAAATCATGCTTGCAGGGCTTTCTTAAATGTGGCACCAGCGTGATGCCCCAGTGTGAATAGGTACATTGGAATTAATGGGCAGCGTTTTAGAAGCATTTTGGAAGCACTATTTTTAGCACAAAAACGCTATGAAAGCGCCTTAGTGTATAAGGGGCCTAAGAGTAGACAGGCTACACATTATACAATGTTCTTGTACAAATTTCCTTTACATTTACCAAAAGCATATAATATGAGGTCAAACCTTAAAGTGTTTGTTACCCAAACAAAAAAAAATCCTGAGCCCTTAAGGCTCGGTTCACACTGCTGTGGAGCAAATTTTCTGTGAATTTAATACGACTGCAATGCGAGTTTTTTCAGTTCAGACACAAGTGCGATTTCTACATGTGTTGGTGCGAATCTACTGCAAAGCTGTAGCTGGAGTTGGAGGGGGAAGCTATCGCAGTGATGTGAATGGGAGATTGCATTTTCAATCCGTGTCGTATTGTAGTCTATGGAGCTGAATTCGCAACACACAGCATCGCACACGGATCAAACTCGCACAGGACCCTTTTTTTTCATGGATTAGATTCGCAATGCATCTATGTGAACTGCCCTGATTGAACACTATGTTATTGGAGATGACTTGCGAATTGAATCTATCGCAATGGCTTAAATTCGCAGTAGAGTTCACAGCAGTGTGAACCCAGCCTCAAGCATGTTACACAGCACAGTGCTTGTTCTGTGTAATTTGGCCCCTTCTATCACCTAAAAACCTGGCTGATCCTGCCTGGCTATACCTTCCCCCCTGTAAACTGACCACGGTTTATTATGGCTGCTGAGTCCTAACACTGTGGTCAGTTTACGTCCTCCGTCATCCGCAGCCATACTCTGTCCTTCCCTGTCTTCCTCTCCCCCTTCCCTCCATGCCTGTCTGCTTGTGACAGTGCCCGCCCCTTCCCCTCCTGCTGCTTTAAAAACTATAATATATTCATGCCATCCGGTCAGGAAAAGACAGCTTTCCTAGGTTTTTCCGCGGTGGTTCACGTGCCTGTGCGCACGCTCCCGTGAATGCGCCGGGAACAACGCCAAATGGCCCTATTTAAACCAGCAAAACCCAGCAGCCGGTGCTGTTCTACAGCAATCCCTGCACCTGTGACCCCCCCCCGTGACTTGTTTACGACTACCCGCTTGTCTGCTCCCTTTGTACTTCCGCTGCCAGCACGTTGCTGACCCTGCCTATACACGACCATCCGTTTGCCTGATCCCGCTGTACCGCACCGCCTGCCAGTTGCCGACCCGGACTGAACCACTACTCTCCCGTTTGTATGAGCTCCAGTGGACTTCTGCTTACCATCTGAAGATTGTCCAGCCCTCGTGCCCCCCTGTGCTCCAGAGCTCCCTGTCTACACTATCAGGGGTTCTCGAACCAGGGCCGCAAGAGAGGTTGCTCCCGCATAAGCCAGACTCTACCACCAGGTACGTGACACATGCCCTCTGTTATATAACAATATGTGTCCCAGTGTCTGATTTATATAAAAAAAATGCAGATTATACCATTATATCAGAGCAACTCCTGGTGCCAACGTGACTCTTCGGCTCTCTCCTATTCTCGGCTGACAGCTATAGTGGGCGGGGCCGAGCACTCCCACTGACGTCAGCAGGGGAGAGGAGAGAGCCGAGGAGACACTTGAGCACTGGGAGATGCTCTGATATAATGGTATAATCTGCATTTTTTTTATATAGATCAGACACTGGGACACATATTGGTATATAACAGAGGGGATGGCATGAATTGATTATAGTTGCTTAACAACCACTTTAACACTTTCAATTTGTATGCAGGCAGGCCTTTCTTGAAGTTAAATTTAAAGGAAATTGAATAAGAAAATTGTACAATGTATGGCCAACTTTAGGCAGGCCATACATTATGCAATTGTTCCTTCCTTCAACCCACCAAAAAAATAAGTCTACTGTATCGAAGTGCTTGGTCTTTTCACCCCAACGTTTTATAGTCCACATTCACACCAAAACAGACACATATAAGATGCAATGTATAAGACTATACAATCCCACCAATCAACCCACTGAAGGACACCACTACAAAACCCATAGGCCTGAGTATAAATGAAATGTAAAACACCATTTCATTAATATTCCAGAAAATTGGAGACCTTTCTTGCTAATCCCTGCATCACTGATGCTTGTCAACCTAATATAGGGCTTGTTTAAAAGGCTCTGATTTGATGGCTGGCCCTTTTATTACTTGTAAATCCCTCTGGACACTTCTGTCCCTGAAGCCACTGAGAAGGTAAGCAAACACCTGCCATCAAGTAAGCAGCGACCCAAGCAGCAAAGCCAATAAGGGTTGCCATCTGACTAGTATTTTACCAACCTGGCCTCTAAAAATGGGACTTGTTATTAATCAGAAAATGTTCATAAGATTTGTTTTTTTTTCCCAAGAAAAGTGTCAATCCTACAGCCAATTAATGAAGGACAAATGACTATGGTGCAAATGTAGACATGGTCTAATTTGAGGACAACAACACCCAAAAGTACAAAACAAGCAGGTCTAAAGCCTCGTACACACGGTTCGACGGTCATACGACCGAACAGACCAAATCGTATGTTGGCTGTTGTATCTAGCATACTGACATGCACTACACGATCGTACGACCAAGCTGAACGTAGTGAACGTATAAGGAGAAAGTTCAGGTGCATGTAATTAGCATCCGGCCGTTCCTGACTTCTGAGCATGCGTGTTTTGCACAATACAACTTGTTGGACCAACTTCTCTGTACACACGATACAACGATCATATGACCATTTGTTGGTACTACCAAGTTTTCTACTCTGCTCATACAACTCCCGTTGTATGACCGTCGTACGTCGGCTGTCCTAATCGCGCGTACTAACGATCGATTTCGCATACAACGGTCCTTCGTACGACCTGTTGTATACGACCGTCGACTTATGTGTACGAGGCTTAAGTCTCCTGACGCTGCTCTTCTTGGAAGCCTCCAACCAGTCTTGTTGTTGCCGTCCTTGTTTGCCAACATTATTGGATACAAATCAGGACTAGCCATCACGTCCTATTGTGATGACATCCTGATCGGTCCTGCATTGTATGTAATGGCATAGATGTTCCCACCCATATTCAAGTGCTGGATGGTGGAGAACTGGACTACTGGATCATAGAATAAGATAAGTATTACTCCGTGTTAGGTCTTCTCTTAGTAAGGCTCCATGCACACTGGGCTTAAGAAAACGTCTGTTCTTTTGGGAGTAAAAAACACTCATATAGACCATTTTTTGTACAAAATTTAGACGAGTTTAGGAGAGTTTTCGTTTTTTTCTGCCAGTAATCTGAAATGTGAATCAGAAGGGTTTTTTTTTTCCTGCTTCTAAATGTCCTAATGTGCATGGACACATAGGATAACATTGAGCTGATTCTACAGGGAGAGCACAAAACTCCTGTAGAAGCAACATTTTTTAAGCCAGTGTGCATGGAGCCCAAAATACATTTTTAAAAATACAACTGGAAAGGCTACTTTTTAATTATTTTATTACTGCTGAATTTAAATGTATATTATTGCCTTAATTCATTTCCTGCTTTAGCTATTTTCTTACCTATTTTATAGTTACTGATTTCTTATTCCTTTTTCATGTATTTCGCTTCTGTGATTTTGATAAAAACAAGAGTTGTTTATATATATTTGCACACTACTACACATTATATATTTTACTTTGCAAATTATGAACGTAAATATTGTAGACAAAAATAATTTGATTATTAAAGAAAAATATATATTTTTGCATAATGTCTAGCATTCTCTAATTATTAAGCTCCTGGAGGGCAGGGACCGATGTGAATGTACAATATATATGTAAAGCGCTGCATATATTGACAGGGCTATATAAATACCTGAAATAAAATAAATTATTGATTATTTAAATGTCAGCCATTTTTTAAATAAAGATTACATTGGACACAATGAAAGAAGAAGTTTGAAACAGAATTATATAAATATTTTACAGTCAATATGATTTTATGATCACATTACTAAAGATTCATATTAATAAATACATCATGTTTAAATACATTAACAGCTTAGATGCACATGATTGTGTGTATTGGTATTTACTATGACTATTACTTACTGTAGTTATTCTGTGCTTGGCTTAGAATTTAAAGTTTTTTTTTTTATTTGGAGAAAATGGGGTTACCTTTAACCCCAGTCAATATTTTATTGCTGTCTGTGTAAACATTAACCACTTTAAGACCAGTAAGACCAGTGAAGAAAATTACTTAGAACCCCCAAACAGTATATACAGTATCTCACAAAGGTGAGTACACCCCTCACATTTTTGTAAATATTTTATTATATCTTTTCATGTGACAACACTGAAGAAATGACACTTTGCTACAATGTAAAGTAGTGAGTGTACAGCTTGTATAACAGTGTAAATTTGCTGTCCCCTCAAAATAACTCAACACACAGCCATTAATGTCTAAACCGCTGGCCGGGGACCATCTGGTCCTCAGTCAGCTTTATAGTAAATGGCTGTCATCGACCGATTCATTCCCCGGTTTGCAGATTGCACGGGTGAGTCAGTAGACGCACTGGAGGGATACCCCCTCCTCCCACTGGCGCTGGGACCTGATCATGTGACCAGATGGGAGCGACTTAAGAATAGGGCAATATAGACATCCTTCCTTTTACAGGGCTTTGGGAGTAGATTTAAAGGGGTTCTAAGGGCTGAAGGTTTTTTAACTTCATGCATTATATGCATGAAGGTAAAGAACCTTCTGTGTACAGCAGCCCCCCAAATCCTTACCTGAACCCCCTCCGATCCAACGATGTTCACATTAGCCTAGGTTGTATGGAGACTCTCCCTCCTCATTGGCTGAGACAGCAACAGTAGCCCATTGGCTCCCACTGCTGTCAGTCACAGGCAGTGAGCCAATGAGGAGAGAGCAGGGGGTGGGGCCGAGCTGCAGCTCTATGTGTCTTATAGACGCATAGAGTAGCGGCTTGGGAGCGAGCACACACCAATGCCCTCATAGCAAATGGCTTGCTATTGGGGGCATTGGTCAAGGGGGAAGGCATCGGCCGGGGAGCAGACCAGAAGAGGATCTGGTCTGCTCTGTGCAAAACCATTACACAGAGCATGTAAGTATAACATGTTTGTTATTAAAAACAAAAAAAACAATGCTTTAGTACCACTTTAAGCTTAGTTAGGTCTTGACTGAAATTACACTTTAAGTATATTTGCTGTCTTTATTTATCCTGGTGAACATTGTCAATGAGAAAGTAATGGGAAATCCAAAAATGTACAGTTCTTACCAGACCAGTAAGGACAAATACAGCAATGAAAACATGATAGGGATTCTAAACTTTCCTACTCTATCTAGTTATACAATAATTCTCATTTATGTAGTTATTTCTTAAATATTTTCTTTCAACTTTTTTTAATGACGAATAAAAAAGGCATAAAACCATAGGGGATATCCCCTCAAGCTATCCCCTCTCCAGTCTATCATGAATGCTGCTGCCGGACTCATCCACCTTACCAACCGTTTGGTGTCCGCCACTCTTCTCTGCCAATCCCTCCACTGGCTTCCCATTTCTCAAAGAATAAAATTCAAAACCCTAACCATGACATTCAAAGCCATTTACAATTCTGCCCCAAGCTACATCACCAATCTTATCTCCAAATATTACCCAAACCATCCCAAGACCTTCTGCTCTCTAGCTCCCTTGTCTCCTCCTCCCATGCTCTTCTCTCGGACTTCTCCAGAGCCTCTCCCATCCTCTGGAACTCTCTACCCCAATCTGTCTGCCTATATCCTACTCTGTCCACTTTTAGGCGATCCCTGAAAACATATCTCTTCATGGAGGCCTATCCTGCCTCCAGCTTATAAACAAATCTTCTGCTCCCCTCATCAGTTCATAGTCTCTACCTTTTGTTTCACCAGCCCCCCCCCCCCCCTCTTAGATTGTAAGCTTGCAGGAGCAGAGCTCCTCTAACCTTCTTGTTTTGAATTGTACTGTTGCTGTATTGTCTCTCTTTATATTGTAAAGCGCTGCGCAAACTGTTGGCGCTATATAAATCCTGTATAATAATAATATAATAATCCTATTTTATATTTGTAAAAGGAACCCTTAAAATATTGAATATGAGAGACTTGCGGTAAGAGCAAAGACATGAAAGAAGAAAAAGCAGAGGGCGTGTAGGGATTGTGTATGGAGAAGCAATACTTTAGATATGCATTGAATTTTAATTTATTTTGGTAAACATAGTTCAATGCTATTAATGACGAAGTCAAGAGAATAGCTAATTCACTGTTTGATTCGTTTGAATATTGGCATAAAGAGCTGTCCAATCTGTTATAGCAAATATTATTATATTATACATAATTCTTTGCAAGTAAATAAAAAAAAAAAAGAAAAAGAGAGATTCAGGCAAACCAGTTCACCTGATTTGCAAATAATTGATTAAAATAATACTTACTATGTGCATCATAGATTTACGTCTTCTAAAGATAAACCTTGTGATTTATTAAGCACATGTATATGAAGAGGCTGCGTGCAACTATGTAAAAGGAGCAAAGGGTAAGTTAATTACTTTATTTTTTCTGTACCTTAGATCTGCACAATACACCAGGAGGTTACTATTGAACCTAAGCACATTTAGAATATTCACTAGAGGTTTATTGAGTGAGCAAAAACATTGGCGTTACTTAAAGAGGAGTTCCACCCAGAAAATGTTTTTTATTTTTTTGGCATCCACTCTTTTAATACTAAATAGATGTAACCTTTAGTTTCCTTACTTTCAAACCGCCTAGTAATTCCATGTATTTTTTACTAACAATTTTGTTTCTCTCACTGCTGGACTTTTCCATTTTAGGTGAGGGCATCTGAAGCCCATCCGTAGTCTCCTGGCATCTCTTCCTGAAAGAAGTGCACGGTGGGTAACCATCATGCACTTCTCGATCTCGGTCCGCCTTAAATCGCGTCATTTCCTGTCTGGAAATAACACTATTTTACAGTACAGGGAAGCCCACTGACTCCTGGGAAATGATGAGTCACATCTCCCAGGAGGCCAGGGGAAGCAGGAAGTGAGGAGAGGAGCCTAGGACCTAAAAGGAGCAGATAACAGAGACCACCTAGCAACAAGCGACTTAGGGTGAGTATCATTTTTTTTCCCTTCAAAGGTAAGTCTATATAGGCAAAGGACTTGAATGATGTAAAAAAAAAATAATTCTGGGTGGAACTCCACTTTAAAGGGTTAGTTCACTTTTTTCAGAAAAAAAATGAAAAGGGGAGAACTAACACCCTAAACTGGGGGTCAGCAACCCGTTGATTGGTAAATCATGGTCTGGGCTTGCTGATCCACCATCCCAGAGCATTAAACAGGGTGCAATGCAGAGGGACTACTTGTAAAGTTGGAGCTGTAGTAGGGAGCAGGAGCTGCATAAGCTGATGCTTCCCCTGTAGTGCCAGCTCCTGTGCCATGCGGAGTGATACAAACTGCACTCCACCTCTTATCCCAGCTAGCGGTCCCCAGAGTGGTGCCAGCAGCAGGAAAGACAAGATCTTCAGGTCAATGTGAAGCAATACACTGGGATAAATAGTATAGGGCTGCTTTCACACTGATGGGCTGTGGTTTAGAATCCAGCTCAGTTTATTTGCCAAACAGCACACACGGCATCCTTCCACCTATAGCTGCCTTTCAAATGCATTTCTCAATCCAGGGCTTAGCTGTCCACAACTAAGCCCTGGATGGGTGAAACGCGTTAAAGGAACGGCCATAGGTGGAAGGATGCAGTGTGTGATGTCTGTCAAATAAACTGAATTGGAGTGACATCCTAGGTGTGTGGCTTATTTGATTGGTGTGATATTGCTACAGAAGACTGAGAACATTTTGTAGTGGAGAAGAGATACTTATACTATAATTTATAAGGAATTTGCATAGCTATTAGCCCAGTGAAAGGGCACGTACATTCATGCTGTGTGAATGAGGAAAAATGTAAATACGCTAAATTCTGTGCTTTTTGAATGTGAATCATTGATTTAAAAACTGAAAATACCGCATTTGATCACTAGATGGAGCTAAGTATTATAAGAAATTCCCAAGATACTTACCGCCATCTAGTGGCCAAATGCAATAATTTTCATTTTAAACCAATCATTTACATTTGAACAGCACAGGATATAGCCAGTTTACCATCATTTTGTTGGCCTCCATTTGCACAGAACAAATGTACATGTACAGTAGTGGTATTTCCACCGCTAATATACATGCCAACTTCCTTGATGTCAATAGTTGCTAAGGAAGTGGCGTGTGCCTGCACCCACCACGTTCTTGGCGCAGTCAGTGACATCCCCCAGTCCCATTCATTTATTCCAATGTAAACGAAAGGGCTGATAGCGTGACATCACTGACCAAATATGGCCAAAGGAGTTGTTAAAAACTGTGTGTGTTTTTTTTGTTTTTCACATGTATGCCTTACTCCTTCACATGGGGGCCTACTATCTGGGAGCCCCCTTATTGTAAAAGAGGGCTTCTGGATTCCAATAAGCCCCCACCCACAGACCTCCACATCCACTGGACCAGGGTTGTGGAGAAGAGGCCCTTTGGGATCCCCTTGACATCCATACAAGATCCTTATCAGAAATAAGAGTCTGCTATGTATTTCAAGGGGGACCCTATGCCATTTTTTGTGTGGGGGTCCTATAATAAGGATAAGGATCTAATATAAATGAAGGACCCTGCTGAGGTGCTCCTCCCATTTGGGTGTACAGGCAGCCAGGCGCACAATCACTCAGACAGTCTCACTACTCGATGACCAAGCAATGGATGTCTTTTTATGCTTTAAAGCTTGTTAAACTTGGTTAGGTGTGGGGTGGAGGCTTTGTGATACTCTGAATATAGAAACCAGAGGACACTAGGGCACTTTTTGCCCTGTCTAGTCTCTTCAGGGTAATGTCCCACTTGGCAGATACTAAGGGCACAAGCAATCCTAGGACTCCAAGCAAGTGCAAGTCACAGTTCAGCAATATTTGAGCAGTTACTCAAGGGGTTAAAGCAGCAGAAAGTCACTTAGATCCTGCTTCCAGGCCTCTACTTACAATGTCTCTCAATACTTATATACCTCCGTCCAATATCGACCAGACACCTCTCCTGTAAGTCTCCAGGCCAGATCCTCAGTGAACCCTCTTGATTTTACTCCAATTGCTTCCAGAAAATAGGCATCCCAGCTCCCACCACTGTCCAGAAGGACGGCAGCCCTTCAGGCTGGGATCTTCTCCTCCTGGACAAGAACCATGCTGCTCCTGGCCCCAACTATTTATGCCCTTCTCAGCCACCTACTGGGCTTTATCCCCCAGGGATTGTCTGAGCCTACATAAATATTCTGGCCAAGGGTCAGCCTCTTTCTAAAATCCACTAGAAGGCAGGGAGAAGTAATTGCCGGAGTGACCGACGTCCGAGTTAATGAAGAGGGACGGAAGATCACCTAAAATCTTTCTC
>BLSH010167007.1:177945-213913 GCA_018402905.1 Glandirana rugosa | reverse complement strand
GTATTTCAAAGAAAAACGTGAAAAACGTTTTTTAACTGTGGTAAGTCACTCAGGCACATGCGCACTTTAACTGGAGGCCAAGGATATTATCCTACCAGAACATATGACCACAGGACATCAGGGACATATCTATCTCCCATTACTCAGACAGCGCCACATCCAAACACGGCTGGATTACTTGCTTGGGGAACCCCTCCACTTGAAGCTGATCGCCCACAAAAGTTATGGAAAAGCAGATCAAAGCGTGGTGGGATATAACCACGTTGGAACAGTATTTAAAGGAAAATATCACTCCCAGGAGCCTAAGGTGGGATGTAGGTCTCAATGATGGCATGGAGGATGAACATTTACTCACTGAATGGTGTCAATTTTTTGCAAAAAGTGCAAAAAGAAACTTTATGAGGGGTCATCATCAACAGGAGGAAAACCAAATTAAAGTTGCTGGAGACCCAACTTGGCACACTGAGTGAAAAGGTGGCACCCTTCTCTGATA
The DNA here is from genome assembly GCA_018402905.1 of Glandirana rugosa. Classification (NCBI taxonomy): domain Eukaryota; kingdom Metazoa; phylum Chordata; class Amphibia; order Anura; family Ranidae; genus Glandirana; species Glandirana rugosa. The sequence goes on along the minus strand of BLSH010167007.1, from coordinate 213,420 downwards.
GTCAAGAGTATAAGATCAAAACAGCAAAGTTACAGCATTTCCATACTAAACAGGACAATGAGATACAAAAATAAGAAAATTAAAAAATACCAACAAGATACAAAGAACTATAAGGAGAATAAAATTTACAAATGGCAAGAGATAGGTACCCAATTAATGGAGGTATCCGCTAACCAAGGACCCGCAGTACCCATCCAAGAAAAAAGGTGACCTGTCACTTCCGGGTCCAACAGGATGAGAATCCTCAGTCCAACAACCAGAATGAGGTGTGCAGAGCACGCCAGCCCTACTCCACTTCATGTATAGCACACACTTGAGATCCCTCAGTGCCAGGCTGGGCACAGACTTTTGTGAGTGCAATATTTATATGCTTTATTTTAACACCAGTTTTAAATAAAAATTACTACACTATAAGTTCCCCTTTTGTGTCCAGGTTGAAGTTACTACTTTTTTAGTACCATCACAGTGATTATTGGAGGACTACTGGTGGATGCATGTTTTGCCTTGTGGATTGAACAAAGCGTTTTCTGACCCCCTGTAATAAGGGGTCACTGCCATCTGGTGAGTGGCCACCCCTTCCAGAGCACTTTTGTATTGAAGCACTTTCAGGATACTGGAGCATGGTTTTCAGTGTTGGCACGTTGGATTTGGGAACAGTCACATTGGACTCTTTTCTTGAAATTGTTGGCTACCAATGTGGTTTATTCTTGCACATTATATGATTGTTTACAGATGATTCTATGCACTGGACACTTTATGATTTATTTTTAAATGTACTAATGTATATGCACTTTATTCTTTATTATGCATCACCTTTATATCACCAGTTTTTGAGTAAGGAAAATCTGTATTATGCTTATTATGTCAGTAGCTAGAGCTTTGTATAGCTGTACCTTGTGAGTATTATAAGCTATAGTGCTCTTATATGGTATAACAGTGTTCAGCTGCCCCCTTCAGCCAGTAATCTAGTTGCTGAACTGGCAGAACTCCATGATCACCATGAGGACCACCCTAAGGAACAGAATCTGTGTTGAAGAGTGGGAGGCAGAAGACAAATAGGTGCCTGAGCAGCCCAGATCAGAAAAGAGGTTCCTGGTTAGCTGATAGACCAAGTAAGTCTTTGTATTATTATATTTTAAAGACTGCTTTTGGACAATGGCTATAAGCTTTATACGGGACATAGTCAGGTTGATGTACTAAAACTGAACATTGCAAAATCTGGTGCAACTGTGCATAGTAACCAATCAGCTTCCAGTTTTGTTTTTTTGTTTAAGCTTAAAATCTTACTAAACCCACAACAGTAAAATCTGTCTGTATATGCAGAATAGCATGCTTGTTATACTCACTGTGAAACTTAAGGGGTTAAACCTCTGCGTTGTGTAAAAAGACAGTTTAATCTTCCCTCCTGCACTGTCTCTAGGGCAAGGCCAGATAATACAGTAAGCGTAGTAAAGCTGCACATGCTCAGTTTGGTCTCTATTGCTGGAGAGAACATTTCCTTGTTCTCAGAGATAGCCAGGTTACATGATATTGACATCACATATGTGGGCGTGTATACAGGTCGTCCTGCAAATCTCCTCCTACCTGAACACTCAGCCCTGGGCAGACCCTGCAGTTTATTATGTGGCCATGGTATACAGATCAACCAAAATGGTATATAGTGGGAGTGTTTTATTGTAAAAAGATGATTTATAAGCTGTGGGCACTGTTGGTGTGTGTGTGTGTGTGTGTGTGTGTGTGTGTGTGTGTGTGTGTGTGTGTGTTTGGGACAGATGAACTATTTTCATATTACTGGGTTTAGTAACACTTTAAATGAACAAGCTGCACGAGAGATTGCACTCTCCAATTTTAGTAAATCAGCCCCAGAGTATTTGCAAAATTGTATTTCATTTTTATTTTCAAGTTGAGCCTTTAGTTGAAGTTGTACTGTATCTTTTAAGAAGACTCTGTCATGGGGAAAAAACCTTAACTGCTGCATGTATAAAATCTCACCACCTGCATCTTCCAAATTTTATTCAGATCTTGGACTACCTTAACAGGCAAAGCTCCACTTCCAGGCAGCAAAGGAGCATGATGCATCGTTCAGCTCCCATATTTTCTTGTTCAATTTTTTTATTGAATAGGAATGAGATCAAATTAGAGTACATACCTGTAATAGTAACATGACAAAAAACATGTAAACATGTACAGTTGTGCTCATAAGTTTACATACCCTGGCAGAATTTGTGATTTCTTAGCCATTTTCAGAGAATATGAATGAGAACACAAAAACATTTCTTTCACTCATGGTTAGTGTTTGGCTGAAGCCATTTATTATCAATCAACTGTGTTTGATGAGTGATACAAAGAATGTGGGGGGGGGGGGGGGCATGTAAAACCCCTTTATGGCTTCTAAAGGTGCACAATTTGGTATATTTTCATTTTGTAATATCTAGTGTTGACCGAACCCGGACTGTAACTTTCGGGTCCGTACCGAACTTTCGGGTGTCCGGGACCCGGACATTTCAAAAAAGTTCGGGTTCTGGGTTCTGGTAGTTGATCACACATGTTGAATAGCTGAAGGGCAGCCAATCAACAAGCATTTCACTGGTTTGCCCTTAGAAGCCATCACAGCCATGCCTACTATTGACATGGATGTGATTGGCCAGTGCATCATGTGACCCAGCCTCATTATAAGCTGGAGTCACAGTGCTGCATGTCACATACTCTTGGGTTAGTGTAGGGAGAGGAAGCTGTCAGCGTTTTTGTGAGGGAGAGATTGCAGACATTTTAACATCTGATCCTGCATCCTGAGATTACTACTACTGTTGCTCTGAGGGACAGATTGCAGAAATTTGAGATTTCACATACTGCTGCTTTGAGTGACAGATTGCAGATCAAACTCTGCATAACACAACGATCGCTATGATCGTGCGCAACGATCAGATTGTTGGAGTAATTTGAGATTTCACATACTGCTGCTTTGAGCGATCTGACTGCACTAGGTAGAGGCTTCTGCTTAGAGGGGCAGATTATTGTTCAAGATCAAGAATCATTGCCTACTCCTATAGGGCCAGTTGTTGCTGTAAGTGACACATTATTGTTCAAAAATCATCTCCTAGTTTATTTGATTTTAATTTATTTTCCCTATCCCCATTTTTTGTAGGGCACTTGCCCTACTCTTACCCCCATTTTACTTCCTTTTGCAGCCCTCTAGCACTTGCCAGGACTTTGTTACAGCCATTTTTGTGCCTAAAAGTTCGGGTCCCCATTGACTTCAATGGGGTCCGGGATAACGTTCGGGCAACGTTCGGTGCCGAACCCGGACTTTTTTCCAAAGTTCGTTCGGACCCTCCGAACCCAAACATCCAGGTGTTCGCTCAACTCTAGTAATATCTGTTTTATAAATTAAAGAAAAAACTGTTGATCCTGCCAGAAATTTAGAGCTGTGCAGTTGTGCTCTGCTGTGTTATTACAAGAAGTCAACCCTTGTAGTTCTCTTGGTAAAATACAGAACAGATAAATATACAGATGGTATACAGATATAAATAAGGAGTGGGGAGGCGGCGATCACACCAAACACCCCTATGGGAGACAGACGGCAGACAGGAAGGCGGCGATCGCCGCAAGCACCCACCCTCCCCCCCCCCAGCATGACAGACGGACTGACCTTAGGAGGTGCCCTGACTGAGACATGATTAGCCAGGGAGTCCTAAGACACCCTGGCCAATCGGGTCTCAGGACCGGCTTCCTGATTGGCTAGGAGGAGAATCAGGAAGACAATAGGGAATATTCTTTCGCTATTGTCCCACAAATGGGTGGGCTCGGAGCGCAGTGCCCCCCCTTTGTTGAAGCCACTTAGAGCCTCAGGCTCTAATCACCTACTTCTAAAAAAAAAAAAAAACTCCATTGCAATCCATGCGTCCATTGCCCTGCATGTAGATTAGGGGCCGGGAGCATGGATTAGGGGGTCGTCACCCTGTATGGACCGGCTGCCACTGAGTAAAATCCAGAAAAAGGCAAAGTGGTTGATTTACAAATGGCAAAGAAGCTACTCATGGTACAAGGGAGTTTTCCCTTTGCAAGGGGATATTCACTTCGTTTAGGGAACATGGTAAACAGAAATTGCAAAAAATACTAAATCTCATTCAAAGATAAAACATAACAATCTGTATTTTTTGCATGCGCATGATTGAATAATGGAATTCAGCAGAGTTTCAACTCATTCACTAAACTAATAGGAAATGAATTAAAATTAATTATGTTCCCCAATGCCACATGACTGGAACGACCTGAGACAACGCATCACAGAAGCAGTGAAGCCAATATCCTAGGACATGCAGGCACGAGTCTGGACAGAACTGGAGTACCTGTCATGACACCAATGGGGCTCACATTGAATATTTGTAGCACAGAGGTAAAACTTGGACAGTTCAAGTGTCATTAAACCCAGACTATGAAAACTCATTAAAGTAGAAAAGAAGCACAGCGCCTCTAAGTGTAGCCGTTTAACACATTAGACTACACTTAGAGGCGCCATGCTTCTTTTCTACTTTGGTATTCACAGAGGTTCTCTTGCCCCTAAGACAGCAGCCATCAGTGAAGCCGCCTCCTCTTCTCCCTGTCCACACCGTCCACCACAGGACCCCTCCTGGACTCTTCCCCACAGAGCTTGTTGTTTGATCAGCACTCCCAGCACACAGTGGTTTGGACTAGCGCCAACTACTTCTCTTTTCTATGAAAACTCATTACATGCTATATAACAGAGTGTTCATATTCACAAAGCCACTAAAGTATTTGTTTTGTGCAGAGTTAAATATACCTAGTTGATCCTGCCTTCAGCTTTCCCTCCCATCTTCTCTGTGTTCCCACTGCAGGCTAAGTTTGTGTAGACCAGCTGGCGTCCTCTACTGAGCATGCTTATATTTAAGTTCCCTTCTAAGCTCTTCATTTCCTTCTTTTCCTTATTTGTGCAGCCCACATGACTATAGAGACACACATGTGCACATATACACAGTGGAAAATGACACTCCCCTCCCTCCCTCCCTCCTCTATGTCCTCCTAAACCCCCATAAACACTATGGGGACAGTAAATGGCCCGCCGATTGATTACATTCACTAAGAGACCCACAAAAAAGCTTAGCTTTAATATAAACCAATATTAAATACATCATATGTAATTGCTGATGCCTGTAAAGCAACAAGAGAGCATTGGATGTACACGCTGTCTGAACAAAATGAAAGCTAGTGTCAATCATCTTTGACTCTGCCTACACCATATTAATGTACAAAAAATACACATTTGATATCTAATTAAGATTTATGGGCAGCTACAAAACCTTTTTTTGATATTTATAATTTTCATTTGAATTGCTCTTGCTTTTTTTTTTTTTAGTCATGTGACTGGCACAGCACCAATCAGGGCATACCTCCGTAGAATAATAGAAGCCCCTCCCAAAGACCTTTCCCTGCAGATGCCAAAGAACAGTAAAAGATCACGTGACCACAACAGAGATACACGAATAAGGTACTTAGAGCATTTAAACAAATAAATAAATAATACAGTGGCATGATATACAGTATCTTACAAAAGTGAGTACACCCCTCACATTTTTGTAAATATTTTATTCTATCTTTTCATGTGACAGCACTGAAGAAATGACACTTTGCTACAATGTAAAGTAGTGAGTGTACAGCTTGTATAACAGTGTAAATTTGCTGTCCCCTCAAAATAACACAACACACAGCCATTAATGGTTAAACCGCTGGCAACAAAAGTGAGTACACCCCTAAGAGAAAATGTCCAAATTGGGCCCAAAGTGTCAATATTTTGTGTAGCCGCCATTATTTTCTAGCAGTGCCTTAACCCTCTTGGGCATGGAGTTCATCAGAGCTTCACAGGTTGCCACTGGAGTCCTCTTCCACTCCTCCATGATGACATCATGGAGCTGGAGGATGTTAGAGACCTTGCGTTCCTCCACCTTAGGTTTGAGGATGCCTCACAGATGCTCAATAGGATTTAGGTTTGGAGACATGCTTGGTCAGTCCACCACTTTTACCCTCAGCTTCTTTAGCAAGGCCATGTTCGTCTTGGAGGTGTGTTTGGGGTCGTTATGTTGGAATACTGCCCTGCGGCCCAGTCTCTGAAGGGAGGGGATCATGCTCTGCTTCAGTATGTCACAGTACATGTTGGCATTCATGGTTCCCTCAATGAACTGTAGCTCCCCAGTGCCAGCAGCACTCATGCAACCCCAGACCATGACACTCCCACCACTGTGCTTGACTGTAAGCAAGACACACTTTCTATTTCCAAAAGACAACCTCTGGATATGACGCTGAGCACGTGCACTCAACTTCTTTGGTTGACCAAAAGCAAGGCCTGTTCTGAATGGAACCTGTACGGTCTTGGCTACCGTGCTGTAGCTCAGTTTCAGGGTCTTGGCAATCTTCTTAAAGCCTAGACCATCTTTATGTAGAGCATCAATTCTTTTTTTTCAGATCTTCAGAGAGTTCTTTGCCATGAGGTGCCATGTTGAATTTCCAGTGATCAGTATGAGAGAGTGAGAGCAATAAAACCAAATTTAACACACCTGCTCCCCATTCACACCCGAGAGCTTGTAATACTAATGAGTCATATGACACCGGGGAGGAAAAATGTCCAATTGGGCCCAATTTGGACATTTTCACTTAGGGGTGTACTCACTTTTGTTGCCAGCAGTTTAGACATTAATGGCTGTGTCTTGTGTTATTTTGAGGGGACAGCAAATTTACAATGTTATACAAGATGTACACTCACTACTTTACACTGTAGAAAAGTGTAATTTATTCAGTGTTGTCACATGAAAAGAGATAATAAAATATTTCCAAAAATGTGAAAGGTGTATCCAGATGTTGTCTTTGGGAAATAGATGTATGAGTGCTGTCAGCATTGCTGCAGAGGCTGAAGGGGTGTGGGGGTCAGCCTGTCAGTGCTCAGACCAGACGCCACACACTGCATCAAATTGGTCTGCATGGCTGTTGTCCCAGAAGGAAGCCTCTTCTAAAGATGATGCACAAAAAAGCCCACAAACAGTTTGCTGACGTCAAGTGGACTAAGGACATGGATTACTGGAAACATGTCCTGTGGTCTGATGAAACCTAGATAAACATATTTGGTTCAGATGGTGTCAAGCGTGTGTGGTGGCAACCAGTTGGAGTACAAAGACAAGTATGTCTTGCCTACAGTCAAGCATGGTGGTGGGAGTGTCATGGTTTGGGGCTGCATGAGTGCTGCCGCCACTGGCGAGCTACAGTTCATTGAGGGGAACCATGAATGGCAACATGTACTGTGACATACTGAAGCAGAGCATGATCCCCTCCCTTCTGAGACTGGGCCGCAGGGCAGTATTCCAACATGATAACGACCCCAAACACACCTCCAAGACGACCACTGCCTTGCTAAAGAAGTCAAGGGTAAAGGTAATGGACTGGCCAAGCATGTCTCCAGACCTAAACCCTATTGAGCATCTGTGGGGTATCCTCAAATGGAATAAGGAGGAGCGAAAGGTCTCTAACATCCACCAGCTCCGTGATGTGGTCATGGAGGAGTGGAAGAGGACTTCAGTGGCAACCTGTGAAGTTCTGATGAACTCCATGCCCAAGAGGACAGTGCTAGAAAATAATGGTGGCCACACAAAATATTGCCACTTTGGGCCCAATTTAGACATTTTCACTTAGGGGTGTGCTCACTTTTGTTGCCAGCGGTTCAGACATTAATGGCTGTGTGTTGAGTTATTTTGAGGGGACATCAAATTTACACTGTTATACGAGCTGTACACTCACTACTTTACATTGTAGCAAAGTGTCATTTCTTCAGTGTTGTCACATGAAAAGGTGTAATAAAATGTTTACAAAAATGAGAGGGTATACTCACTTTTGTGAGATATTGTGTGTCTGAGTATATATATATATTATATTATATTACCAAAATTATTGGGACACCTGCCTCTACACGCACTTGAACTTTAATGGCTTCTCAGTCTTAGTCCGTAGGGTTCAATATTGAGTTGGCCCATCCTTTGCAGCTGTAACAGCTTTAACTATTCTGGGAAGGCTGTCCGTAATGTTTAGGAGTGTGTCTATGGGAATGTTTGACCATTCTACCAGAAGCGCATTTGTAAGCTCAGGCACTGATGTTGAGAAGGCCTGGGTCACAGTCTCCGCTCTAATTCATCCCAAAGGCATTCTATCGGGTTGAGGTAAGGACTCTGTGCAGGTCAGTCAAGTTCCTCCACCCCAAACTCACTCATCTATATCTTTATGGGCCTTGATTTGTGCACTGGTGAGCAATCATGTTGGAACAGGAAGGGGTAATCCTCATGCATTTCCCACAAAGTTGGGAGCATGAAATTGTCAAAAATGTCTTGGTATGCTGACACCTTAAGAGTTCCCTTCACTGGAACTAAGGGGCCAGGCCCAACCCCTAAAAAACCAACCCCACACCATAATCCCCCCTGCACCAAACTATTTGGACCAGTGCACAAAGCAAGGTCCATAAAGACACGGATGAGTGAGTTTGGGGTGGAGGAATTTGACTGGCCTGCACAACCTCAACCCAAGTGAACACCTTTGTGATGAATTAGAGCGCATACTGTGAGCCAGGCCTTCTCTTCCACATCAGTCCCTGACCTTCTGGAAGAATGGTCAAACATTCCCATAGACACACTCCTAACCTTGTGGACAGCCTTCCCAGAAGAGTTGAAGTTGTTATAACTGCAAAGAGTGGGCCAACTCAACATTGAACCCTACAGACTAAGACTGGGATGACATTAAAGTGGTTGGTAAAGGCAGAAGGTTTTTTTTTATCTTAAAGCATTCTATGCATTAAGATAAAAAAGCCTTCTGTGTGCAGCAGCCCCCCTCAGCCCCTCTAATATTTAGCTGAGGCCAGGGCCCTTCCCTCGTCCCACTGATCCTGGGGCTCTTTACTCCTATAGCGTGTCCCTTTATTATGGTACCGCAGCAGGGCCTCATTCACAAGTTCTGCTGCAGGCCCCCTTTCTGTGATCTTTGGGCCTCCCCATGGTGGTTGAAATGTCAGGGCTCGGTCACAATTGTGACCTTTGCAATCCTGATAGTTCCCTCACTGGTGTCAGTAGTTTTTAATTTTTATTTTATTATTTTTTACCATTTCATTTTATTTCTTTTACAATTTTTTATTTTTACACTTTTTTTCAATTTTTTTTAGGAGCTCTGTTGGGGGGCTTTGATGAGATATCAGGGGTCTAAACAAACCTCAGCCCTCAATCTCCATCTCTGTAACCTCAGCTGCACAGAATGAATGGACAGGAATAGCTGTGTACCGAGCCTCCCATTCATTCAGAAATGGAAGTATAGTAAAAACGGTTTACTATGCTTCAGTTATGAGTGAGCCAAATGGTACCAATCACTGACTCTGTTTATTCAGAAAAGGAAGGAGCCGGTAAATGACAAATTTACCGACCCGTTCCCATCTCTCCATCATGGCACATCTTCTACGGCAGCTGGCAGGAGAGAGGAGGGGGGAAGACAGCAACTCTGTGGGGGGAACTAGGGAAGCACACAGGGACCCTGGGAACAGCAGAAGACAAGTAAACTGGATAGGAGGGGCAGCGGGGGCAGCATATAGAGGAACCAATCTCCTGTATTAGGAGGAAAATGGAGGTTCCTCTAAATGCCACCCCCACCATCCCTCCTAACCAGGTGTACAAGGGAGGCACACAGGCCCCCTGGAGCATGGGGCCCGGTTGCAATTGCAACCCCTATTGTTACACCCCTGCCTGAGGTCCCTCTCTGTCCAGCGATGTCCACGAGTCTCTCAGCCTTCTGAGATTCCCCCTCCTGATTGGCTGAGACATTGGCTGTTGCTGCTGTCAATTAAAGTCAGGTAGCTAATCAGGGGAAAGAGGGGGTGGGGCCAGGTCGGGGCTCCATGTCTGAGTGGACACAGGGAGCTGTGATTTGGCTCGGGTGCCCCCATAGCAAGCTGCACTGTTGTTTTTAACCAAAAAAAGAGAGACTTTAGTATGATTTTAACCATTTTAGCCCCAGAAGGTTTTGCCCCCTTAATGACCAGGCCATTTTTTGCGATACGGCACTGCGTTACTCTAACTGAAATTGATGTCCTTTTTTTCCCACAAATAGAGCTTTCTTTTGGTGGTTTTTGATCACCTCTGTAGTTTATTTTTTATTTTTTGCGCTATATACAAAAAAAGAGCAACAATTTTGTAAAAAAAAAAAAAAAAAAAACAATATTTTTTACCTTCTGCTATAAAACACATCCAATAATAAAATGTTAAAAATCAAATTTATTCATCAGTTTAGGCCAATAAATATTTTGCTACATGTTTTTGGTAAAAAAAATCCCAATAAGTGTATATTGATTGGTTTGCGAAAAAGCTATAGCGTCTACAAACTAAGAGATATTTTTATGGCGTTTTTCTTTTTTTACTAGTAATGGTGGCGATCAGCAATTTTTAGCGGGACTGCGACATTGCGCGGACAAATCGGACACCTAACTGACACTTTTGACACATTTTTGGAGACTAGTGACATTATTACAGTGATTAGTGCGAAAAATATGCACGGTTACTGTACTAATGACACTGTCAGGGTAGGGGTTAACATCAGGGGTGATCAAAGGGTTAACTGTGTGCCTAGCTGGTGCTTGCTAACTGTGTGGGGGTTGCTCTGACTGGATGAAGACAGAGACCGAGGGAATGATCGCGGGTGGCCGGTGGACATCGGGTCGGCACGACCTGCTGATTGGCATCCCCTGTGTCCAATCAGCGCATGGTTGTGCCTCCAGCGTGGCTATTGCACGATATGATGTACAGGTTCGTTGTTTCGTGCAATAGCACCGACCTGCTGCAGTACATCAGCGGTAGTCGGTCCGTAAGTGGTTAAGGGGAAACAGTTGGGGAGGCAGTAAAATGCATATCAACTGTACATTTTTTACCCCACCTTAACCACAAGTGTAAACTAGGCCGAAACTTTGCAAACATTTTGTACTGATGTACCTGGAATAAATTCAGCTAATTTAAAATGAACGCTCATTTGGGCTTTAGGTTCCATTGACACGTGTGTGACTTGTCATGTGACTTTGGACATCAAAGTCAAATGGCAAGTTGCAGCCCATCCTTTCAATGCCACCCGATTAGGTCTGTGTGATTAAAAGTTGTTGCCATTTTGAAAAGGTGCCTGTACTACTTTGGGGGTCCAGAGAATGTAAAGTTGGAACAAAGTCACACCAAAAGTCGCGTCAAAGTCATGTTGGTAATTGTGCGACTTTGGAGACTCGTTAACGTGAATGGAGCTTTAACTTCCTCACAAATTGTCGAAATTGCCAGGAGGGTGTCCATGTACCTCCTCCCGTGTATGAGCTGCCTGCGAGCCCCCTGCAGGGTGCTCTGTGATCAGCGAGTCTTTACCACGTGATCAGTTGTCAGCCAATGACAGCTGATCACGTGATGTAAACAAGATCGTAATCAGCTTTTTTTGTTTCCTCACACTGACAGCGTGAGGAGAAAAAAAAAGCAGATTACTGGCTTCTGTCAGAGGGACATCGGTCCCACACACGGACACCCACTACTGCTAAGCAGCGCCCACCAGTGACACCTGCCAGTGCCCACCAATACCACCTACCAGTGCCCAACAATGCCACCTACCAGTGCACCAGTGCCACCTATCAATGCCCACCAGTGCCACCTATCAGTGCCTCCGATCAGTGCCATCTAACAGTGCCCATCAGTGTCACCTATCAGTGCCCGCCAGCGCCGCCTCATCAGTGCCTATCAGTGCCGTCTTATCAGTGCCTACCAGTGCTGCCTCGTCAGTGCCCATCATTGCCACCTATCAGTGCCCATCAGTGCTGCCTTATCAGAGCCAATCAGTCCCACCTATCGGTGCTTATCAGTGCAGCCTCATCAGTGCACATCAATGAAGGAGAAAAATTATCTGTTTGCAAAATTTTATAGCAAACTATGAACCTTTTTTTAAAAAAAAATTTCGGTCTTTTTTCATTTTTTTTTTAGCAAAAAATAAAAAACCCAGCAGTGATTAAACACCACTAAAGGAAAGCTCTATTTGTGTAAAAGAAATCATAATAATGTCATTTGGGTACAGCAGTGCATGACCGCGCAATTGTCATTCAAAGTGTGACAGCACTGAAAGCTGAAAATTGGCCTGGGCAGGAAGGGGGGTTTAAGTGCCCAGTAAGCAAGTGGTTAACAAAGTAGTTCAAAGACCAAGTATTAGATAGAAAAATATTGAAATTTGTTAGCAACAATTATTATATGCCTTTCCCTTTTATTTCCATACAGCATCTTGAAGAATAAGAATTTGTGAAGAAGAAATAATTTGTGAAGAAGAAAGGATTTCCTCTCGGAAAATGTTTTGCGGCTAGTAAAGGAAGATACTCATAAGCATCATTAATTACAAAGTATTATTTTACTGACCTGGCTTGCAGCATGTATTATGACATAGGCATAGTCACACATTAATTAGCAGTATGTCCCCTGTAGTCTTTGATCCTCACGTGGTGCTTTATCTTATCTCTGACTCAAATGTATGCATCCCAGAAAGATAAAGAAAAAAAAAAAAATCTTGAAAAAAGATAGCTGGATGACCAATTGAATATGAATTTCAATTTTCATTTGCAAAGCCCTAAGGCAACCCACCCAGGCCTCTAAACCATCCCAGTTATTAACTGTATTGACACAGTACAAAGTTCATTGCAATATAAGGATAGGTCCTGTAGTATTTCCTCATTTTGGGGTTTGTTGATGGTGTTCAGCTATATGCTAAAAATTCATAGATGTTGCAAAGGAAGTGCTGCCAACATGAAGGCAGCACGGCTCCTACTAATGCTGTTGGGTCTGCTGCTTCTGGTGACAGGTGAGCAACCAATTGGGACTGATTGCTTGAATCTAAAGACTTTGGCTAAATGTATTAGGCTTCTTTTTTATATAAGACTTATAAATATATATAAAACACATTAGTATAATATAATATAATATAATATAATATAATGTTGTATAATAATAAAAAGCTATTTATAACACGTTACTTATCTGTGTAAAAAAATAGAAATAATTGTCTTTTATGAAGGTTTCTCAGGCACCTTGACCATTATCTACAAAAAAACATTTACGGTATATTGGACTTTACTGATACCAGAGAGGGACGACCACTCTAAACTATAAAAAAGTTATTAATTTTTTTTTTTTGTAGACTTATCTGTGTCAGTAAATTGTTATTTCAATGTTACATAAATCCAGGCTTGTCTGTGCCAACTTTACATATGCCAGCTTTACACATAACTTCATTTTTTCATATAATTCATATATATATATATATATATATATATATATATATTTTTTTTTTAATTTTATTTATATTATAGAGCCATACAACCATATTTTTTACAACTATGCAAGCTTTCCAGTTTGCAAGTTAACAAAACAGTTGGCTGGAATCCTGTTCACTTATAGGTGGAGTGAATCTTTAATTTTTCATGAATCTGGTCTTTTGATTTTTTTATATATATATATATTGTTGATTTGCAGTCATTTAAATAAAATTGGTCCAGGTCAAGCAGTAGATTTGTTTGCCCACTTCTAAGGCTATGTTGTTATGCCTGCATTTTTGACTGCCATATGTAATGCATTTCCTATGGAAACCACCCCAAGATGCAACAATCAGCCATATATATTAAAAAAAACATCACACTGAAACTTATATGTAAACCTAGCCTTAGGGTTGCTAGCTACTTAACCAAGTAAGAATGTTCATTTAATGCTTGTAACATTACAAATGCCAAAATTAATGGAGCCATTATACTTTGATGATCAAAGTGAATTTCAAATTAAGATTAAATGCTTTTGTTGGACATTATTAATATTGAAAATTTGATTTCAAGGGCAACTATTGTAAAATATATTGCTTTCTCGTAACTCTATGTGGTTAATACCTATAATGATAGTATTTGGTATGTGAAATCCTCTTTTTATCTCACATGACTTTATGTGTATATTGAGCTATTGAGCAAAAGTGCATGTGACCAAGGTTTATTGGCACTAGCATTGGCTGGGCTCAATACACAAGGCTTCTTTTCCTTCCAGAATAAAAGGAACGTGCCCTGTTCAAGTTTGCAGTGATTTTTTGTTACCATTAAGTATGAAATGAAGAACTTATTTTTTTAGACCCATGAAGGCTAGTTTCACATGGGCTAAAGCTTATATAAGAGCAGTGTGAACAGCAAGCTTTTACAAAGCATTTCCAGAGCTTTCAAGCAAGCATTGCTGAAGCTTTTAAAGTGGCATTTAGCTCCCGTTTATAAATGTCATATTTTTGACACTATATTGTCCAAAAAATTGGAACGTCTACACGCACATGAACTTTAATGGCATCCCAGTCTTAGTCTGCAGGGTTCAATATTGAGTTGGCCCACCCTTTGCAGCTATAACAGCTTCAAGTCTTCTGGGAAGGCTGTCCACAAGGTTTAGGAGTGTCTATGGGAATGTTTGACCTTTCTTCCAGAAGCACATTTGTGAGGTCAGGCACTGATGTTGGACGAGAAGGCCTGGCTCACAGTTTCCGCTCTAATTCTTTCCAAAGGGGTTCTATTGGGACTCTATGCAGGCCAGTCAAATCATGTTGGAACAGGAAGGAACCATCCCCAAACTGTTCCCACAATGTTGGGATCATAACATTTTCCAAAATGTCTTAGTCTGCTGACGCCTTAGGAGTTCCCTTCACTGGAAATAAGAGGCCAAGTCCAATCCCTGAAAAACAACCTCACACCACAATCCCCTCTCCACCAAATGATTTGGACCAGTGCACAAAGCAAGGTCCATAAAGACATGGATGAGCGAGTATGGGGTGGAGGAACTTGACTGGCCTGCACATAGTCCTGACCTTAACACTATGGACTAAGACTGGGATGCCATTAAAGCTCATGTGCGTATAAAGGCAGGCGTCCCAAAATGTTTGGTAATATAGTGTAGATCCTAATGGGGGTGCTGATTGCCACTTTAAATAAGCTACTAGCAGGTTTTGGCACTACTTGAAGCTTGTTGAAAGCCTGCTGAAGCCGCTTGCAGCTTGTTTAAAGTGACAATCAGCACTCCCATTAGGATCTGTGTATGACATTTTCAAAGAGGGGCTAAAGGGCATTTTAACGGCTTAGAGAAAGCTGCTTAAAGCTTGCTGAAAGCTTTGCAAAAGCTTGGTGAAACTTTCATAAAAACTTGCTGTCCTCACTGCTCTTATACAAGCTAAAGCCCAGGTGAAAATGGCACTCATAGGTCCTTTCTATGAATGCTTATGCGTGGTTACAGATGTATACAAGGTCTGCACTAAATCAGATTGGCTGGTATACTACAAACATTTAACAGAAGGCTGATATGAGAAAAATAATTTGCACAGGACGCTATATTTAAATGATGGAACCAATATCTGTTGAGTAAAAAAATCACACACAGTATGGGGTTGACTTACTTCAGGAAAATAGGCTGTTAACTTTGCAGGGGAAATTGTACTTTGCAAGGGAGATTTCCCCAGAGCTTGGTGAATGTGGTGACCTTGTAGAGGATTGTGATACTTAACATTTGAATTCTCGATATTGGCAAAATTAACCGGCCACCTGATTTTCAATATTTTTTTTTTCTTGTGATGGAACTGCTTTTTTGACAGAAGTCTTTTTGCGTTTTGATTGATTCATAGAATGTAAATAATATGATCCATACTTCCCTTTTCTGTAAAATGAGCATTTCAAAGATAAGATGACCTACAATAGTGTTGTATAACAATGCTTGCTCTATAATAAATCAAAGGTGAGCCGCTATGTTCTCTTAATGCAAAAAGCATTCTGCATTTGAAACTTAGCTAAGTTATGGCCACTCGCTCTTTCAAATAGGAAAAAATACACCCTTGACTGCATCCAGGTATCACAAGGGTTTATAGAAATCCAGCAAACATTAACAGCTTTCCATAGCATGCCTTAACATGTTTCACATAGGAAAGTCTTACTCATCCAGCTCCTGTGTATGTGTGAGGCCTTTCCTTATTTATACTTCGATTAGACAAAACTGCGATCTCATGGTGATATTGATTTGGCAAGACTTTACAGTGGTAGCATTTGTTCTCTTAGCTAAACATCCTGCTGATGATAAATTATACAGTTGATGATAAACCTGCATTGATTGACTGACCAGTGTGGGAGTCTGTTTTTTTCTTATTTTTAACCTGATGGCAGGTTTTTTCAAGCTATCTTTTGGTGATACAGCATACATTTTTGACATAATTATAATCTAGACGTGAATTCACACCCCTTCAGGATATGGTTCAGGATGGAATAATGACTATAAATCTCATATCGAGATCAACTTTGTAGCTTCGTCTGCAATGAACACATTTTAGGTTCAGTTATCACCTCCAACTCTCATCAGTACCTTGACGTTTGAAGAATCACTTAAAACCTTTGAGTGTATGAAAACAATTTATCACAATTTAGTGTTATAAAGAACAACCATTTTGGTGTACAGAAGGTCTCCTACATATGAACCTTCACGTTGTGAACTTTCAAAGATCGCCATACCAACACAAGCAATGTTGGTGCAGCGATCTCCCCTGCTGTGCTATTGTGTTCTGACAGGGGGACTCCCCCCACCAGAACACACTGATCAGCCTTCGGAGACTTTGTCTGCAAGCGCTGATCTTTGTTGGACTTACGATCAAGCTCCCAGAACGGAACTCATTGGTAAGTTGGGGACTTACTGTAATTGTGCTGCAAGTAACTGGTGTGGTGGCTACATTTCTGATGTTAAGAAGCTAGGTCCCACAAGCTTGTACAGACCCAACCAACCAATGGTAAATATTGGATATATCACAGAATAAAAATATATAACATATGAAATCTGTTAGTATGCCTAGCGCTGGGTTTACATTGCTCATGATGATCATTTGAAAACTTGCCAAGTGTTAGTTTTTCAGCTACTTATTTTCCCATGAATACTTAGAATTACTGATGCCAGTAATACATACATAGTGACATGGAAATGATGACCTGATGATCAAACAGAATGGGTTATAAAGTCTAGTATGAAATGCACATTCATAGAACATTATAACCATACATGGATGTGAGAGACCTTCCAATAAGACCCACAATATGCACAGAGTACCGGTGGCCAGCTTGTTTTTATTGTTATTTGGTAAACTTGTACTGTTACTCTTTGCATTGCCTACATTCCACATCACCAGACTTCAAAGATAAGTGATTCAGGCTTGGAAAAATCAGTGTGTAAATGAATAGAAAACTGGCTAAAAGACCATGTTCAGAGTAGTGGTTAATGATTCTTACTCTGAATGGTCTAAGGTTATTGGTGGTGTATCCCAAGCTTTAGTGTTGGGACTCTTACATTTTAATATATTTATAAATGATATAGCAGGGGCCAGCAACCCATAGATAGTGATCTACCAATAGATACCAGTAGTAGGGAGCAAGAGTCGCATAAGCTGATGCCTCCTCTGTAGTGCTGGCTCCTGTCCCATGCGAAGTGATACCAACTGCACTCCACCTCTTATGCCTCAGGTCATTGTGAAGCAATACACTGAGTATAATAGTATAGGGGGCTTTCACACGGATGTGCTGCGGTTTAGAGGTTTAAGTCAGGTGTGAGGAGGCGACACTGTGCCCGGTGATCTTTGACTTCCCCCATGTTGTTCAGGTAGAACCCCACCTCTTTAAGTTTGCCTACCCCTGGTCTGGGATCAAAAGTACTATTTCAGGCTTTGCAGATGATACCAAGCTATGCAGGGGAATAACTTCCTTATAGGATGTCTCCAACTTACAAGCCAACCTAAGTGCACTGTTTAATTGGGTGACTATGTGGCAAATTAGGTTAAATGTAAAGTTATGCATTTAGGGGCTAAGAATATGCATGCATCATGAATACTAGGGAGAGTATAACTGGGGGAGTCAATGGTAAAAAAGGGTGTTCTGGTAGACCATAAGGTTTTCAAAGGGAGGAAAATCCTTTCTTGTATTAAGAAAGGTATGGACTCCAGAGAGAGAGAGATATCATTTTGCCCCTGCACAAATCATTGGTAACACCTCATCTGGAATATGCAGTTCAGTTTTGGGCACCGGTTCACAAAAAAGGATATTGCATAACTCGAGAAAAGGGCAGCCAAACTGATAAGAGGCATGGAGGAGCTCAGCTATGAGGAATGTTTATCTGAACTGAATCTATTCTCTCTTGAGAAGAGGAGGTTAAAGGGGGGATATGATCAACATGTATAAATACATATGTGGTCCATATAGAGAATCTGTTGTACAGTTATGCCATTTAAGGTCATCACAGAGGACAAGGGGGCACTCTTGAGGTCTGGAGGAAAAAAGATTTAATCTCAAAATATGGAAAGGCTTCTTCACAGTAAGCTGTGAAAATGTGGAATAGACTCCCTCCAGAGGTGGTTCTGCCCAGCTCAGTAGATTGTGTTAAGAAAGGCCTGAATGCATTCTTAAATGCACATAATATAAATGGATACTAATATTTATAGATAGTTGATACAGGGTATACCCGATAGTGTATATGGTTTTCTATTTGAGTGTGTTGTTTTCTTTCTTTTCTTTCTCTCTTTTTTTTGTCCTCTGTTGGTTGAACTGGATAAACTTGTGTCTTTTTTTCAACCGTTAAGGTATAACTAAAGGCAAAACTTTTTTTTTGTTTTGGATAGAATGGAGAGGGATTAGAACACCTGCCAATTTGTATTGCGTTCTGTGCCCCTTTTAAGGAGATTCACCCTCTCTATTGGTCCTGTTTACCATTATCATTGAAAGTGAAAGTAAAAGAAAATCCCACATTTTGGATTGTCCCCAGAAAAGAAACAGAGGGGAAATCATCCAATGGGGACACTAGTTCTGGTGACCTGGAGGTCCATAAGAAATTCCCTTGATTTACAGGGATTTCCTCTCACTTCCGGTTTGGCTATGGGATAGGAAGTGAAGGAAAATCTCTGCAATGGGACACAGATGGCAAAAAAATCTGACAGGGGTTATAAACCTCCCTTGCTCTATCCAAAATGAAAAAAAAAGTTTTGCCTATAGATCTCCGTTAACTGTGTTTGGTGGGGTCAAGCATTCATTCACATATAATTTTTCTGAGTTACTCGCTTGTTTTTCTAGTGACTCAAAATATATAGAGGCCATAGTTGACTAAGCCTTGCACTACAGATGAGTATATGTGATTTAATTTGAAAGATAAGAGAAAATTTGATTAGCATATACAGGCGGCCCCCGGGTTACAAACAAGATAGGGACTGTAGGTTTGTTCTTAAGTTGAATTTGTTTGTAAGTGGGAACAGGTACATCTTTTAAGTGTAGCTTCAGCCAAAAAAACTATTTTTAAGCTTTTTGGATAGCATAGGGAAGGGTTAACACCCCTGTAATGTTTGTTTTGCTGTCTATGCTTCTGTTCAAAAGATTTCACCTCACTTCCTGTTCCATTGATAATTGGATTTTGAACATTTTGGGTTGTTGTGGAAACAACCCTTGGTGATAAAGCATCAGCGGAGACACCTTTTTCCCATACTAACTCTTACAGGAGTGAACTTCCCTTCCTAGGGGTAGATTTCCTGACACTTCTTGTTGTCTCCCTCCGTTTGTAAGTAGGAGTCGTTCGTAAGTCAGATGTTTGTAACTAGGGGACCGCCCGTATTGGAAAGCTATGTTCAGTTTGTCTAGGCCAGGGGTAGGGAACCTGCGGCTCTCCAGCTGTTGTAGAACTACATTCCCTACCCCTGGTCTAGGCAATCACATGCAAGTAAAAAATAAAATGAGAATTGCGCTTGCACAGGCCAGATAAATGTTCACATCTTCACCTTATTATTACTTTTGCAAAGTAAAAAAATCTCTACTACTTTAGAAAACTCACCCCTACTTTAGAAAACCCTGCTCCTTATTGGGATATCATCATTGGAAACACACACTTGTTCAACAAAAGATGCATGCACAGGGAGAAGAGAATTTGGAAGCGATTGCTAAAATTGTACCAATTACAGCCCAATTAGGTGTTGACCAAATATAGCAAGAATCCTAAAAAGGTTTTGTAATGTTGCAAGTTGCATAGGTGGTACATGTCCTAGCTAAACTGGATGACTGATGGAAACATTCAGTTTACTTGGCCACTGTCTATAAATTTGTTACAATTAGAAGGATTGATTTGTATTTTCTAATCATAACAGAGATAACTACCCAGTGAAGAATGATGATAAATTGCTTTATCTGTATATAAAAACATTAAAGTCATGGACCTATATCTTGCTACATTGCAATTAATAAAATATACAAATATAGCAAGAAATGAAAATGTGAAAGGAGATAGGAGAATAAAATATGCTACAGGAATAATAAAGAAGAGGGAATATCAGGAATGTAAATAAATGAACAATTTAAAAAATGTAAGAAGCTATACCAAAGAGGGAATGGAACTGGTTAGTGGCAAGGATAACTGCAAACAATATATTGCAAAGTGTTAAAATACTAAGGAAGGACATGATGAAACAATGAGGCTGAGAATAAGGAGGGAGGTCAACCATTTGGTAACAAATAAAAATCAAATCAGAAAGAAGGGGGCCTTTACTTTTATTAGGAGGTCCCCCTTCAGATTTTTGAAGCCCATTGTGGATTATTATTGAACACATGTTAACATGCAGTGTTTTGTGAGTTCAAATTAAAATGGCTTCCAATGCATTTCAATGGCCAGAAAAGTGGACATGACCCTTTTGCAACACAGAGCAGGAGCATTTCTCGTTATTGCATTTGTGCTTTGGACTGCCATTGTAAATGAATAATGCTGCACAATCTGCTGTGTGTTAACAGATCTGTGATAAAAAGTGGTATACACATTGGGTCAGAATGGGAACCTCAAGTTCAAAAGGTTCACTTTAACACTTGAGATAAATGTAGAAATTCAATGGTAAAAGTGCTCAGCAATTGGGTGCCCATCGTTAAGTGTTATTAATCTACCAAAGACTTATGGTATAAAGGGGACACATCTGGAATATTTAGACACTTATGATTGTGAAATATGTTGGGTCACTTTCTTGGTGATAATGTATGCAATAGGACTTGTGAAAAGTCAACTTTTCACCTGCATTTAGACTTTGGCAGAAAGCAAATTAAGAGACTAGTAGAAATTAAATAGTAGTAAGACTTGCACAGAAACGTGTATCTGCCCTGTGATAGACTAATCTCTGGCCAAATGACTAAAGAAGACATCAGAAAAGTGACAAAGAGAAGCGTAGTATGCCATAATTTTCTTCCTCATCCTCTACATTCCATATCTGCTTGAAACTTTGTGAATGCAAAATTGCAAACAGAATGAAGATCATCTGTGTTTGTTGTCTATTGTGTTATGCCTCTTTTCCCAAAACATAGGGTAGGGTAGTATAGGATATGGTAGGGTAGATGAGGATAAAAATAACTATAGGCATGTTCAAGGATCAGACCACCTAATAGTGCTAGTTTAGTTACGAAAGGAGATGGGTGAGTTATCCCCTGGCTTCCTATATGTCTTGGATATCAAACAGTGAATCTCCATGCCATAATTTCCCACTATGTCCCTGTCCGTCTGGTAGTTTTGGGTGTCCTGACACCCACTAATGCATCAATTGGGGTATAAAGTAAAATAAAAATCTAGAAGGTACAGAAGAACCTTTGCTAATGGTTTTTCACGGTGGGATCTTCCCTTACTTTTTGTCCTAGTGGTATCTTTCACCCGGACAGGGCATGAAGGGAAAACCAGGAATGGTACCCCAACATTAATATCAGGGGTCAGTAGGAGGAATGGTGACCCAGTATTAGAGTTGGTGAACAGTGGAAGCTACGGTGTCCTAACATTAGTGTCATTGGAAGCAACAGGGGCACTAACTATTGCGTGCCAGCATGACAGCCAAACAATTAGCATTATCAGAAGTCAGCAATGGTAGGATTCATTTTTTTTATAAATTTAAGTTTTGTTTATGTTGCTCAGCTACAATTTTAGGTTCAATTCATTGTAAATAAGTATTGCAAAGGAGACGTGTCCTAGGTGATAGGATCTATCTTGGCCCATATGGTTCTCCCATCAAAGATTTTCAAATTGTGATACAAAATGTATGTTATATGTTATATCAGCCCCGATGTTTCCCAGTTTTGAGTTATCCATAAATGAAGCACCCAGAATAATTGCTCTCATTCTCACGTTTGCATTGATATAGAACATATGTGGTGCAATCGCTTTTTAGATAGAGGTGTGCACCCTATGCATGTATTTACATTTTTATGTGCACAAAGAGCAATGAGGGAGCTTTTACTCAAATTTTATTTCTTAATAATTTCTGTTACCTTTAACTTTATTGCTTTCACAAGCCACACCACTAGCACTGCAAAAGTGATCAGGCAGCTATGTAGCCACTCAGATCAATTCTACATTAAAGCCCAACTTCAGGCAGGAAAAAAAGTTTTCCCATGTAGTGGTGCTGTGCCAACACTGCAAGGGTTAACTACTCGTGTTGTAAAAAGGAGAGTAGAAAGCCTATACTCACCTGATCCTCCGTTTCACCGGCAGATGTCGCTCCTCCGCGATTCAGTGGTGGACTGTTCCTGATGAGCAGGGCTATGAGCTTGATGACCTCAGGAAGAGTCCACTGCACATGACCACTGTAGTCTACAAATTAAAGAGTTTTCAACACCAAGGAACCCTTGAAATTGTTCTCCCCTGCTAAAAATTAAAAATCTACAACTCATGATACATTAGTGTGATGGTCAATGGGAAGACTGCTCCTTACAATTGTGGTCCTTGGGAAGAATTACCAATGATGTCATTGGGAATTATCTGAGAGGCAGAAATTGACCATTGCTCAAGGAACCCCTAGCAACCTCTGGAGGAACCCTAGGGTTCCACGGAACCCTGGTTGAGAAACCCTGGAGTAGGGAATGGATAAAATGTTAGATCTGTGTTCCTTTGGGTTGATTTTCTTTCACATCCTCTCCCATAAATATAAGAGAAAGTTAGAGGAAATCTCTCCAAAGAGAGGGACATCTTCTCTTGGACAATTCTCACCATAACACAAGACTTCATTGGAAGATTTTTCTCCCCTTGTTTAGCTAAAAACTCAAAATTTTGTATTATCCTTCACTTTCAGACCCCCAGTGACAATAGTAATCAAAGACAAAAGGGCTTGTTCACACTATAAGGTGTGTCCGATCATGCACTTTTTTTTTTCACGTTCCCGCACAGCTCATTGTTAGGCAGCCCATTTATTTTAACGGTTTTCCCTACGTGTATAAAACACCCAAAAATGGCGCAAGTACAATTACGCCTTAATCTGAGTGGTACTGCAGTAGGATAAGTTTTGGCACTCCCATTTGTCAAATGTGTAAGGGTGACCTAAAGAGTTAATGGCACCCAAGCCTGTGGGTGGGAATCTGCTGGGTGCCCATAGGTAAGAGAACTGACATGGAGACCGGGTGTTGTGGCAAGTTGCATTAACGTGGCGGTATTGCGGAAATTCAACAGAGGTTGCATATACGACCATACACACAATAAACTGTACAGAGGGTATCACTAGAAGGCAGTTCTGAAATTGAGCACCTGAGGAAGGTAGGGCAATTGCTCGAAACACAGCAACAGTCCCTAGTCTGTCTCTTCTCCACAGGAACCTGTCCCTACACTAGACAATCTCTCCCAAAGCAGTGGGGGTTCTATCCTTGACCTGACCACTCACAAAATGCATGCCAACCAAAGGAGGTCAGTGCCATTTATTAGCACTACTCACACTAAAGATGACCACAGAGGTCAGCCAGGGCAGCAGCATCCAACCGGACAGCTTCTCCTTTAATGGCACCTAGGGAGGTCTCAGAGGAACGTGGGTTCATCCTTGTTCTCTCTGCGCGTTGGCTGCCTGACAGCATCACCCTTGCCAAGAGGCCAAACTACACCTACCTACACAAATACCTGCCGAAGGCAATGCATTTTTATGTGGTGTGGGAACATTTGCACGCATTCTGGCACTGCACCTTGCCCAAATAGAGTGAGTGAGCCTCTCCAGCAGGAACATGCAAAGCAATAGAAACTGTACGGGGGGTCTAAAACGTCCTCACTGTATTGAAAACTTAAAAAAAACGGTTTGGGCTTTGTATACGCTTTAACCCTTTCCAGCTCAGCCTGGCATCCCTTTAAAAAGGTCTTAACATCTGGGGGATTGGACAGCGTTCCCAAACATGTGGTCACTGTGATTGGCTGTCTATGCCAGCTTGGTCACTGTGCTGGGAACATGCACAGAAACCCCAGTTATCCATTGAAATATACACTCACAGGCCACTTTATTAGGTACACCTTGCTAGTGCAGGGTTGGACCCACTTTTGCCTTCAGAACTGCCTTAATTCTTTGTGGCATGAATTCAACAAGGTGTTGGAAACATTCCTCAGAGATTTTGGTCCATAGTGACATGAGAGCATCACGCAGTTGCTGCAGATTTTTCAGCTGCACATCCATAATGTGAATCTCCCGTTTCACCACATCCCAAAGGTGCTCTATGGGATGAGATGTGGTGGCTGTGGAGGCCATTGAAGTGCAGTGTCCTCATTGTCCAGTGGTGAGATGATTGGAGATTTGTGACATGGTGCATTATCCTGCTGGAAGGAGCCATCAGAAGATGGGGACACTGCAGTCATAAAGGGATAGACATGGTCACCAACAATACTCAGGTAGGCCGTGGCATTTAATCAATGCTCAATTAGTACTAAGGGGTCCAAAGTGTGCCAAGAAAATATCCCCCACACCATTACATCACCACCACCATCCTGAACCAGTGATACAAGGCAGGATGGATCCATGTTTTCATGTGGTTTACACCAAATTCTAACCCTACCATCTGAAGGTCACATCTGAAAACGAGACTCATCAGACCAAGCAACGTCTTTCCAATCTTCTAGTGTCCAATTTTGGTGAGCCTGTGTGAATTGTTTCCTGGTCTTAGCTGACAGGAGTGGCACCTGGTGTGGTCTTCTGCTGCTGTAGCCCATCTGCTTCAAGGTTTGATGTGTTGTGCATTCAGAGATGGTATTCTTCACACCTTGGATGTAACGAGTGCTTATTTGAGTTACTGTTGCCTTTCTATCATCTCCAACCAGTCTGCCCATTCTCCTCTGACATCAACAAGGCATTTTTCTCCACACAACTGCCGCTCACTGGATATTTTCTCTTTTTTTGGACCATTCTCTGTAAACCCGAGATATGGTTGTGTGCGAAAATCCCAGTAGATCTGTCATCTGGCGTCTGGCACCAACAACCGTGCCACGTTCAAAGTCACTTAAATCCCCTTTCTTCCCCATTTTGATGCTTGGTTTGAACTTCAGCAAGTTGGCTTCACCACATCTAGATGCCTAAATGCATTGAGTTGCTGCTGTGATTGGCTGATTAGCAATTTGTGTTACCAAGCAATTGAACAGGCGTACCTAATAAAGTGGCCGGTGAGTGTATGTGCAGCCCGTGTGCACCAAAGCTCTTTGCCACCAAACACAAGCTTTACATGCGCAAGAGGTTAAACATAAGGGCAAAATTATCAGTGAATAATGCACATTTAAGTCAGTAGGGGGCGCAGAGGGATTGCTGTTCATAATTCCATGACTAATGTAATCAGCAAAGTTCAAATTACAAATCAGTCTCATTTTATAATGTTCATAAAGAAAACAACTTGACTGAGTGCTGAAGTCAATTTATGTATCTTTGCTGAAAAACAATATAGATATCAGTGCAAAGTTCAGTGGTTGTAAAACTAAATCAATGGGCAAAACAGCACAGATTACCAGACAGAAATGTATGCTTAACTAAAACGTATAGCTTATGGTGGCCATACACAGACTGATTTTATAAATGTATTTTATATATATGTATTTTATATTTATATATATATATATATATATATATATATATATATATATATATATAAAATATAAATATTTGTTTTATAAATTTCTGACCGAAAATACGATTGGAAGACCAGAAACGTTTTTTGATGCATCATACATTTAACAATCATACCAAATTATCCTATGATTGGAATTTCTTGTCCAGACCAATAAGCATCATTGTGATTAACTCTTTTGGATTTTAAGTGCTTGGGTAATATTTTTACACTTTTTTTCCTAACTTTTTTTTTTTTTACATCACATGGGGGACAAAATACCCTTTGTGGTGCATTTTTTGACAGATTCTCTTTAATTAGACTTCAGGGATTTTAAAGGATCTGGAATTGATGACGTTCATGTTGTTTCTGGGTCATTAGCAGGAAGGACAACCAATATCATATATCCAATTGAGAAGTGAAAAATAAATGCTCTCCAAAAATTCATACAATATTGCAAATAAACAGGGAGCTCGGTAATAGTGTGATCAATAATAAATAAAGCCCATGATTCAAACGCGAAATGTCAAATATGTTGGTAATACTCATATAGTGAATTGTGATAATGTAACATGTATTACTTTGAAATAAACACTATTGAATATAAATATAGTTCATGAACTAAAAACAACATCCTTCTGTACAAGTGCTTCAGCGTTCAAACGCCTTCACACACATGAACCGCTTACCAGAAGATAAGACCTCAGAATATAGGAGGTCTAATAGCGTTTAATCCCATCAGAGCATAATGCTTGCAACTTGGATGGATCTACCCTGCACATGAACATGGGAGACAAGAAGTCAGGCATGGTGACATCACCACTAAGCTCCATGCGACGCGTTTCATCACAAGGACACCATCCAGTGGCAAAGTAGTTAAAAGGGTTACATTGATCAGTTCTGTTTAAAATAAGTAGAAGACACAATATAGAGCAGTGGTCTTCAAACTGCAGCCTACAGGCCGGATGTGGCCCTTTGCTTGCCTTTATCCGGCCCTTCGGTCACTATTCCTCCCACTGATACGAGCCCCTATTCCTCCTGCTGTCAGCAAGATTGAGTCACCATTCTTTCCACTAACACCATTAGTGGGGTATTATTCCCCCCACTGACACCAGTGATGGGGCACTATCCCTCCCACTGACACCAATGATGGGGCACTATTCCTCCCACTAACACCAATGATGGAGCACTATTCCTCACACTGACACCAATGATGGGGCACTATCCCTTCCACTAACACCAGTAGTGGGGCACTATTCCTCCCACTGACTCCAAAGACGGGGCACTATTCCTCCCACTAACTCCAATGATGGGGCACTATCCCTCCCACTGACACCAATGATGGGGCACTATCGCTCCCACAGACACCAATGACGGGGCACTCTTCCTCCCACTGACACCAATGATGGGGCACTATTCCTCCCACTGACTCCAATGATGGGGCACTATCCCTCCCACTGACTCCAACGATGGGGCACTATCCCTCCCACTAAAACCAATGATGGGGCACTATTCCTCCCACTGACTCCAATGATAGGGCACTATCCCTCCCACTGACACCAATTATGGGGCACTATTCTTCCCACTAACTCCAATGATGGGGCAATATTCCTCCCACTGACTCCAATGATGGAGCACTATTCCTCCCACTGACTCCAATGTCGGAGCACTATTCCTCCCACTGACACCAATGATGGGGC
Organism: Glandirana rugosa; assembly: GCA_018402905.1. Lineage (NCBI taxonomy): Eukaryota > Metazoa > Chordata > Amphibia > Anura > Ranidae > Glandirana > Glandirana rugosa. The sequence goes on along the minus strand of BLSH010167007.1, from coordinate 185,769 downwards.
ACTATTCCTCCCACTGATACCATTAATGGGACACTATTCCTCCCACTGGCTCCAATGATGGGTCACTACTCCTCCCACTGACATGAATGATGGGGCACTATCCCTCCCACTGACACCAATGATGGGGCACTATTCCTCCCACTAACTCCAATGATGGGGCACTATCCCTCCCACTGACTCCAATGATGGGTCACTACTCCTCCCACTGACACGAATGATAGAGCACTATTCCTCCCACTGACACCAATGATGGGGCACTATTCCTCCCACTGATTCCATTGATGGGACACTATTCCTCCCACTGACTCCAATGATGGGGCACTATTCCTCCCACTGACTCCAATGATGACGGAACTATTCCTCCCATCAATACCAATGATGGGACCCTATCCCTCCTTCTATTAACCACATTGCCCTTTGTAATTGTTTTACTCCTACTGACCATCAAGCCTCCCACTGATAGGAGCCACTATTCCTCCCACTGTCCTCATCTCTTCCACTAACACCAGTAGTGGGGCACTATTCCTGCCACTGAAACCAATGATGGGGCACTATTCCTCCCACTGACCACCAAGCCTGACATATTGTTTACTCCCAATGACACTGGGGAATTTTCTACTTCTACTGGCCACAGTCTGAAGGACAGTATACTGGTCCGTTGCTTAGAAAGTTTGTAAACTCCTGGTATAGAGTCTATATATAAAATAATTGTTGGCCAAATGTCAGAAACATTCATACAAGCTGGCTGAAATTATCCCTTATTTTTTTGAATACCTTATTTTCTATATCGTCTGTTCCATCAAGTAACCAAAATATGGTATATTTTCTCACTGACGAATTTCAGAAAGCTATACAGCATTTTGGCTGCTAGATGGAGCTGAAGATAAGGAAATTAATTTATTGGAAAAAAAACAGGGACATTTCAGCCAGGTTGCACGAATGCGTCAGAGATTTATCCAACAAGCGGTTTAAGAATAGACTTCAAAGTGTCTTTTTAATAATTAATAGATCGGATTGTTATATCTGATTCTGTGAAGAATTGTTCGATCAGATTATTGTGTGTATGATCGCCATTAGATTTTAACAATAAGGTGTTGCATTAGACATATGCAGTATAATAGGAAGAATACAACAGAACATTCCCCTCCTTCTCCCACACTGCAGGTGTCTCTGTTACTTCTCTTTATAGACTGAGTTGAGGACTGTCCTTGACCTTTTTGTTTTTTGCACTACCAATTCATTTTTCAGGGCATACTTTTGGGGAGTGGGGGTCTACCCCTTTCTTTTTGGTCGAAGCAGTACTCTGGTGTGTTTTCTTTAGCTTCCCCATTCTTCCCTTTGACTTCTGCTATTTTGTACCAGTGGTGGCTGGTGGGTTTTTCTTTTGGGGGGGTGGCAAACAAGCACCCCCCCTCTGGGTGGTCGGCGGCATGGCACTGACAACAACCCCCGGGAGGCTGGCGTCGCAGCACCTACCCGATCTAGGGCTGGCGGGCTGTGGTATCCTCTCCTTCTTTCCCAGGGTGCAGGCAGCGGCTCCGGTGTCTGCTCCTCCCGCGGCTTCACTGTGTGTCTTCTCTCTGTTCCTCCTAAGCGCTAGGCATCCAATCGGGTCGCCTAATGCTTTGGCTGGCCAATTGGGAAACAGGTCTCAAGACCTGCCTCCTGATTGGAGCTTTAGTGCGAAAATTCATTTGCTATCGTCACACAGCTGGGTGGGATCGGGGAGCAGCGCTCTAGCACCCAAGCCCACCCTTTTTAAGCCTATTAGAGCCTCTGGCTCTAATCAAGTGCTTCAAAAAATCACCCCCCCCCCTCACTGGAATCCATAGTCTGGCGCCCTGATATGTTGATCAGGGGGCCGGACGCATGGATAAGGGGTCAATGCCCATGCGACCTCTATGGACGGGCAGCCACTTTTTGTACTTACAATATTGGAGGAGTTGGTACTAAACAACCCCAATAGATGACAGCAAAGAAAACTGCAATTAAAACTGCAAATGTTGGTGTTAGAGACAAATTATCTGACTGTAAAAGAGCAAATTATAGGTTATGGGATCTGTTTATAGAATAAAATAACTGTGTGAGTGTCCCAACATCCCCATAAACCATTTAATGTTTGCAATATGTGTGAAATGTATTTTTATATGTGTTTCCTATGATCGTCAGTTCCATCTGATGGCAAAAATGCAGTAAACTACCACATTAGGACAACTAGATGGAGCTGTTGATCATACATAGAAAATACAATTTCACACATATTACAATCATTACAGGAATAATTTTCAGTGTTTGTGCAAAAGCCGAGACATTCCCACAACTACCGTATATATATTTTTTTTTTTTTAAACAGACCCCTTAATTGTAATTTTGTGTCTTATTTCAACCATTGGTAGGTGGCTTTTCTGTGAGATCTCCCTTCAAGCATTTTGCAAATCTTTAGCAAGGTTCCCCAATTAGTGTTTGTCTACTGTGTCCTGAGAACCTGCTCACCTTAAAGAGGAGCTCCAGTCTGTAAAAAAAAATTAAAGTCAGCAGCTACAAGTACTGTAGCTGTAGACCTTTAACCACTTCCAAACCGAGCCTATTTTGGACACTTGGTGTTTACAAGTTAAAATAATTATTTTTTTGCTATAAAATTACTTAGAACCCCCAATCATTATATATATTTTTTTCGAACACCCTAGAGAATAAAATGGCGGTCATTGCAATACTTTTTGTGGCATCATATTTGCGCAGCAGTCTTACAAGCTCGATTTTTTGGGGAAAATTTCAATTTTTTGAGTTAAAAAAGAAGACAGCATTAAAGTTAGTCCAATTTTTTTCCATATTCTGAAAGGTAATGTTACACTGAGTACATTGATACTCAACATGTCATGCTTCAAAATTGCGCCCACTCGTGGAATGGCGACAAACTTTTGCACTTAAAAGTCTCCATTGGCGACGTTTAAAAATTCCTACAGGTTATTAGTTTTGTGTCACAGAGGAGGTCTAGTGCTAGAATTATTGCTCTCGCTCTAACAATTGCGGCGATGCCTCACATGTGTGGCTTCAACATTGTTTTCATATGCGGGCGTGACTTACGTATGCGATTGCTTCTGCGCGCGAACTCGTAGGGACGGGGCGCTTTTAATTTTTATTTATTTATTGTACTTTTTATTTTTTATTTGTACACCGTTATTTTAAAAATATATATATTTTTTTGATTACTTTATTCTTATTACAAGAAAAGTAAATATTCCTAGAAAAAAAGCATGCCAGGACCATATGAGATCTGGGGTCAAAAAGACCTCAGATCTCATACTTACACTAAAATGCAATAAAAAATAAATAAAAATAAAGTGACACTGAAAAAAAAATGTCCCCTTTATTAAGAGCATTGGGCGGAAGTGACTTGTGACGTCGCTTCTGTCCTACAATGCTACGGAGCCGAGTGGGTGGCATCTTCCGCTCACTCGGCATCCAGGCACTGGGGGGAGCAGACCCGATCGTCTCCGCTGCTACTGGTGGGTCCGGTAAGTGGCAGAGATGACGGGAAAACGGCAGGATGGGGGGCACCTCTCCCACCCTAGATAAAAGGGATCTTGCGGCGAATCCGCCGCTGAGACCACTTTTATCTTACAGACAATCACCTGCTGAAAGAAAAATACCAGGGTCATGGTAGCTATCTGCTACCATAACAACGGTATACAACGGCAAAGTGACCGCCATCAGGTGAGGGTGTTGGCCCGGAGGTGGTTAATATATGCCCAGGGATCGTCAATCGGCCTCAGGTGCAGGCGCCGGCATTGTAAGTAGGGGAAACCGGCAGTAAAACCTTCAGGGCCCCCCCCCCCCCATCTTCTCAGACCTTTGTGTTTCCCAGCAGGCAGCGTGGGGAAGGAGAAGAGGTCAGAAATGTCATAGATAGCCGATCAGCGATCTTACTCAGAAGAGGGAGTGGGTACCTGTCATCAAAACCAGGCACCCCCTCTCCCCCAAAAGGAGGGTGGAGAATGTGAACAAGCGGAAGCTTCCCCTTTTTGATGGAGCTCCGCTTTAAGACAGACTGGGTGAAGCGCCTTGAGCAGTGACAGTGTGCCGCTGGAGGGCTTCGTTCTTAGGTAAGTCTGTCATAATGTGCTAGTATGCGATGCTTGCACATTGGGGTCAATTCACTGATGTTTATCTCATGCGATAACGTGGTCACAGGACTAATTTGCACAAATCGCATGGGGTAAATTAAGTCCAATTCATCCAAAAAAAATAAATAAATAACGATGATGCGGTATTTGCCACAAAATGAAAAATGTGCCGGTAAATATTGTTTAAAAAGCTCTTAAGTCCAATTCCCAAACAGGCTAGAGAGTAAAAAACATGCAATATTCACCACCAGGGTTTTGCTGGCAGTATGACATGCGGTATTTGTCATAAAATAGCGTGGGCGTTGGGAGGACCCCCAACCTTTTTTTTAACAAATATCTGGTTGCTAAGGAGTGGGCCGGGAACCTGGCCCCGCGTCTTTAACAACGAATGACTCATCAGCTGTCAGCAGGTAACCCGCTGACAGCTGAATGTAAAAAAAAATGGTGACAATTAAAAATGATTGCCCCCCCCCCCCCCATTCCAATGCATACCACACCAAAATTAAGTGATGTGTTAATTACCGCTAAATCAAATACCACATTCTGTACTTAACGCAAAATTCTCAGTGAATTGCACTTTCAAAACTAATTTACGCAAGTGTTATTTTACCGCATTTTTTTTTGGCCGTTATTTAACTCTTAGTAAATTGGCCCCATTATGACTTAAACTGCACAAGGCCCAATTTTTTTTCTTTATATGTGGTTTACTCCCGTTTTATTTTTATCATTGTATTCTAGAACTGCAGGATGTGATTGTCATACAAATATAAATAGTGTGGTATCATTATGATAAAAGGACACAGTAGTAAAAGCAATTGCATTTTCCATAATCATTAAGGTCCCTATGCTGTGCAAAATGTAAAGAATCTATTTTCCTTTTACTGTTCTCCAAAGGATCAGCGTCGGAAGTGTGTGTAAATGTATCCTCTACATCCACATCCATTGGAACAGCAGGAGTACCTGAAACTATATGTGTACCGGAGGGGACAAATCTGGAAAGCACCCCCGGTATGTGCTCTATTTTCTTGTTATATTTTTATTTTCTGATGCCAAATAGAGTTTTGCACTCAAACGTTAAGGGAAGGGCTTTCTGCTTTTTAGGCTGCTTTCACACTGAGGCGTTTTACAGACGCTATTTAGCTAAAAATAGCGTCTGTAAAGCGCCACAAAAGTCCCCCCCAATCCACCCCAATGTGAAAGCCCTGAGTGCTTTCACACTGGGGCGGTGCGCTTGCAGGACGTTACAAAAAGTCCTTCAAGCAGCATCTTTGGGGCGGTGAGGGGAGCGGTGTATATACCGCTCCTCCACCGCCCCTGCCATTGAAATGAATGGCAAGCGCTTCCGAAGCGGCTGCACACCGCCTTGGTAGCGCTGAGCGCCGACACTTTTAACCCCTTGTGGGGGGTTAAAAGCGTGGTGCTCCCGCCCGCATAGCGGAGCCCTATCGCTGGTAAAACTCCGCTAAAACTAGCGGGGTTTTACCGCGACCATGGCTACCGCTTCAATGTGAAAGTAGCCTTAATATACATTTACCCGCAGGTCATTGTCTAGAATACAGAAATATTATGAATGGACATCAGAGCTGCAGTTAAATTCTATGTGGCTCTTCTGGGAAGGCTGTCCACAAGTTTTAAGAGTGTCTATGGGAATGTTTGACCATTCTTCCAGAAGCGCATTTGTGAGGTCAGGCACTGAGAAGGCCTGGCTCGCAGTCTCTGCTCTATTTCATCCCAACGGTTCTATCGGGTTGAGGTCAGGACTCAAGTTCCTCCAACCCAAACTCGCTCATCCATGTCTTTATGGACCTTTCTTTGTGCACTGGTTCAAATCATTTGGTGGAGGGGGGATTATGGTGTGCGGTTGTTTTCCAGGGGTTGGGCTTGGCCCCTTAGTTCCAGTGAAGGGAACTCTTAAGGCCTCATGCACACAGGATGTTTTTTGGCTATTTTACAGCTGCTGTTTTTAGCTGCAGACATTTTTTCTACATTCAATAAACCCTCCTTGTTATCCAATGTGGTCATTCACACATGGGCTGTTATTAACAATTGGAAAAAAAAAACGCTGGCCCTTTAAAACCGTGAAAAAAACACGAAAAAAAAATGGTAATATAGCGCTGGTAAAAGCTGCAAAAAATCACTGATAAGCTACTGACGTTTTTTAGACTTTTTTTTTAAGTCCTGTGTGGATGAAGCCTTAAAGGAGTTGTACAGGCAGAAGGTTTTTTTATCTTAATGCATGTTATGTGTGTAGCAGCCCCCCCCCCCAGTATCCCCCCTCCCCCCTAATTACTTACCTGAGCTCCTTCTCTCTCCAGCAATGTCCACAAGTGTCTTAGCCATCCAGGACACTCCTCCTGATTGGCCGAGACACAGCAGTGGCGACCGTTGGCTCCCGCGGCTGTCAATCAAAGTCAGTCAGCCAATCAAGGGAGAGAAGGGCGGGGCTCCATGTCTGAATGGATACACTGAGCTCTGACTCGGCTCGGGTGGCCCCTATAGCAAGCTGCTGGCTGAGGGGGCACTCAATAGGAGGGAGAGGCCAGGAGCTGCAAAGAGGGACCGGAGAAGAGGAGGATCCGGGCTTCTCTGTAAAAAACCAACTGCACAGAGGAGGTAAGTATAACATGTTTGTTATTTAAAAAAAAAAATGAGAAAAGATGTAAGCATAACAAGACATTTTGCACAATTTCATGCTCCCAACTTTGTGGGAACAGTTTGGGGATGGACCCTTCCTGTTCCAATATGACTGCGCACCACAGCACAAAGCAAGGTCCATAAAGACTTGTATGAGTGAGTTTGGGTGGAGGAACTTGACTGGCCGGACCTCAACCTTTGGGATGAAATAGAGAAGAGAACGCAAGCCAGCCCTTCTCGTTTACATCAGTGTCTGACCTCACAAATGCACTTCTGGAAGAATGGTCAAACATTCCCATGGGTGGGTCAACTCAATATTGAATTCTACAGACTAAGACTGGGATGCCATTAAAGTTCATGTGCGTATAAAGTCAGGCATCCCAATACTTGAAGATTTGGAGAAGGGACTTTCAGTACCAGTCCCACCACAATGAGGGGTAACACACTACTATGCGTTGTGATATGCTGTCTTGGAAAACAATTGGTGCATGACCAAATTTTGATCCAGCCTTGTCTATATTCCCTTTGCACACATTCCTGGATTTATAAACTCATCAGTAGCAGGTGCTGTAGCGATTACCAGCTGGACACTGGATATATCACAGATCAGTACATATATTCGCCAGCACACCATGGCTCTTCAATTGTAGAGTTGAGCGAACACCTGAATGTTCGGGTTCGGTGGGTTCGGCCGAACTTTGCGAAAAAGTTTGGGTTCGGTACCGAACTTGACCCGAACTTGACCCCGAACCCGAACATTGAAGTCAATGAGGACCCAAACTTTTCGGCACAAAAATGACTGTAAAAAAGTCCTGGAAAGTGCTAGAGGGCTGCAAAAGGAAGTAAAATAATTTTAGAACAATAATCTGTCCCTTACAGCAACAGCAGGAACCTGACCCTATAGGAGTAGGCAATGATTTTAGAACAGTAATCTGTCCCTCTAAGCAGTAGACTCTACCTAGACCAGTCAGATCGTTCTGTAATGCAGGATGAGATGTTATTAGATCTGCAATCTGTCCCTCAAAGCAGTAGTAGTAGTAATCTCTACCTAGTCCACAATCAGCTA
>BLSH010167007.1:163699-177935 GCA_018402905.1 Glandirana rugosa | reverse complement strand
CTCCCTGTCTAACGTCTAGATTATTGTAGAGTAGGACGTAATGTCTTGCTAGACTGACCAGATCCATCTCAGATGACGAATCTCCCTGTCTAATGACAAGATTTTAGTAACGGATGAGGATATCCCAGTCCAAGGACGACAACGACATTCCCTGTCTAATAACAAGATTTTAATAAAATGAAGGAAAACGTCGGGAGATCGTGAAAGGTCCTGAAAAAATGTCAGTAAAAACACGGCTTTTCAAACCCAGGAGTAACTGAAGTTACAAGCCCAAGCCCCAGTTCAAGCCCAGTTCAAACTCATCAGTAGCAGGTGCTGTAGCGATTACCAGCTGGACACTGGATATATCACAGATCAGTACATATATTCGCCAGCACACCATGGCTCTTCAATTGTAGAGTTGAGCGAACACCTGAATGTTCGGGTTCGGTGGGTTCGGCCGAACTTTGCGAAAAAGTTTGGGTTCGGTACCGAACTTGACCCGAACTTGACCCCGAACCCGAACATTGAAGTCAATGAGGACCCAAACTTTTCGGCACAAAAATGACTGTAAAAAAGTCCTGGAAAGTGCTAGAGGGCTGCAAAAGGAAGTAAAATAATTTTAGAACAATAATCTGTCCCTTACAGCAACAGCAGGAACCTGACCCTATAGGAGTAGGCAATGATTTTAGAACAGTAATCTGTCCCTCTAAGCAGTAGACTCTACCTAGACCAGTCAGATCGTTCTGTAATGCAGGATGAGATGTTATTAGATCTGCAATCTGTCCCTCAAAGCAGTAGTAGTAGTAATCTCTACCTAGTCCACAATCAGATCGTTCTGTAATGCAGGATGAGATGTTATTAGATCTGCAATCTGTCCCTCACAGCGCCGCCAGCATCCTCTCCCTACACTAGCCAGAGAGCATGTGACATGCAGCACTAAGTGACTCCAGCTTATAAAGAGGCTGGGTCACATGATGCACTGGCCAATCACAGCCATGCCATTAGTAGGCATGGCTGTGATGGCTTCTAAGGGCAAACCAGTGAAACGCTTGTTGATTGGCTGCCCTGCAGCTATTCAACATGCGTGATAAAATACCCGAACCCAAACTTTTTTTCAAATGTCCGGGTTCGGGTCCGGGTCACGGACACCCCAAAGTTCGGTACGGACCCTAACTTTACAGTTCGGGTTCAGTCAACTCTATTCAATTGCAGTCCAAAACTTTTATTGTAGAAAGATCACATCACAGTAAACAAACAGATATGCAAATATTCAAGTAAGTGCTAAGGTAAATATAAATGTAATCAATGAAGGTGTCCTAATATATGTAGCAATTCATATTCTGCTGTGTGCATAAATCATCCAATAAATACGTGTATACATTTAAAAAAAATAAAAGTCCAGTGACTTCCTTGATTAAATATATATTTTATAGCTAAGATATATATATATCTTAGCACTTACTTGAATATTTGCATATCTGAATTTTTTTACTTTTTTTGCACATTAATTGGTTGCACCATGCACTTTGCACTTGTACACTTTCTTTGCCATTTTTGCACATGATTTAATATCCATTAGCAGTGCCACATCCACTCTCTTTGATATCTTTATTTATGTAGGCATCTAGTTTCTAGATGTCAGTGTGGAGGCAGCAGCTGATTTATTTGAGATGACACACATATTCTTAATTTTTGGCGCATACCCATTTCCACCAGCAGCACCACGCCTACATCCCTTCTTATATCTTTTTAAATGAATTCATAATCCTCTATATCCAATAAATACAGAGAGAAATAAATAAAACTAAATATCTTTTTATTTATTTATTTATTTATTTATTTATGGTACTTACATAGCGCTGTCAATTTATGCAGCGCTTTACATATACATTATACATTTACATCAGTCCCTACCTTCAAGGAGCTTACGATCTAAGGTCCCCTAACTCACATTCATACATATACTAGGGACAATTTAGACAGGATCTAATTTACCTACCAGCATGTCTTTGGAGTGTAGGAGAAAACCGCAGTATCTGGAGGAAACCCATGCAGGCACAGGGAGAACATGCAAACTCCAGGTGCAAAATATATATATATTATTCAATAAATGTGCAAATGTATAAATGTCCAATCATATATAAATAAAATTAATTCTTAATCCTCTATATCCAATATCCAAAATACAGAGAAAAAGTAATAAATATATACAAGTCTAGTGAATTACTTCATAAATATGAAAAGTAATAATAAATATGTGCAAAAATATATATATTATTCAATAAATGTGCAAATGTATAAATGTCCAATCATATATAAATAAACTTAATTCATAATCCTCTATATCTAATAGATACAGAGTAAAATAAATAAAATTAAATATATTAAAATCTAGTGAAATAATTAATAAATATGGCCAGTAATAATGCATATGTACACAAAATGTATATTATTCAATAAACGTGCAAATGTATAAATGTACACTCAATTCAAATAGTGCATGATATTTCCAATTCCACTGTGCATAGTGAATCACTCTTCTTGAATCTTCACACACCAAATTCCACCATACCCATCAATGGCAATATGAAGATTCAAGAAGAGTGATTCACTATACATAGTGGAAATATCATGGACTATTTGAATTGATTGGACATATCTACATTTGCACGTTTATTGAATAATATATATATATATTTGCACAGATTTTTATTAATGTTCATATTTATGAGTTAATTCACTAGATTTTTATATATTTCATTTTATTTTATTTTTTTTTGGTATGTATTGGATATAGAGGATAATTAAATAATCTGAATCATATATGAGAGAACATTTATATATTTGCACATTTATTGAATAATATATATTTTTTGCACATATTTATTATTACTGTTCGTATTTATGAATTAATTCCCTGGATTTTTATATATTTCATTTTACTTACTTTTCTTGGTATTTATTGGATATAGAGGACTATGAAGCAATTTTATTTTTATATGATTGGAAATGTATACATTTGCACGTTTTTTGAATAATATTTTTTGCACACATGTATTACTACTCTTCATATTTATGAATTAATTCACTGGATTTGTTTTATATTTCATTTTACTTATTTTTCTCTGTATTTATTGGATATAGAGGATTATGAAGTAATTTTATTTATATATGATTGGACATTTACAGTGAGGGAAAAAAGTATTTGATCCCCTACCGGTTTTGTAAATGATTAGTCTATAATTTTAATGGTCAGTTTATCTTAATAGTGAGAGACAGAATAACAACAAAAATATCCAGAAAAACGCATTTCAAAAAAGCCATACATTGATTTGCATTTTATTGAGTGAAATAAGTATTTGATCCCCCATCAATCAACAAGATTTCTGTCTCCTAGGTGTCTTCTAATCATGTAAGAGCTGAGATTAGGAGCACTCTCTCAAAGGGAGTGCTCCTAATTTCAGCTTGTTACCTGTATAAAAGGCACCTGTCCACAGAAGCAATCAATCAATCTGATTCCATTCTCTCCGCCATGGCCAAGACCAAAGAGCTGTCCAAGGATACAAGGCTGGAATGGGCTGCAAGACAAAATCAGCAGGGGATCAAATTTTTTTTTCCCTCACTGTATACATTTGCATGTTTATTGAATAATATATTTTTTTGCACATACAGTATTTATTATTACTGTTCATATTTATGAATTAATTCCCTAGATTTTTATATATTTAATTTTATTTATTTTTCTCTGCCTTTATTGGATATAGAGGATTATGAATGAATTGCATTTATATTTGTTGCAGCACTTTATCTGTCATAGAGGTGTAGGGATTTGTTTTTAGGGGTGTATATTACCATATGAGTATCATTGAATACAGTATATCATATTTTTGCACTTATAGTTAAAGTGGTAGTAAACCCTCCTATCATTTTCAGCCAAGGAAGCAGCCATCTTGGCCTCTGTTTAACCTCCAACTGCCATGATGCTGCACATGTGATCAGCTATGACACCAGCCATTGGATGGTTTGACAGTTTGGTTTAGAGCACAACCAATGGGAGTGTTACATTTCCGGCACATGCCAGAAATCTAACAGATTTTTAACCTGTTAAAAGGATGGGTTTACTACCGATTTAATGGAGTGCTTCCCAGAGTCTCATGATCAAATTAGTTTGTGGTGTGGTGTTTGCACCATTTGGTGGCAGCTGCTCCAGGATTGGTATTTTTCTGTTCTCTTAAAGGGATATTGTAGACCTTAGCGGTCAGTATTAGAGTGGGTCATAGGTGTGCGCACAGGGCACACCCTAATCACCCTGTGTGGTGCAGATTCCTCCTCTTTATATTTCACCATGCCCCCCTAACGGGGCTCCTAAATTGTAAAAAAAAAATAGAAAATAAAAATAAAAATTAAAGTAATAAAATTGTAAAAAATAAAATAATAAAAATAAAAGCTACTGACACCGTCCACTGCCCTACTGACACTGTCGGGATATATACACACATATGTGTTTGAGGTGCACACCCTAATGCCATAGGCTGTGCACACCTATGGCATGGGGATTTTTCTATAATAATGCCCTGGAACTGACAGTTCTGAATGGGACCCGTATTTTAATATACCCAAATGATTGAGTTAAACTATTACCCCCACATTGATAAATTACATTTTGCATCTGAATTATTCACAATGTTATTTTACATCTGTCTGGGAGATTGCTAATCCATTTCACTCATATGCAGTCTCTGCCTAATTGCTAAGGTTATATCGAGGGGCATCACTTATTACTAATACACTGCTCCTTTTTTATATTCTAGGAAGTCCAATGCAAACGTCAGAAAACTCTAATGAAACGTTAGTGAACATAAATAATGATGCAATGGACCCAGATAGTGTGTATGCTGTAGAAGCACAAGATTTTATGGACGTTTATTGGCTAACAGGTTCTACACCAGAGGACATGTCACCTGAAACGGGAGAAACAACATTTGTTTCTGTAACAAGCTCAACGGAAACATCCAGTGTTGCCGATACATCAACAGAAATAACATTTTTTTCAGAAACAGCTGCATCAGACATATCGACTGAACATGGTTCATCAACTGTAAACACAGGTACATTGATCACGTCTGATGCACCAATAGAAACGTCATTCCACCCAGACACTTCTACAGAAGATTTAACAACTACTCAAGAGACAACAGCAGGTACAACCCTGGTTTCCGGTATAACCACTGAAGAGTCGAGTGTGTCTGATGCAACAACAGAAACAACACCTTTTCAGATCACCACAGCAGACACATCACCCACTTCTGAAATAAGCACAGCCAATGTAGAGACGGTGTCTGGAACAACATTGGGAACAACAAAGGAAACCACTGATCCTGGCACAGCTACATTAGAAGTGTCAACCGCCTTTGATACATCTGATGGAAAAACAGTTTCACCAACTGTAGAAACACATACAATGTCTGATATAACTATAGAAACAATAAGTGTTCCAGGATCTACTACAGATATATATACGGTACTGTATTCAACAACTGAAAAAGAAGCAATGTCTACTTTGTCTGGTACAACAGCAGACACATCAATTGCGGTTGACACAACTTCAGTGGTTTTAACACCAGTTTCTGAAACAACAGAAGGAACAACGCCGGTTCCTGAAACACACACAGCTGAGTTGTCCAGTGTATCTGATACCACAGGAGGAACAACAAAAGAAACTATTACTTCTGGTACAGCTACATCAGATTTAACGACTGTGCTTGATACGACAGCTCAAACATCAGCTGAAATAGTTACAATTACAGTGCAAGAAAATACTAAGTCTGATGCAGCAACAGAAACAACAATGATTTCTGCAACAGCCACATCATATATAAGCACTGTACTAGATACAACAAGTGAAAAAGCAGAACAGTTGACCATATCTGAATCAACAACAGGAACATCGCTTCTCCCGGACACCACTACAGACACTGTTCTGGTGACAATGGAATATTCAACAATGGCTTCTGAAACGGGCACAACAAATGTAGAGACTGTATCTGATGCAACAGTAGTAACAACCAAGGAAACTCTTGTTCCTAGTATAGCTACGTCAGAAATATCAACTGTTCTTGATAAATCAGTGGAAACAATAGCTGCAGGCATACCTTCTGGAACAGCTGTAGAAACAACACTTGCTCCCGAGACTACATCAGATATATACACTGTATTGGATTCAACAAGTGAAAATGCAGAAACTTCTACTTTCTCTGGCACAACTCCAGAAACATCATCCAGTGTGGACACAACTGTAGCAGATTTAAAAACAGTTGCCCAAACAGCAGAAAAAACAACACTGGTTTCTGAAACAAGAACATCTGAATTGTCCAGTATATCTAAACCAACAGAAGAAACAACAATTGTTCCAGAAACGACATCAGAAATACCAACTGTACTTGAAACGACTGAAAAAGCAGAAACATTTTTCACAACTGATGCAACAACAGGAACGTCTCTCAACCCTGATACAACTTCACCAACTGTTCCTGAGACAAAAACCGATATGACCCTGGTTTCTGAAACCTCATCTGCAGTATCAAGTGCGCTATATACAACAGCTGAAACAACATCTTCAGAAGAAGTTACACACGATACAGCAACAATTTTTGGTACAACAACATCAAATGCATTAACTGCACTCGACACAACAACTGGAAATGCAAAAACATTTATCACGACAGGTGCAACAGCAGAAACATCACTCCACCCTGACGCAACTACTGCAGATTTAACAATTGTCCCTGAGACATCAGTAGATACAACCCTGGCTATTGAAACAACCACAGATGCAATATCAAGTGCTCTTTATACAACTGCAGAAACAACAAAGGACACCATTTCTCCTGGCACGGCTACATCAGATTTAACGACAGTGCTTGATACAACAGCTGAAACATCAGCCGTAATTGTTACAACTACAGGGGGAATTAATACTATGCCTGATACAGCAACAGAAACTACACTTGTTCCTGACACCACTGCAGGTATAACATTGACTTCTGAAACCAGTGGTTTAGAGACTGTATCAGATACAACAGTAGAAACAACAAAGGAAACGCTTATCCCTGACACAGCTACATCACAAATGCCAACTGTCCTTGAGACATCAGCTAAAACTAAAGAAACCCATACTGTGTCTGTAGAAACAACGCTTCTTCCGGAGACTACAACGGATATATATACTGTACTTGATTCAACAACTGGAAAAGGAGAAACTTCTACTTTATTTGACACAACAACAGGAACAACAACAGGAACATCACCGAATGTTGTCTCAACTGAAGCAGGTTTAACAACAGTTTCTGAAGCAACAGAAGAAACAACACTGGTTCCTGAGTCAAGCACAGCTAAATTGCCCAGTGTATTTACTACAACAGTACAAGCAACCATTGTTCCAGAAACAACTGCGTTAGATATATTAACTGCACTTGATACAACAACAGAAAAAGCAGAAACATTTACCCCGTCTGACGCAACAGCAGAAACATCACTCCAACCAGACACAACTACAGGATATTTAACAGCTGTTCCTGAGACAACAACAGATACAACCCTGGCTTCAGAAACAACCACAGACGCAGTGTCAAGTGTGCCTGATACAACAGCAGAAACAACATTTAAAGAAACAATCACACCAGATATAACAACCCGACTTGTTACAACTGAAAAAGCAGAAACATCTGCTGTGTCTGAACCAACAGCAGAAACATCCCCTCTTGGAACCATCACAGCAGATTTACCAAGCATTCCTGAGACAACAGTGGGCATAACACCAGCCTCTGTAACAACTATAGTTGAAGTGTCAAGTGTGTCTGATACAACTGAGGCAACACTTTTTCCTGAAACAGCAACATCAGATCTAACCACTGTACTTGGTACATCGACTGAAAAAGCAGAAACACTAACCACAACTGATGCAAAGGAAGAAACATCACTCCACCCTGGCTCAACTACGGGAGATTTAACAATTGTCCCTGAGACAACAGTAGATACAACCTTGGGTTCTGAAACAACCACAGTTGCAGCATCAAGTGTACCTGATTTAACAGCTGGAACAGCATTTACAGAAACAACCCTGCTTGGTACAACAGCTAAAAATGCAGAAATATCATCCACATCCAAACCAACAGCAGAAACATCACGTCCACCTGATACCGCCACAGCTGACTTAACAAATATTCCTGAGACAACAGCAGACACAACACCAGCTTCTGGAACAACAACGGTTGATGTGTCAAGTGTGCCTGTTTCTGAAATAGTCACATTAGATATAACAACCACACTTGATACAACTGTAACAGCTCAAATGTCTACCATGTCTCATACAACATCAGATACATCACTTCACCCTGAAACGACTAGAGCAGAATTAACAACGCTTGCCGACTCCACAGCTTATACAACACTAGATTCTGAAACAAGCGCAATAGAAGTGTCAACTGTCCTTGATACTTCAGCTGACACAACAGTCCTAATAGTTACACCTACTGTAGAAACACGCACTTTGCCTGATACAACTGTAGAAACATTTGCTCCTGAGACAGTTACACCACAAAGGTCTACTGTACTCTACACAACTGAAAAAGCAGAAGCATCTACTTTGCCTGGTATGACAATGGAAACATTACCCAGTGTTGACCCAACTGTGGCAGATTTAACAACAATTTCTGAAATCACACTGGTTCCTGAAACAAGCACAGCTGAGTTGCCAAGCATATCTGAAACAACAGCAGAAACAATTGTCCCCAAAACAGCTACATCAGGTGTACCAACTATACTTGACATTACCACTGAAAAAGCAGAAACATTTACTACGTCTGATGCGGGGACATCAATGGCTGAAACAATGTTGACAGAAACGGTTGCAACAACCCTGCTTGGTACAACAGCTAAAAAAGAAGAAACATCTGCCACGTCTGAACCAACAGCAGAAACACCACTTTCTGCTGGGACCACCACAACAGATTTTACAACCGTTCCTGAGACACCAGCAAATTTAACACTGGCTTCAGAGACAACTGCAGCTGAAGTTTCAAGCATGCCGGATACATCAACGGAAACGCTTGTTCCTAAATATACAACATCAGCTACAGCCACCATACTTGATACATCAACTGAAAAAGCAGAAGCACCAACTATAACTTACGCAACAGCAGAGATAACACTCTACCCAGACCCAACTACAGCAGATTCAACACTTATTCCTGGCACAGCAGCAGATACAACACTCCGCCCAGACCCAACTACAGCAGATTCAACACTTATTCCTGGCACAGCAACAGATACAACACTCCACCCAGACCCAACTACAGCAGATTCAACACTTATTCCTGGCACAGCAGCAGATACAACACTCCGCCCAGACCCAACTACAGCAGATTCAACACTTATTCCTGGCACAGCAGCAGATACAACACTCCGCCCAGGCCCAACTACAGCAGATTCAACACTTATTCCTGGCACAGCAGCAGATACAACACTCCACCCAGACCCAACTACAGCAGATTCAACACTTATTTCTGGCACAGCAACAGAGATAACACTCCGCCCAGACCCAACTACAGCAGATTCAACACTTATTCCTGGCACAGCGGCAGATACAACACTCCACCCAGACCCAACTACTGCAGATTCAACACTTATTCCTGGCACAGCAACAGATACAACACTCCACCCAGACCCAACTACTGCAGATTCAACACTTATTCCTGGCACAGCAACAGATACAACACTCCACCCAGACCCAACTACTGCAGATTCAACACTTATTCCTGGCACAGCATCAGATACAACACTCCGCCCAGACCCAACTACAGCAGATTCAACACTTATTTCTGGCACAGCAGCAGATACAACACTCCGCCCAGACCCAACTACAGCAGATTCACCACTTATTCCTGGCACAGCAACAGAGATAACACTCCGCCCAGACCCAACTACAGCAGATTCAACACTTATTCCTGGCACAGCAGCAGATACAACACTCCGCCCAGACCCAACTACAGCAGATTCAACACTTATTCCTGGCACAGCAGCAGATACAACACTCCGCCCAGACCCAACTACAGCAGATTCAACGCTTATTTCTGGCACAGCAGCAGATACAACATTCCGCCCAGACCCAACTACAGCAGATTCAACACTTATTTCTGGCACAGCAGCAGATACAACACTCCGCCCAGACCCAACTACAGCAGATTCAACACTTATTCCTGGCACAGCAGCAGATACAACACTCCGCCCAAACCCAACTACAGCAGATTCAACACTTATTTCTGGCACAGCAGCAGATACAACACTCCGCCCAGACCCAACTAGAGCTGATTCAACACTAATTCCTGGCACAGCAGCAGATACAACACTCCGCCCAGACCCAACTACAGCAGATTCAACACTTATTTCTGGCACAGAAGCAGATACAACACTTCGACCAGACCCAACTACAGCAGATTCAACACTTATTCCTGGCACAGCAGCAGATACAACACTCCGCCCAGACCCAACTACAGCAGATTCAACACTTATTCCTGGCACAGCAGCAGATACAACACTTCGACCAGACCCAACTACAGCAGGTTCAACACTTATTCCTGGCACAGCAGCAGAAACAACACTCCGCCCAGACCCAACTACAGCAGATTCAACACTTATTCCTGGCACAGCAGCAGGAACAACATTCCGCCCAGACCCAACTACAGCAGATTCAACACTTATTCCTGGCACAGCAGCAGGAACAACACTCCGCCCAGACCCAACTACAGCAGATTCAACACTTATTCCTGGCACAGCAGCAGGAACAACACTCCGCCCAGACCCTACTACAGCAGATTCAACACTTATTCCTGGCACAGCAGCAGGAACAACACTGGCTTTTGAAAAGAGTACAACAGTAGTGACTGTGCCTGGTACAACAGTAGAAACTCTTGTTCCTGGCCCAGCTACATCAGGTATATCGACTGTCCTCGATGCATCAGCTGAAACTACAGTCCCAAAAGCTACAACTACTTTAGAAACCCTTGCTGTGTCTCATGCCACTGTTGAAACAACACTCGGCCCTGAGACAGCTACAGCAGATATGTCAACCTTACTTCATACAAGAACTGAAAGAGTAGAAACGTCTACTTTGCCTGACCTAGCAACAGAAACATCACCCGGTGTTGACACGACTGCAGCAAATTTAGCAACAGTTTCTGAAGTAGCCAAAGAAACAACAAAGGTTCCTGAAACAAGCACAGATAAGTTGTCCAGTGTATCCGAAACAGCAGTAGTAACAGCAGCAACATCACTACACCCTGACACAACTGTTCTTGAGACAACAACCCTGGCTTCTGCTATTACCATTAATTCTTCTGCAACTGCAACTGGATCTACTATTGCTACTACAACTTTTACTACAATTGCAGCTGAGTTTACTGCTACTACCATACTCGTTAGTACAGCTGTAGATGGCTATACTACTGCAACGATTTTTGCTCCAACTGCAGCTGAAATCACTTTAGCTACTACAACCCCTATTACAGCTGCAGGTGAAACTGCTGCTACTACTACACAAGCTAAATCCACTAGTACTTTGATTTCAACTACAACTGCAGCTGAAATTCTTTTTCCTACCTCTACAACTCCTACTACAATTAAAGCTGAAACGTCTGTAACTAACACAACTCCTCTTACAGCTGAAACTGCTGTTACTGGTACAAATCCTACTACAACTGCAGCTAAAACTCCTACCAGTACCATAGTTCCCACTGCAACATCAGCTGTGACTACCAAAACTCCCAATACAGCCTCAGTTGAATCTGTAGCTACTACCACAACTCCTACTACAATGCCAGTAGAATCTACTGCTCATACTCTTGTTCCAATTACAACTGCAGCTGGATCTACTACTGCTTCTATCACTACTCCTCCTACAACCACAGTTACATCTACTGTGGCTTTTACAAGTCCTATTACATCTGCAGCTGAAACGCCTACTAATACACTGACTAACTCTGCGACTTCTGGGGGATCTATCACTATTACCACAGTTTCTACTACAACAGCAGCTGTAAGTGCTATAGTAACTGCAACTCCTGCAAAAACTGAATCTGAAGCTATTGCTTCTACAATGACTCCTGCTACAACTGCAGCTGAAACTACTATAGCCACTGCAACTCCTACAAAAACAGCATCTGAAGCTATTGCTTCTACAATGACTCCTACTACAACTGCAGCTGTAAGTGCTATAGCCACTGCAACTCCTACAAAAACTGCATCTGAAGCTATTGCTTCTACAATGACTCCTACTACAACTGCAGCTGTAAGTGCTATAGCCACTGCAACTCCTACAAAAACTGCATCTGAAGCTATTGCTTCTACAATGACTCCTACTACAACTGCAGCTGTAAGTGCTATAGACACTGCAACTCCTACAAAAACCGCATCTGAAGCTATTGCTTCTACAATGACTCCTACTACAACTGCAGGTGGAACTACTATAGCCACTGCAACTCCTACAAAAACAGCATCTGAAGCTATTGCTTCTACAATGACTCCTACTACAACTGCAGGTGGAACTACTATAGCCACTGCAACTCCTACAAAAACTGCATCTGAAGCTATTGCTTCTACAATGACTCCTACCACAACTGCAGCTGTAAGTGCTATAGCCACTGCAACTCCTACAAAAACTGCATCTGAAGCTATTGCTTCTACAATGACTCCTACTACAACTGCAGCTGAAACTACTATAGCCACTGCAACTCCTACAAAAACAGCATCTGAAGCTATTGCTTCTACAATGACTCCTACTATGGCTGCAGCTGAAACTACTGCTACTACCACAACTCCTACTACAAATGCAGCTGAAACTATTGCTACTACCAGAGCTTCTGCTACATCTGCAGCTGAAACTACTGCTACAACTACTACCGCTACAACTACTACCACTACAACTACTACAACTACAACTACTACTCCAACTACTCGTAAGTATTTGTAGCACTATGAAATTGCTTTAATAGAGGCAAATAGATTGTGCATTTTGCAAAGTGCAGTTGCTCCAGAGCTTAGTAAAATGAGGTAAGGCTTCACTTTGCAAAGAATACCCAATCACGTGCAAGGAAAATTAAAGGATGCATATGATTGGATGATGGAAGTCAGCAGAGATTCTGCTCATTTATTAAGCTCTGGAGCAACTGCACTTCTGACACTTTTTGGGGACCAGTAACACTAATACAGTGATCAGTGTTAAAAAATATGCCCTGTCACTAATGACACTGACAGGGAAGGGTTTACCATCGGGGCGATCAGGGTTAACTGTGTGCCTAGGTTGTGCTTTCTCACTGTGGGGGAGGTGCTTTGGCTAGGGGAAGGCAAGGATCCGTGTTCCTACTTTGCATAAACACAGGATCACTACCTTCCCCACTGACAGAACGACAATCTGCCTTGTTTACATAGGCAGACTGCCATTCTGCTTGTGTCCCGAACAATCGATGTGTCCCGGTGGACATCAAGTCCGCTGGACCTGCTGATTGGCTGCCGCTGTGTCCGATCACAGCGGGAATGGGCCACCGGCAGCGTGCGCATGCTCCCCAGACTCTGAAGTGTCAGATCACATACTAGGTACATGATCTGGTACACAGCGGCCGCCCTGCCGCAGTAAATGTACACGGAGCAGTCACTAAGTGGTTAAACACTTTGCACATTTAAAATATGTTTACATTGTATTTTATCTGTATATATGGCCCCTATGCTGGAGTTTAGCTTTAAGTAAATTAATGATATGATAATCAATAATTAATTTGCCTTTCTTCCTGCCTTTTACATTCTCTTACACAGCCGCCTGCAGAAACGGAGGTTTCTATGATGGAATCGAGTGCGTTTGCCCAGAAATGTTCTATGGGACTCTGTGTGAGATCCTCTTGGATAGAGCTCCACCGGGTGAGTGTCCAAATGCTACTTTAAGCATATCTATGGTCAAAATGTGAAATCATATATTTATTTCCATATTGATTTTCAGTTGTTTCTAGCCTATTCCTATAAACCAGATGACTCCCCGGATTTACCCCCCCCCCCCTTCATGACCAGACCATTTTTTGGAGCACTGCACTGCGTTACTTTAACTGACAGGGTATCTTGTAAAGACCCGTTAGCGTGAACTAAGGTAGTATCTTTGGAGGCAAAGACGTCCGCCGACACATTCTCTTACATTTTCCGTCCTTCTTTCCGT
>BLSH010167007.1:137515-163689 GCA_018402905.1 Glandirana rugosa | reverse complement strand
TTCAGCGACTAGCGGTGGTAATGATCATTTTTTTTATTTTATTTACTTTTTAAGGTCGTACATACGGTGTCAAACATCTGCGATATTGAAAACGTGTTTGGTTAGTTATATGTGAATAACCCTAAAAAAAAATGGTTTTTATATATCGTCTTATGTATAACCGGATTTAAATTATTCTGTAAACTAAAAAAAGTATAACAAAAAAAAGTTTTAACAACCAGAAAAAAACAAAATATCGTGTTTTTTTATTTTTTGTGTCTCCACTAGTTTATGGTGGTTTTCTTTCGAGGTAAACATCCCTTTTTTTTTACCGTACTGGCGCGTTAACAGTCAATTTCATTGCATCACGGCACAAGGTTTTTTACCAGACCAGTACTTCCCCCCCCCCCCCCATTTAGGCCCCTCAGTAGACCAAATATCCTTATCCGATCTTTGTTCCCCCCCCCCCCCCTTCATGACCAGACCATTTTTTGGAACACGGCACTACGTTACTTTAACTGACAATTGCGCGGTCATGCCATTTTTTTTTCCCTACAAATGGAGCTTTCTTTTGGTGGTATTTGATCACCTCTGTGTTTTTTATTTTTTTGTGCTATAAAACAAAAAAAGACCAACAATTTTGAAAAAAAACAATATGAAAAAAATCAAATGTCTTATTAAATTTAGGCCAATATGTATTCTGCTATATATTTTTGGTAAAAAAAAATCCCAATAAGTGTATATTGATTGGTTTGTGCAAAAGTTATAGCGTCTACAAACTGTGGCATACATGCTGGAATTTTTCATTTATTTTATTTTTTTTACTAGTAATGGTGGCGATCAGCGACTTATAGCCGGACTGTATATTGCAGCGTGCATTCTGACACTAACTGACACTTTTGACACTTTGTGGGAACCAGTGACACTAAGGGCCAGTTCACACAGGGGCGATTCGACTTCAAGGGCAACTTTGTAAGGCGATTTGAACACAACTTCAACGGGACTTCAGCGCGACTTTGGGCGACTTACAACATGACATAAAGCGACCATGCAAGGCTACTTTGCCTGTGGCCAATCAGAGAAGGGAGGGAGGGGTTGCCTGGGTAATTCGTGGGGAGTACCTCTGCAAATTCTTTTTTTTTTCTTGTAAAGTTGCGTCAATATAGATGGGGGATCCGACTTGGAGGCGACTTCCATCGAATTCTATGGTACAAGTTGGATAAAAGTCGCCTTGAAGTAGTACAGGAACCTTTTCTGAAGTCGGAGTGACTTCAGTAGTGTACATTAAGAAGGCTCTCATTCACTTCAATGGGATTTCTGATGTCAAGTGACTTGGGGCGACACAGGTCGGAGCGCAAGTTGCCTATGTGTGAACCGGCCCTAATACAGTGGAAGTTTGAAGAGAGATAGCGCACACAATGGGCAACTCCCAGTCCAGTTTGCAAGATCCTCTTTCAGGCGCTCAGGCTCAGTGTGTCCTTACACACTACAGCAGAAACAAGTAAAAGGATTGAGCTGGCAACTCTGTAGGCCATACAGCAATTTTAATAGCTGGTTACAAAAAGTGACAAACCAAACAACTGATGCATTTCGGCAACAGCCTAAAGGCTTGTACACACGGTACAATAATCGGCCAACAACTGTCGTCCAACAGCTTGTTGGCCGATAATAAGACCGTTAGTAGGCACGATTGGACAGCTGATTTCCAATTATCGTCTAACAGAAGTTGTCTGAGAAGACTAGAAAACTTTTGTTGGCCAACAAGGCGTTGGGCGATTGTTGGCTTGTGTGTACAGTTTGACCAACAAAAGTTGGAAATGCAAACACGCATGCTTGGAATCCAGGTATATTGTCAAAAGTATTGGGAAACCTGCCGTTACTCGCACATGAACTTTAATGGCATCCCAGTCTTAGTCTGTGGGGTTCAATATTGAGTTGGCCCAACCTTTGCAGCTATAACAGCTTCAACTCTTCTGGGAAGGCTGTCCACAAGGTTTAGGAGTGTGTCTATGGGAATGTTTGATCGTTCTTCTAGAAGCACACATGTAAGGTCAGGCATTGATGTTGGATGAGAAGGCCTGGCTCACAGTCTCCTCTCTAATTCATCCCAAAGGCATTCTATTGGGTTGAGGTCAGGAGTCAGTCAAGTTACTCCACTCCAAACTCGCTCATCCATGTCTTTATGAACCTTGATTTGTGCACTGATCCAAATCATTTGGTGGAGGGGGGATTATGGTGCGGGGTTGTCTTTCAGGGGTTGGACTTGGCCCCTTAATTCCAGTGAAGGGAACTCTTGCAAACCAAGACATTTTGGACAATTTCATGCTCCCAACTTTGTGGGAACAGTTTGGGGATGGCCCCTTCCTGTTCCAACATGACTGCGCACCACTGCACAAAGCAAGGTCCATAAAGACATGGAAGAGTGAGTTTGGGGTGGAGGAACTTGATTGACTCCTGACCTCAACCCAATAGAACACCTTTGGGATGAATTAGAGCAGAGACTGCGAGCCAGGCCTTCTCATCCAACATCAGTGCCTGAAGAGTTGAAGCTGTTATAGCTGCAAAGGGTGGCCCAACTCAATATTGAACCCTACTGACTAAGACTGGGATGCCATTAAAGTTCATGTGCGTGTAAAGGCAGATGTCACAATACTTTTGGTAATATAAAGTATGTACCTAATTTTGACTTAGTATCAGACTCTCACAATCTCCTATACAACAAAATTCAGTCTGGGGGAGCCAATCAGGTGTGCTGCATGCAAACATGATGATAAGGAACAAGGTAAAAGGAGGAGGGAGCAGAGTGACAATATGAATAGCTCATCAGTGTGCTGCTTCTTCTTTCACTGTCCAGTCACAGGAAAGATCGCTCCGACTTCCAAAAAGGTTCCTTTACTACTTCAAGGCGACTTCTATACGACTTGTGCCCATAGAATTCAATGGAAGTCGCCTCCAAGTCGGATGCCCCATCTATATTAAAGCAAATTTACAGGAAAAAGAAAAGAATTTACCCAGTGAATTCCCAGGCAACCCCTCCCTCTCTTCTCTGATTGGCCACAGGCAAAGTCGCCTGGCATGGAGTTGCACTGTAAGTTGCCCAAAGTCGTGCTGAAGTCGCTTTGAAGTTGTGTTTAAAATCGGCTAGCAAAGTTGCGCCGAAGTCTGATCGCCCCTGTGTGAATGTGGGCTGACAGAAGTGCTTACAATGACCAGCTTTTATTTATTTATGTAAAACCCTTATCCTAAAATAAAAAAATAAAAACATTGTTTACTGTAACTGATTATAAAGTATTAGCTGGAGTTTGGCTTCAATTTGTTAGTGTATTTAAATCTGCTAGTACATCTAACACTCCATTCCCACCAGACTGACAATGCTGCAGTCCCAAGGTGCCCCCTGTTCTCCTTCATCCAGAGTGAGGGCGCTCTAATACAGGAGGTGTGTTACTGGCCATATCACCAGGTAAATTCAGAAAGAAAACAAATGCAGCCGTTACATCTAATGATTGGTGAGCTGCAATATATTACATTTTTGGCTTTGGGTTTTATACCGCTTTAAAAAAAAAAACTGGTCTCTACTGTCCTGCCAGGGCTATGCTTTGTGGCAGAGCTATGTTAGTCTTAGGGCTGGATGGACAGAAATATAAGTCCTTTGGCAGGTAACACAGCTCCAATACATGCATTTTATGTGTATATTTAGCCCTTTTCCTGGCGTTCAGCTTTAAGTAAAATAATGGAATGATAATTGTTCATTCATTTGCCTTTTCTGACTTTTAAATTCTCATCCACAGACTGCAAAAATGGAGGTAACTTTGACGGAATCAAGTGTATTTGTCCAGAAATGTTCTACGGTTCTCAGTGTGAGAACACCATAGATAGAGTTCCGCCTGGTGAGTGTCTGAATAATACTTAAAGCATATCTATGGTCAAAATGTAAAATAATATTTATTTCCACACTGAATCCCAATTATTTCCAGCCTACTCTTAGTAATCTCAATAATCTTGAAGATTTCCTTCCTAGACGTTTGTGACATGTAGTCACTATGTCCTGTGAGTAGCACTGCTGTGCCACACATTTCACAGGGCCTGCCTTCTAAACTACAGGAGCTGAGAGGAGGAGTTTCAGGAGGTGGAGTCAGTACTGGAATCACTGCTTGCAGTGAGCAAGGTACCATTGGATATGTAGTCATTAGAAATTGAAGGGAAGCTGCAAAGCATGCAGAGAATCCAGGAAGTTGTGGAAAGACATGACCAGCAGACAGGCAGAACTTAAAACATGAAAAGAGATTCCTCAAATAAGGTTACATTGGATTCTAGTAATCCAGTAATTGTTATACCGTGTATTATAGGAGTTTCAGGAGTCCTATAAAAAAAAAACAAAAAAAAACAATAAGACAACTCTACGTAATAGAAATAATTAAAGGGATCAAGACGATATATGAAAAACGCTTTATTTTGCTGGAAGCCCAAAAAAAAAGCACCTGGAAACCCCCCATTATATTAAAACTATAATTAAAAAGTGGAAGGAACCTATAGGCCATGTGGTCCTTGGTCTACAGCAGTGGTCTCCAAACTGCAGCTCTGGGGCCAGATGCAGCTCTTTGCTTGCCTTTATCCGGCTCTTGGGGAGCTATTACATTCACTGATACCAACAGCGGGGCATAATTCCCCCCAATGACACCAATAATGGGGCAACATGGCCCCTAATGACACCAACGATAGGGCACAATTCCTACTTTGTGAATATATCATATACAAAATGTTCAGCGCTTAAAAGACGTGAACATATTTAATCCATAACAGGCAATAAATTGCAATAAAAACCAAAAACTGTCCTCAGTGGGGTGAAAAAATAGTCCATAAAATATATATAGATAAAGTCTTTCACCACATGTGAAGTAAATGTATATAAATAAAACTTCAATTTGCCGTGAAGCCCCCGCGTGCACCTTACACCTCCACCACTCAAGATAGGGTACTCTTACCGGAAGTCATAAGGTATATGCGCATGAAAAATTAATGCATCCAAGGTCTCCTCAATACATCAATGGTGACAACGGAACCAGACCACATCCAGATTGGTCATAATAGACATCAATCCCTCAGAGATAGCACGTCCACATACAGTTATTACTCCAGGACCATATGGAACACAATCAAGGGAACTCCAAAGCCAGAGAGTAAAATTCCAAATGTAGTCATGGTGTACCTCAGTGAAAATATATAAATAGCCACATAGCGTAATACTGTAAACCAGTGAAGATTTATTAAAAGAATCACACTTACATGGTAAAAATAGAACAAAAGCGATATGGAATTCCAATCAGCGTAAAAAGCGTGATGCTAGACGAGCAGGCCTGCCTCACCCACAATTCCTACTGACACAAAAGATGGGGCATTGTTTTTTTCCACTGACCTCTGAACCTTTTCTACCCCCAACGGCCACAGCCCGGCCCCTCAAAAGTCTTAAGGACAGTAAATTGGCCCTTTGTTTAGAAAGTTTGTAGACCCCTGGTCTACAGAATAACCACCTAATACAGTGGTACAGACAACAGAAAATAGTTATGACCAAATAGCAGAGACAGTTTCAATCACATTAAAAATATCCAACCAGGAGAGAATAGACATCACCAAACACAGCAAAGGTCGCAGGTTCAGACCCAGGTGCTGACAATGAGACTATACTGAACTTGGAAAATCACCTCACTCAGTACCATATCTAACCATAGGCATGAGCCTCTAAAAGAAAAGAACAAACAAAACACCATGAGGTGAGGTAATATTGCTATAGTTCCATCGAAAGCCACAGTTACACTTTAAGGTCACACTTATCACATTGACACCAAAGTAATAATACTTCACCATGTTATATTTTCCCAGGGTATCATTCAAAGTCCCATATAGACATTTAAGTCAAGCATATTGTCAGGAACCATGACTCAGACTGAGACAGAAGTGCAGTAAAAATCACACTTTTTAATAAAACAGTAAAATAGTACAAACAGAGCAAACATAGTCAAAACATAGCCAGAGTTCGGTAGTCAGAGCGGGTAGTCGGAACAAGCCAGTGAAACAGGAATCCAGAGATCAGCGTAGTAGATGCAGCAAGCAGGATCAGGAACCAAAAGGGAAGTCAGCCAGGCAAAGTCTTTAATCCAGAAATCAGTATAGTCAGAGGGAGCAAACAGGATCAGGAACCAGAAGGTAAGTCAGCCAAGCAAAGTCTTTAATCCAGAAATCAGCATAGCCATAGGCAGCAAACATGATCGGGAACCAGAAGGGAAGTCAGCCAGGCAAAGTCTTTAATCCAGAAATCAGCATAGTCAGAGGCAGCAAACATGATCAGGTTCCAGAAGGGAAGTCAGCCAAGCAAATAATTTAACAGGAAAACACAGCAGAGATTATCCGGATATGTTGACCAGGCGAAGGCACGGGAGATCTGATCCAGGCAGTTTAAATAGCCGGCAGGGCTAGCTGAGGAGCAGGAAATGAAGACCAGGTGAGTCACTGTGGAATGAAGAGTACTGGCAATTAACCAACCGCTAAGCAACTAGAGCTCTGAGAAGGGAGGGCTGAGCCCAGCCCTGACACATATCCAAAGTGTAAACTGAAAAAAGCAGGACTTATTGGCATGGCAGGCATGCCAGTTTCTCTCAACGCATTTCAGCGCTATAAACAGCTACAGTACTTTCCCAAGTGAACTGGTGAAATACCATAACTAAAGTTTTTATTGCTATTACGATGCTGATATTATAAAATAAAAGCGTATGCTGTAACCACAACAACTCTTTTAAGAAGATAAAACCACTATTTAGTTGTATAAAAACCCTCTCTGAAAAATGTCTTATCCCATTTGTCTCCACATAACTATTTATTATTGTAAAATTTTTTGTAGTATTTGTTGTGAAAAAGACGTATTTCTCTTTGCTCAATTGTTCCTTGAAGCACTTACTCAAAATTACAGTTTGGGAGGGCACACTGTACAAATGACTATACAGTCAGAAGCTTCATGTGTTGGGACTACATATCCAATGATTCCTTGCTCGCGGAGGATCTACTGTTGGCCCTTCCACCCACAGCTTCAGTCAGTAGAGGATTAGAAAGTGAAGCTTTACTACAGTACATACAGTACAGGGCACTGGGTTTAGGCAGTGGTACAGGAACTTCCCATACCTTTGACAGAACAAAATCAAGTTGGGCTAAGTGCTGCTCAGCCATTCACAGGAAGCTTTGTATTTTATCTTTGAATACAAGGCTTTCTCTGAATGGCAGGGGTGATGTCATCCTCCCACCGGTCTAATATTGGCCAATTAAAGGAAGCCTTACAGTCATTCATAAAATAAAAAGTCTTTGTCTGCTGTCTGCATCCAATTTGGGATATTTCCTCTTCCTTCTTTATGGTTAAGATCACAAAAATTAAGAAGACATCTCTTTATACTGAAGGAAATCCCCTCTTAGACAGTTGTCAGCAAAAACATGTGACAGAAGTTCTAACTCTTACTTACACTATCTAAGGCTCAAGAAAACAGTTGCCTTTAGATGCACTTTAACCACTTACCGCCCAGCATATTGTAAAATGACGCTTGGACGGGGCCTTTGCTTTTTCTGAGTGGACGTCATATGATATACTCCCGGAACGTGCCTCCCCACTGGCCACACTGCAATGCAATCCCACGGACACAGCCGATGATTGATCAGTGTAACGGCCTGCTGCCGGTACTATGTGATCGCTGTGACCAATCACAGAAGATCACATGAAAATTGAACAATGAATTGCTTTGATTCATACCAATCATTGTGTACAATTGTGTTGCTAGCTGTAATTGGTTACAGTGATCACATGGTACAGAGAGGGCCAATCACAGCCTACCTGTATCATGTGATGAGCTTTGGCTAATCACAGCAATACACAGTAACTAAATCACTTTCATTCAGTAAAAATAGTTGCTTATACCAGTGAAATTCACTGGTATTAGCAATCATAACGTGTAAAATAATGGGTTAAAAATACGAAAAATCCTGATCACTTCCCCAAAGTAGTACAATGTTACTATGGTAATACTGTATTGTAAAAAAATTGTATAAAAAAAAGTAATAAAAAAAAACATATTTAAAAATATTGAAAAAATTATTATTTATATTTTATTACATACCGTCATGATCCCTGATCACCAGCACACCAATCATATGATGATGCTGTACTGCACTAACAGTATGTATATATATATATATATATATATATATATATATATATATATATATATATATATAATTTTTATTTTTTCATTTCTTCATTTTCAAAATTGTGACAAAAAAATGACAACTTCAAAAAACTCACCATGCCTCTTACTAAATTCCTTGAACTTTCCGAAAAGGGATCATTTGGGGGGTACTTGTACTGTCCTTACATTTTCGGTCCTCAAGAAATGAGATAGGCCGTCAGTGCATCAGGATTGATCAATTTTCAGATATATATACCAAAGTTTCCTACAGACTATTTTTGTTTATTTAGCAGAAAAAAAAAAACCCAGTGGTGATTAAATACCACCAAAAGAAAGCTCTATTTGTCTGAAAAAATGATACCAATTTCATAAGGGTACAGTGTAGCATGACCGCACAATTGTCATTCAAGGTGCGACAGCGCTGAAAGCTGAAAATTGGCCTGGGTAGGATTGGGGTAAAAATGCCCAATATTGAAGTGGATGAGCATAGACTGTACATCTGTAAAAAATCCATAACATTTGTTCTGGCTCTCTCTGTCCCGTAGTCAAGTCTGTTGACACCTCTGTGTCTGTTGAGCTAAAGATCACCAACAAAGTGTATACAGAGGAACTGAAAGACACCACATCAGTAGAATATAAGGATTTTGAGGTTCAGTTTAAAACAGAGGTGAGTGATCCAAACTTTTTATTATAGGACAGACATAATTTTCTTAGGACCATCATGACATAGAATTAATTATCTGTCACGTCTTTCCATGCAGATGAGATCAGTCTATTCCAGCGTTCCTGGATACAAAGATGTAAACATTACAGAAATCAAGTAAGTTTATCAACAGCAGGGATTTTTAGTTATGGTCAGGCTTCTGAAATACAGAAATTTCCATATTCTTAAACAACAAATAAACGTTGAAACAAGCCGTCTCTGATCTCTGTAGCTACCATCACTGTTATGTAATTAATCCCAAAATTTAGCAGCAGAGATCTCTAAGTTTTACTTTCACCTTTTCTTAGCCCCCTTCTTTGGCTGCATTCACACTGCAAACTGTGTAGTTTCTGGAAGTTAATGGGAGGAGGATCAATGTTACAACAGTTAATATTAATTTGCTGTTGTAACACACCTGGGTGGGCTGAGAGTGTACTCTCTGCACCCTGAGCCCACCCTATATTGAAGCCTATTAGAGCCTCTGGCTCTAATCGGTGCTTCAAAAAAAAAAAAAACACCCCCTCCCCATTGGAATTCATGCACCGGCATCCTGAAAGGGGCCAGATGCATGGATAGGGGAGGCGGCGATGGACGGGGGGGGGGGGCGGCACCCGTGCGCCCTTAATGGACAGGCTGTGCCTGGTGCTGAGGTTGCTGTCATGAGGCCTGGGAGGGGACCCGGGTCTGGGGGCTCTGCCTTCAGGCTGGAGCAGAGGAAAGGAAGGAGAGGAAGCCTACGAGAGGAATCTCCATTTCCTTTGGGTCTTATGCAGAAGACATCCTGGCAGGCATGGGAGGATCTGGATAGTAGCAGGCCTGAACAGACGTTTTGCCCAATTCATCAGGAAGCAAGAGACAGTGTGAGTACCTCAGCACACCCAGGGGCATACAAGGGGAGAGACTTGCAGATGTACCATACTTTCCAGGGACAATGCTGAGCTAAATCCCAAACCCTTGTCCTGGGGCATTCTTCAGAGTAGCCAGGTGGGCTGATAGTATCTGCAAGTGTCAGAACTGTGTGAGGTTCTACTGAGGAGACACGATACTCCTGCATACAGTTTGCAACTTTGTGCTAATTCTTTAAAGGGGACTGAGAGCTCCTGGTCCATAAAGAACCTTGCCACTGATCCATAAAGACTGTTATTATTCTGGAGGGATCCAGAGTCCAGGATCTTCATTTTGTGTACATAGAGAAGGATGTTTGTCCCCATCTGTTGTTCTTCAAGTCAAGTTGGGCTTCCCATAATCCCTATACCCAATCTAAGTTGTTTCCCCCCAAAAAACAACAAAAATAAGCCCATGGACTGATTCCTTGTCTCTGACCGAGAGTTGGAAAATACATGTTGCTTGACTGCAGGAATAGGGGGACTCTAGCAGTGACTTCAACCTTCTAATCCCTAATGCAAACACAGAGCAGTTGCACAGAAAGAGGGAGAGAGCAGAGCGTTGAGACCAAACTTGATCGACTTCACTGTTTGAAGAACTGTGAACTTTGACAATTAATTGCTCCACAGTGGATACGACTACAGAGGTCAGGAGGCTTGTTTTAAAGGGTATTTACTGCTTGTTAAGGATATATAAATAGTTAAATTCTCATAGCCTAGCTACAGTTCTTCTTTAATTCCGTACTGCTTGGTGCTATGGAAGTAATAGGAAAAATATGCGCTTTTGAAATGTTTCTCCTGCTGCATGTTATCTTAAGTAATACTATAGAAAAAATAAAATTAAGTTAAAAAAAAAAGCAGTGCTAAAGGAAAAATAAAATCACATAATTTTAGCGTCCCCAATCATACACTATCCCTAACTGTAGAGCATACCCTAACAGATAACCCACCCCCACCTGAACCTTTAAATGCCACTAAAATTAACTCTTAATAAATTATTTTAAACAAGCAGGTAAATACACATGAACGTCTGCCAAATGTTTTGGGGGTTCTTTTCAGGCACCCCTGCCAGACAGCACAGCAACATACCTCCAACCCTATGATTGAATAATAAAGGAATATTAGCATGTTAATTAGGTCATCTATCTTCCTGCTCACTATTCTTGCTCCTCAATGCCAGCATGCACCACTGCATACAATAGAGCCTGAATGATGCCTTGTGCGGCCTCCCCCACTGTCAATGTTAACCTGCAGTTTTTACATTATTTCCACTAATCCTGTTGTAAGCCTTCTGGAAGTATACTTTACAATTATGGAGCATGGTGAAGGCACATCATTTTGAAGACATTAGAAGATGCCGCTGTCTAGTACACTTTGAATGGCTCCATTTGTTGTAAAAAATTTGTTTGATTGAGGATTTTTTTTTTAGTGGTCCTTATCTGCTCTAAAATGACAGAGGTCTCCAAGTTTCAATTGAAACGTTAAGGTTTGCAGTTTGGACCCTTCCCAACCTGAGTAACCCCAGGGTGATTGGAAGGGAAGTCATAGCTATTCAATCGTTTGCAGATCTCAACAGATAATACAATTGAAGCACGTGTGACCACCATTGTGCTTGGCCATTTTGAAAACTAAAATAAAAATTGGTTAAAATATTGTCAGTACCCAGCACTATTATAAATTCTTTATCTGTGGCAGGATGGGCAGTGTTATTGTAAATCATGAAGTGATTGTGGAGATAGAATACAGAACAGATGTGGCTATAGACGATCAATACAAGGAGATATTCGAAGATATCAAGGTGAAGGTGGAAACAGCGAAGACGGAGCAGAACTGCACACAAAATGGTATGTTTGCAGATTCCTTTAACCTTAAAGTAGTTTCCTTCGTGTAACTGTTCTCACTTTCATTACTAGAGCACATACAGTTTTGGCTTTTTATACGCTTTAAGTTAAAGTATATGTTAACCCCCACCTTCGAAAACAACCCTTTCAGGTTAAAATAGAAATTAAAGGCAAATCATTTGCGTATAGATATAAAAACACTATAAATACACCCCCCACCCCACCCTTTTTAGAAGTGACACTCTGTTTTTAGCTGCATAAGGAGTTTAGATTGCTGGTGGAGGAAAAACAGCAGCATACTGGTCTACCCAGCCTTTTTTTTTTTTTTAGTCCAATTAGGGATATTTCCTCTCCTTTTTTGTGGTTAAGACCACAACAAGTGAGAGGACATCTCTTAAGAGTGAAGGAAATCCCCTCTTAGACAATTGTCAGCATCAACACATGGCAGAAGTTCTAACTCTTAAATATAAACTAAAATTAATCAGTGCAATTAATCTTGAGTAAATACTAATAATTACCCTACTGACAAAGTCTAATTGGACGTAACATGTACAGGGGGAGGAGCTACGTTCGGATGACATCACCCTCTGCCATCCTGTGTTTGTTTTATGCTGATTTTAGACCTTTAACATGTGAGTAAGAATTTTGTATTTAATAAAGCCAGTTCTCTTATCAAGCAGTGAGCACTTAGATCCTATATTCATTCATATGTACCGGGGATTGCTTGGAGATCGTCACCTGCTGTCTGCCCATTTTTCATCCTTAAAGGGAGCACGTGCTTTTGACTACCTGGTAATTCAGGGGTCCATATGATAAGATGAGCGTACAAGCATCTCAAAGGTGGAGGGATTGTCACATATTCCTGTGTTCCGGTGCTTCTGGACTTTTATATACACATGGAGGATCTTTTCTGCTGATGTTTGGACTTTTTTTGATTTTTTCTATCTGATGGACTTTTTCTTTGTGATATTGTAATTGGTATTTTATGTGATGCACTTCATTTATTTTATACTTTTTAGGGCTGTGAATACCTTTTCAGTGTTCAGCTGGCATACAAGCGTAGTTTTATTTCTTTCAATAATTGTGCTGATTGCATTCCATGATTAAAATACTAATAATTGCAGCTGAACACTCAAGGCCAATTACACAACACCTTCAAATAAACTAAAAATTAAGAATTTATTACAGCGCAAGAACTATTTTTATATTTTGAAAAAATATATATAAATCTTATAAAATATACTAGAGAAAGTCCAAATAAATTTCCATAAGAAGTTCATCAATAAGATCCCAGATGGTGCAAAGTGGTGTCTCTAGATTGAATATGCAGGTGTCATATAATGTGCAGCACCTCCACTATACACACAGATGGCCACTCACCTTAGGACCATGACCCCCTGAACCAACACGACGGTAAAACAAGCATTCCCATGAAGGGATCTAATAGTCCTGCCAATGGTCTGAGTGAATCCGAGACAGCCAATTCCTAATTCTGGCACTTGTCATGAGTGCACAAATGAGCACTCTGTGTATACACATATAATCCAGTAAGGTGGCCGCAGGTGACACCTTGTGTGGCTACTTCCCCCCATACGCGTTACGTCCTGGGCAGGATTTCGTCAGTGGGACAAGTTTGTACAGTTTAGTATCAAAGCCAGGCATTTTGTCACTTCCAGTTTCAGTTTATCCATTCTCCTGCTACTGTAGCTGGGAAAAAGAGCATGATCTGTGCTTGTCTCCATAAAGAAAACCTTGCACCTGCCCCTGATAATACATAAAGGACAATTTCGAGTTTTGACCTGTTTGGCATCCATCTACTCAAAATGCCCCCCATCTTTTAGATTTTACCAAAAGATTGGTATAATATTGTGTTTGCGTTTAAAATTAATTTGAATAAAAATGTGCATTGATGCTGCACAAACATTGAACATAAAAACAAAAACAAAAAAAAAAAATCAAAATGCAAATGCCACCAATTTTATCCTCCAGAGCCCAGAAAATACATAATGTTTGGGGGTTCTAAGTGACTTTCTAACAAAAAATGGTTATTTTACCATTTGTGAAACATTTAAAAAATCAAGGGCTTCAGAGCCGGATTTACCCATTTCTGACCAGAGCACTTTTTGTGATATGGCATTTTAACTGAAAATTGCGCGGTCGTGCGACGTTGACGTCTTTTTTTTCCCACAAATAGAGCTTTCTTTTGGTGGTATTTGATCACCTCTGTGTTTTTCATTTTTTGCGCTATAAACAAAAAAAGAGAGACAATTTTGGAAAAAAAATCAATGCTTTTTGCTATAATAAATATCCAAAAAAAATGTAAAAAAACACATTTCTTTTAGTTTAGGCAAATATGTATTTTTCTACATATTTTTGGTACATAAAAAATCCCAATAAGTGTATACTGATCCCAATAAGTGTATACTGATTGGTTTGCGCAAAAGTTATAGCATCTACAAAATAGGAGATAGATTTATGGCATTTTTATTGTTTTTTTTTTTTTTCTTTTACTAGTAATGGCGGAGATCTTGGATTTTTATAGGGACTGCGATAGTGCTCCGGACAGATTGAACACTTTTGACACTTTTTTTGGGACCATTGACATTTATACAGTGATCAGAGCTAAAAATAGTCACTGGCAGGGAAGGGGTTAACACTAGGGGGCGATCAAGGGGTTAAATGTGTTTCCTATGTGTGTTAAAACTGTGTGGGGGCTGGGCTGGCATGGACATGACAGATCTAACTGTTCCTGATCACTGGGATCACAGTAGATCAGTGTCATGTCCCCTGACAAAACGGGGATCCGCTGTGTTTACATCAGCAGATCCCTGTTCTGCCTCTGTAGTAGGCAATCGAGGGTCACTGACGGACATCGAGTCCGCCCGATCCTCGGGTACGCTCATGGAGCACGCAGCAGGTGTGCACTTGCCTGCAAATCGTGCATGTGTGGCCGACGTACCATGACGGCGGTTTGCGCAACCGAGCCACCCTGCCACAGTAAAACTGCAGCGTCTGCTCGGCAAGCGGTTAAAGCTTGTTACACGTCCTGGATATGCTTGCTTGAATCTAATGTCCTTTAGCGTAGTATTTCCAAACTAAGATGAACCATTGCCCATGTGTTCAGG
This sequence comes from Glandirana rugosa, assembly GCA_018402905.1. Classification (NCBI taxonomy): domain Eukaryota; kingdom Metazoa; phylum Chordata; class Amphibia; order Anura; family Ranidae; genus Glandirana; species Glandirana rugosa. Next base: position 148,938 of record BLSH010167007.1, on the reverse strand, counting down.
ATCTAAGGCTGTGTAGGAGCGGCATTAGAGTAGTAGATTGGTTGCACAATCATCCAGGTGTCTCAGTTTTTAATTGCACCTATCTTTTGATATCATGGTAATAATTTAAGCAGGTAAACTGTTTTCTGTTCAACAAAAACTACATTTTCTTTTCCTTACAGCTTCTACTTGTCTGGTTTTTGATGAAAACTATGGGAACATTACAGAAAATGCAGTTCCTAAACCCCAAGGTAAATACAATTTTTTTTTTAACGTGGACAAAATGGCTTTTGAATCATACAAGGTGACAACTGTATTAAAGTTATACTTTCTCTTTGTTCCCAGTCTGTGGTATAATCGAACCTGGATATAAAGATTTCTATATAGAAACAATCACTTTAGATGGACTGACCTGTATGTCACATTGTGATCCGGCCTATGCAAATGCAAAGTCTTGTAATGATGGAAGATGTGTGATTCAGAAAGATGTTGGTCCACAATGCTTGTAAGTATGATGGCCTCTAATTTTGTGTTACAGAGAATGTAAAGTGGTTTTGTATTTGTCCTTTCTTTATTTTGGGCAGAACAAAAAAAAAAGTTATATTATTGAGGGTTAAAATGATTGGTAAAACAACAAATTTACAATACAAAGATTGACTTCAATACAACCAGCCTTTTTGGATTTTTGGCATGCGATTAGTGCCAGTGACTATTGCCACTAGCAGTAATCATAGTGTCCCCCCGGCCAGGAAAGCTCCCCTGACCCCCCTGACTGTGTTGATGGGGGAATTGAGGGATTTTCTTTCCTGCAACCCATGGTTGAAAATCAAATCATCTATAGGCTGCTTAAGCACAGTAACAAGACACAGGGTGGTCCTATTGTATCAGAAAGATTTCTCACAGGCAGAAATTTTGAGGAAGACAGGTTTCCAGATATGCTCTACAGCTCTTCTGTAGAGGCACTTTAAAAATGGGAATCCTTGAAGACTGAAAAAGCCATTGTTGGATAAGGAAACTTAAAGTGATGTTAAAGGCTTGGGTTTTTTTTTAGAAAAAATAACAGAGATGTTATAATTACCTGCTCTGTGCAAGGGTTTTGCACAGAGCAGCCTCGAGCTTCCTCTTCTTATGTCCCCCGCCAGCACTCTGGGCCCCCCCCCTTGCCCAAGCCACTTGCTATGGGCGCACTCGTGCGTGCTCACTCCTGAGCCCCGCTCTGTGTGTCCTTAAAACACACAGAATGGGGCTCAGCCCCCCCCCTGTTCCCTCCTGACTGGCTGGGATTGACAGCAGTGGGGGGCCAATGGCTCTCACTGCTGTGTCTCAGCCAATGAGGAGGCAGAGACCTGGGAGAGCAGCCACTCTCTTGCATATTGCTGGATCAGGCTCAGGTAAATATTGGGGGGCTGTGGGGGGGATCTGCATACTGAAGGCTTTTTACCTTCAGGCATTGTATGCCTGAAGGTAAAAAAACTTCAGGCTTTACAACCACTTTAATGCAGTAGATGAAAGACACTTCCTTCATAAGTAGAGTTGAGCGGACACCTGGATGTTCGGGTTCGGCGGGTCCGGCCGAACTTCGCGAAAAAGTTCGGGTTCGGTACCGAACTTGACCCCGGACCCCGAACCCCATTGAAGTCAATGGGGACCCGAACTTTTTGACACAAAAATGGCTGTAAAAAAGTTCTGGCAAGTGCTAGAGGGCTGCAAAAGGAAGTAAAATGGGGGTAAGAGTAGGACAAGTGCCCTACAAAAAAATGGGGATATGGAAAATAAATTAAAATCAAATAAAAAAAATAAAAATGGGAAGGGGGGTGGATGTGGAATAGGAGCCTGTCCCTACAGCAACAGCAGGAACCTGACCCTATAGGAGTAGGCGATGATTTTAGAACAATAATCTGTCCCTTACAGCAACAGCAGGAACCTGATCCTATAGGAGTAGGCGATGATTATAGAACAATAATCTGTCCCTTACAGCAACAGCTGGAACCTGACCCTATAGGAGTAGGCAATGATTTTAGAACAATAATCTGTCCCTCAAAGCAGTAGGCTCTACCTAATCCAGAATCAGATCGTTCTGTAATGCAGGATGAGATCTGCAATCTGTCCCTCAAAGCAGTAGTAGTAGTAATCTCTACCTAGTCCACAATCAGATCGTTCTGTAATGCAGGGTGAGATGTTATTATATCTGCAATCTGTCCCTCACAGCGCCGGCAGCATCCTCTCCCTACACTAGCCTGAGAGCATGTGACATGCAGCACTACGTGACCCTAGCTTATACAGAGGCTGAGTCACATGATGCACTGGCCAATCACAGCCATGCCATTAGTAGGCATGGCTGTGATGGCTTCTAAGGGAAAACAAGTGAAACCCTTGTTGATTGGCTGCCCTGCAGCTATTCAACAGGCGGGATCAAATACCCGAACCCAGAACCAGAACCCAAACTTTTTTCAAATGTTCGGGTCCGGGTCACGGACACCCCAAAGTTTGGTACGGACCCAAACTTTACAGTTCGGGTTCGCTCAACTCTGTTCATAAGATGTCCATTGGGATCATGAGCTCAAACATGGGAGGACCAGTGGGACCCTAGTACACCCATCCACTGTCTGGTTAGAAGTAGTTTTTGTGGAAGACTTTTGGCTAAAAAGCCATACAACCAACATAGCAAGTATTCTGGCCTAATGAGTAATGAGTCAAAATTTGAAATATTTGGCTGTAACAAAAGGAAGTTGCTTCACTGAAGGCCTGGATGGTGGCACAAGAATGAGTGTCTGCAGGCAACCATGAAGCATGGTGGAGGTTACTTACAGGTTTGGGCTGCATTTCTGCACACAGAGTTGGTGATTTGGTCAGAATGAATGGTCTTCTTAATGCTGAAAATGCAGGCAGAAACATTTTCACTATACATCTACTGCAATACCATTAGGGAGGCATCTGATCTGTCCCAAATTAATTCTGCAGAAGGACAATGACCCCAAACATACAGTCAAAGCCATAAATAAATATCTTCATCAAAAAAGTGAAACAAGTTTTCCTTGTAAGCATTGGCGCAGAGCTAATTTCAAAATTATTAGATCTGTCTGGGATTACATGGAGAGATAGAAACAATTTAACCACTTCTTGCCCATTCGGTGCTTCTCCCGTACGATCGGCAAACTGGAAACGGAATCCGTCGCCGCCGGAAGTTGATCAGAGAGGTGACTGGTGACCACCTGGTCACCAATCATCTCTTCAGTCCTCGGAGGCCCGGGCCCAACGTTATGATGTCACGTCCAGGCCAGCTTTAGAAAACAAAGCCGTGATCACGGCTGGAAAGGCCGGGATCGTAATTTTTTTTTTCTGATCTCGGTCTTTCCAGCCTGGAGGAGAGTTGTGAGTTCTTATAGACTCCACATCTCTCCATAAAGAGGACCTGTCCCGCACCATTCCTATTACAAGGGATGTTTACATTCCTTGTAATAGGAATAAAAGTGATTAAAAAAATAAATAAAGAGACAGTGTAAAAATAAAAAAATAAAAGTAAAATAAATAATAATAATAATAAAAAAATAATTAAAGTGCCCCCATCCCCGTGTGCTCGCACACAAAAGCGAACACATATGTAAGCCCACCCACATATGTAACCGGTGTTCAAACCACATATGTGAGGTATCGCCGTGTGCGTTCGAGCGAGATAAACAATTCTAGCAGTAGACCTCCTCTGTAACTGTAAATATGTAACCTGTAATTTTTTTTAAAGCGTAGCCTATGGAGATTTTTAAGTACCAAAATTTGGCGCAATCCCACGAGTGTTCGCAATTTTAAAGCATGACATGTTGGGTATCAATTTACTCAGCATAACATCCTTTTTTATAATATGCAAATCAATGGGCTAACTTTACTGTTTTGTATTTTTTAATTCATTAACTGTTTTTTTTCCAAAATAAAAGGTTGAAAAATCCTTGCGCAAATATCTTGTGATATAAAAAGTTGCCATTTTATTCCCTAGAGTCTCTGCTAAAAAACATATATAATGTTTGGGGGTTCTGAGTAATTTTCTAGCAAAAAAAATGATGAGTTTTACATGTAGGAGAGGGGTGCAATAAATGGCCCGCATGGGAAGCGGTTAAACTAAAAATCTAAATCCACATAAGAGTTGTAGTTAGTCTGAGGATGTTTGAAACAACCTACCTGCTGAGTTCCTAAAAATCCTGTGCGCCTAAAATAATTGATGCTGTTTTGAAGAACAATTAAAGGCTCCCGTATGTTAGTCTAAACGGGACCCAAATCAAGTTACTATGTGATGCACATGCCTCATTAAAGTTGAACGCCAGGTTTACTATGACTTTAAATATTTTGTTTGGGCCAACCTGGCCCAAACAAACTATTTCCTTGACTAGTAGATGCACCCACTGGGCTTCCTCTGATTGGCTGAGGTGAAGAGGTGGACGGATGACGTCACAATCTCTACCTCAGTGAATCAGACGAAGCCTTGTAGTCATTCATAAAATAGAAAGCAGTTTATACAGTGCTACCAGTGGACATATCTGTTAGTCAAGGAAATAGGTAAGTTGAACCAGTGTTCTATTCATGCACTTTGTAGGTTATTAATTGATAAATACAGACATACGTACTTTATAGCAGACCTTGGCAAATTGTGGCCCCAGGACTACATCCAGCCCTTTGGCTGTTCCTATGTGGTCCTTGATGCCTCCACTCTCAGCATGCCTCTCACTGATGTCTGCAGGGCTGGTGCAAGGATTTTTGACACCCTAGGCGAAACCTCATTTTGCCGCCCCCCCCTTTGGCTCCACCCCCTTTGCCCTGTCAATGTATACGGTGGAATTGGAGATTTTTGCAGAGCCTTTCTACCCATTTCTTTAGCCGTGGTCCACAGGCCCGCACCTGTGCCCCTGGATCCGCCTCATTTTACCGCCCTGGTGTGCTGCCAGCCACGGCTCTCCAGTGACATGAGCGATCGATGCAGAGTAGTGACGGATCAACAGTAGATGGGCGCCCTGGATGGCAGTGGCGCCCTAGGCGGCCGCCTACTCCGCCTAGTGGTAGAGCCGGCCCTGGATGTCTGTGTGATGAGCTGCAAGAACTGGAAGAAGTGAACCTAAGGAGCTGATCAGTACATCAAGGAGGCAAGGTTCTGGAGGGAGAGCATTGCTAAAAGCCGGCCATAGATGGCGTGATTTTCTTTCCTGCGACCACAGACTGTTTTGATGGGGTGGGGTGGGGGGGGGGCACAGGGAGCCATCCCTGCTGAGAGAACAGAGTGATTATTGCTAGCGGCAATAATTGCATGTAACAATCCAGCATGCTGGTTATACCTAAGTTGATTGATGGATTGACTTGGGTACATTAGCCTGCCCATAGATGGTTCATCCCTTCCCTGCTGAACTGGCCAAGATTCAAACCATCTTTGGCCAGCTTTAGAGACGTCCCAACGTTCTCTCACCACTTTGCTACTCTCTGCCAAGTTCTTCCTCTGTTAGTGCCTGCCCAAAAAACTATGCGCCTGTTCTTTACTCCAGTTCAGGATCTGCAGAAATCTCCGCTGTACCGATCTGAGGCTTACTCCTTTCAGTCACAGTGTTTTTCAGAGAGCATTTCACAGGTGACAAAGAGGTGTTATGTCATCTACTTATAACACTATAATGCCACATTACCACTCAGCAATCCCATGCACTGCGGCTTAGCCACCCGTTTTTACCTACCCTACACCACCTATCTGAAAGAGACCTATTTAATGAGTTGTACCTAATATTCCTGATGCTAGTTGTTTGTTTTTTATATTTTTACATACTTATAAACCTTCCAAGGTCCAAAATTAATATTGAGAAGACTTAAAGTGGATGTAAACACTCACATATACCCAGTGGAGTAAACAGCCTCAGATGATACACAGAGATGAAACAGATCTCCCTACATACGTTTTACTTGTCTTCAGCGTTATATACTGTTTAGAAAGTGCATGCCCTGTTAGAATTTTCACTTCCTCACACAGCAGTAGCAGTGTAGTTTTGGAATACACTGGCAGACAGATGATTGGAGGAAAAGCACACACCCCCCTCCACATAGGCAGAGATTTTCAGAGCTGTCCTGTGAGTAGAGCAGCTTTCTGCTAATCTATTTATAGCACCCTCCCTAACACAAAATTCAGGTTGGTTTTATGTCCTTTGTCTGTGAACTTGTTAGAAGTTATCATGCTTATAACAGAAGAATGGAGCAGGAGAAAACCACGGGACTTAGTGCTTTGGAGAGAGATAAGAAAACACTGCAGATATTTGTGCCCAGCTCAAATTTCCTGAATTGGGTTTACATCCACTTTAAGTTTCGCCCTCCACAATAGCCCCAGTTCCACATGTGCCTGCCCCCGCTTTATAGCTTTTCTAAAGTCCCTAAAACTTTTACAGAGAGAGCGATACAGTATAAATGAGCAATTTAGAAACAGAAAATAAAACAAATAAAAAACTTTGATGCAAGACATTACAGTTTCCCATTTTACCCATCAAAATCTATATAAAATACTTTGGACAATCAACTGTCTGAAGTTTGTTTTATGGTGTTTTCAATAGAAAGCTTCACTTTGGAAGCATTTTATGCTGCCTTTACATCGTACCAGTGACAGTTGGTCCTAGACTTTTTTTGGGTGGGGGCGGCAAACAACCCCCCCCCAGTCCACACTTACCCTTCCATAGTCATGGCGTCACGGCTTCTTTGGCTTCTCCTCCCGGCCAACACGATCCATCTCTTGTTCTGATTGGCCAGGAGGAGAAGCCAGAAGACAATAGCAAATATTGATCACGTGCCTTGAAAAAGAAAACTCACAGAAACCTATGAGTCCCCACATGCAAACCAGGGGGGCGGCACCCTTGCGCCCCTTATGGACCGGCCGCTCCTGCATTGTACTAATTGGACTTATCTTCCTTTCCAAAAAATTGTGGCAAATAAGATCAACTTGTGTGTTGTTATATAACTGTTGTGAAGGATGAATGTTGTCATAGAGTAGGGATGAGGAGTGATAATTAATATTGTTGTCGAGGCAAGAGTTCGCTAACTGTATGGAATGCAAAACTCCTCTATCCAAAAAGTGAATTATTCCCGCAGCAACTTGATTCATCTATAGAAATGCATTTATTTAGACCTCAGAACAACCAACAGAGGTACAGACAAGGTAGATGACCGGGTACTTGGCATATTCATACAACAATCAGGCACTTTCAGAGAACGCAGTTTCTCCTGTCATAACTTAGCTAAAAGAACCTTCCCTAATATACACGTTAAAACCGCTGAGATCCAGTGGATAGGTGCTAGCATGATTTGATTGATCTTCAAATAAAATTATAATATTCCAATATGCAGCACTGAAATCAAGTCTTTAAAGACTGTACTCGATTCCAACGCTGCATATTGGACTATAGTAATAAGGTCAAGTAATCTGATTGGCTAGTTCTAGTAGCCCCTTTGATCTTCTGGATGGACAGCTGCAGTCATAAAATCTTATCAAAGTTGTCCAGAAATGTCCTAACTTGCATTCTTTTACTGCTAGATCAAGTTGCCATTTGAAGAATGCTATTTACCAAAAACAATAAATACTTATGACCCCTTTTGATGTTCAGGTGTCATAATTAAATACCTGCATTCATTATTAATGGCCTAATTTAATTTCTACACAAAGACATACACATTTTAACTTGTCTTCCTTGATCATTACGATTCCTTTCAAGTCTGACCAGACCACCTACACTCCACACTTCTTTGCAAATTTCCCTTTCAACTGTTTAATTAGATTGGCCCTCATGGGCCAAGGTGGTCTTCCATAAAATTAACAGAGCAAAGAGTCATTAGCTGACCTTTTGTTATGTAGAACATAGCTGGTCTGGTCAGACCCTGGCTTGGTCAATATCTCAGCCTTAATACTGTATGAGTGTGTGTTTGTATAAGATAGATAGATAGATACATAGATATAGATAGATAGATAGATAGATAGATAGATAGATAGATAGATAGATAGATAGATAGATAGATAGATAGATAGATAGATAGATTATAGATAGATAGATAGATAGATAGAGTGCCTTTAAAAAGTATTCATACCCCTTGAAATTTTTCACATTTTGAAATGTTAAACCAAAAATGTAAATGTATTTTATTGGGATTTTATGTGATAGATCAACTCAAAGTGGCACAGAATTGTGAAGTGGAAGGAAAATGATAAATGGTTTTCAACATTTTGTTCAAATAAATATGTGATAAGTATGGCGTACATTTCAGCTGCAAGTCTTTTGGGGGTCTCTATCAGCTTTGCACATCTAGAGAGGACATTTTTGCCCATTCTTCTTTGCAAAATAGCTCAGGCTCTGTCAGATTGGATGGAGAGCGTCTGTGAAAAGCAATTTGCAAGTCTTGCCACAGATTCTCCATTGGATTTAGGTCTGGACTTTGACTGGGCCATTCTAACACATGAATATGCTTTGATCTAAACCATTCCATTGTAGCTCTGGCTGTAGGTTTAGGGTTGTTGTCCTGCTGGAAGAGGGACCTCCGCCCCAGTCTCAAGTCTTTTGCAGACTCTAACAGGTTTTATCTAAGATTGCCCTGTATTTGGCTCCATCCATCTTCCCATCAACTCTGACCAGCTTCCCTGTCCCTGCTGAAGAAAAGCTGCCACCACAATGGTGGGGGTGGTGTGTTCAGGGTGATGTGCAGTGTTAGTTTTCCGTCACACATAGCATTTTGCTTTTAGACTAAAAAGTTCAATTTTGGTCTCATCTGAGCAGAGCACCTTCTTCCACATGTTTGCTGTGTCCCCCACATGGCCTCTCGCAAACTGCAAACGGGACTTCTTATGACTTTCTTTCAACAATGGATTTCTTCTTGCCACTCTTCCATAAAGGCCAGATTTGTGGAGTGCACAACTAATAGTTGTCCTGTGGACAGATTCTCCCACCTGAGCTGTGGATCTCTGCAGCTCCTCCAGAGTTACCATGGGCTTCTTGGCTTCTTCTCTGATTAATGCTCTCCTTGCCTGACCTGTCAGTTTAGGTGGACAGCCATGTCTTGGTAGGTTTATAGTTATGCCATACTCTTTCTATTTTCGGATGATGGAGTGAACAGTACTCTGTGAGATGTTCAAAGCTTGGGATATTTTCTTATAAACGAACCCTGCTTTAAACTTCTCCACAACTTTATCCCTGACCTGTCTGGTGTGTTCCTTGGCCTTCATGATGCTGTTTGTTCACTAAGGTTCTCTAACAAACCTCTGAGGGCTTCACAGAACAGCTGTATTTACACTGAGATTAAATTACACACAGCTGGACTCTATTCATTAATTAGGTGACTTCAGAAGGCAATTGGTTCCACTAGATTTTAGTTAGGGGTATCAGAGTAAAGAGGGCCGAATATATTTGTAAAAAAAAAAAAATGAAAACCATTAATCATTTTCCTTTCAATTCACAATTATGTGCCACTTTGTGTCGGTCTATCACATAAAATCCCAATAAAAAACATTTAAGTTTTTTGGTTGTAACATGACAAAGTGTAGAAAATGTCAAGGGGTATGAATACTTTTTCAAGGCACTGTAGATAAATAGATAGGTAGAAAGACACTTTGGTTCCACTTTACAAAAAATTGTATTTTTTTTTTTTCAAAATTCTTGGTCTTTTTTCCCTCTATCTAGTAAAAATTAAAAATGACAAGGGTTATTAAATTTACACCAAAAGCAACCTCTGTCTGTCTCAAAAAATGATATACTGTACAATTCATTTGGGCCCAGTGTTGCATGACCAAATAATTGTCTGTTAACCTTTCATAGCATGGAGAACTGCAAACTTGCCAGGTAATGAAGGGGGTGAAACATGCTGGTACTAGGCTGGTTAATATATTCTTTCTCCACACAGGTGTCCAAGGACAGATATTTACATCTATACAGGTGCAAGCTGCACAGGAAAAATATCAAAAGTCGGAGTGTATGGAGGGGTGGGAGCTGCTCTTGCTGTCCTGCTCATTGTTATTATCACGGTATCGTTTTACCTGGTGAGAGAAAAAAGGAAGAAGAATGAGTGAGTACCATGCAAAAAGCTGTGAACTGAAATTTTTTTTGACAATAGTGATCAAATTAGTGGATATAGAAACCTCTAGAGCAGCCCAAGCCATTATCAAAGGGCTTGCATACATTCAATGTGTATGTAATGCTACAGTGAACTGTTAGATACTGCATACATACTACAGGAGATGGACAGAGACTACATAAGGCTGCGTGAGATGGTCAAAGACCTCAGACATGCTACAGGAGATGGTCAGAGACTGCAGACATACTACAGGAGATGGTCAGAGATTGCAGACATGCTACAGGAGATGGTCAGAGACTGCAGACATGATACAGGAGATGGTCAAAGATTGCAGATATGCTACAGGAGATGGTCAGAGACTGCAGACATGATAAAGGAGATGGTCAAACATTGCAGATATGCTACAGGAGATGGTCAGAGACTGCAGACATGCTACAGGAGATGGTCAGAGACTGCAGACATGGCACAGGAGATGGCCAGAGATTGCAGATACGCTACATGAGATGGTCAGAGACTGCAGAAATGCTACAGGAGATGGTCAGAGACTGCAGATATTCTATAGGAGATGTCAGCGATTGCAGACAAGCTACAGGAGATGGTCAGAAACTGCAGATATGCTACAGGAGATGGTCAGAGACTGCAGATATTCTACAGGAGATGGTCAGAGATTGCAGACATGCTACAAGAAATGGTCAGAAACTGCAAACATGCTACAGGAGATGGTCAGAGACTGCAGATGTGCTACAGGAGATAGTCAGAAACTGCAGATATGCTGCAGGAAATGGTCAGAGACTGCATGCAAGCCACAGGAAATGGTCAGAGACTACAGACATGCTACAGGAGATGGTCAGAGATTGCAGACATACTACAGGAGATGGTCAGAGACTGCATGCATTCTACAGGAGAAGTTCAGAGACTACAGGCATGCTACAGGAGATGGTCAGAGACTGAAGACATAGTACAGGAGATGGTCAGGGACTACAGGCATGCTACAGGAGATTGTCAGACAGTGCAGACATACTAAATGTATGGTTGGATATTGGGGACATGCTGTAGGAGAGAATGATAGGCTGACAGCATGTTGCAAAAGACTGCTAGAGATGCCATTACAGTCCCCTTACTAGTCAATGCTCCCACATTAGTGCTCTGTAGAGCTCCCTTTTGGCAACACAGTTGGTTTTCTTCTCAGTAAGATTAAAAATGGAGAGAAAATCTTGGAAAAAAAGGGAGAAGAGTCAGGACAACACATAAAATAGCAAGAAGGTGCAAAGAAATAAACCAAACCATTTAGCTAGTAACAAATCATACAGACGTGACAGACTGTTAGAGGACATCGTACGGACATCAGGGACTGGTAGAGGACATGATACAGAAGTCAGAGACTG
>BLSH010167007.1:117184-132729 GCA_018402905.1 Glandirana rugosa | reverse complement strand
CAGGAACTTCAACCCTCAAAACACCACATAAGTTGATGTGAATCCGTTTTAATTCATATGTGTTCGTCGTTCAATTTCACCTTAGACCTTTACTTTGGTTATATCTTACGATAAAAATTACATGTCCTAAATGTAGCACGGTTGTCTAACACGTCACGAAATGTTATATTTCCCTCTCTCATGTCAAAGGTATGTGACGTTATTTTCTCCCAATCCACCCAGGATTAGTACTCGTGTATGTTAGGTTATTCCACCCCGTTCACCATATTTTCCATTATTTACATTCCCCACTCGAATACCTCTTCTATTCTCACGTCAACAATTCACTTCCGTCCTATTTGATTGGATTGTATGTGCTCATGATTAGGACCCACCTAACCCTCTTTTATTGCAGTGTATGGAAACTGTACTCTCTCCCTTTATATTGTAAAGCACTGCACAATCTGTTGGCACGATGTAAATCCTGTACATTAAAAATAGCATTCTATATTGGTTTCATTTCCAGATTCCACTTTAACTTGCTGCTTGTGTATACTTAATTTTGCCTAAGTGTAGTTGAATACACCACAAAACTCCCAACTTCAAGGACTCAAATAAAAAAAAATAATAATGTAGCGTTTATCCCCGCAGGTGCCACTGGTGATGATGAGTTCTGCCACGACTTTTTAAGCTGCTCAGTCCCCACTGACACGCCTGGTTAACTTAGCATTAGTATGCTACAAATCTATAACATCACACAGAAAATAGCCCTCAAACACTTAGTAGTAGAGTAAATAAATGTATTAAGCCCAGGCAGTGAAAAGGTTCATAAATCAATTACAGACAAATGAACAGATTCAAAGATGCTAAACTAGGTAAAGTGAACACCAAACCATAAGATGGTGATCTACTGAACTATAGCAACATTCAACCAAGTTATAACTGGTGATAATAAAAGTGTCTTTGTGCACTCTACACCTACAGCCCCAATAGTGGATGTTCATATACGTTTCTGATGAAGGGGTACCCCTGGAGGTGACTGCAAAAGCTGGTGCCTAAATGTCAGTTTTTGCTGGCTTTCATTGGGGCCCTTCTGTAAGGTGGTGTGCATGTAGATGCCCTTTTAAGAGCGTTTAGTGGATGACTGACGGGCTGTTGAACAAGGAGCAGTCTCTATTGCATTATTGTGTCAGTGTAGAGATAAGCACAGGCAATTTAGCTCACCAGTCTGGGCATGCCACAGGTCCGGTCCTATGCTTGGCAGTCTGTTGTCCCAGAAGTCTCCAGTCATGACAATTATGTGCTCTCAAGGCTCAGTCTCTCATTGGTGTAACCAATATGTCTTCCTGGTCCCAACTCAGCCAAAGACCTTTCTGTGGCTCTGTCCCCAACCTCTCTCAGGCTGAGTCTCTCTGAAAGTAGACAGGTATGAGCAGCAGGTCTGTACCCCACAGTCTGCAGGACAAGAGGCTCCCACCGGCTCAATTCTCAGCCTCTATCTGTCTCTCGGGTCTCTGCCCACCATCGCTGGTCTGTACTGCCTGGCTTCCCACACTGTTCTCTCTCTCTTTCTCTCTCTCTGGAAACGCAGACCCAAACAGCAACGGGTATACACTCTCTCCTTTCTCATGTGGCACTGCCCAGATCCAGCGGGGACTCAGAGAGCCAGTTGACATACAGCTACAATTATGAAAATAATTATACAAAATAAGTGGAAATATTCATGGCGTCACTCTTAATTCTCCTTTATTTCCCCGCAGGTGAAGATACAGAGGCCACATATTTCCTATGCATAACCAATTTGACTTTTTGCAAAAAGAAGACAGAAGATCCACAGAGAACATATGGGAGGATTGCATGCATTAGCAAAATAACTCACCTCAAACATCTCATTTAAAACTAAATTATTCAGATCACAGAAATTGTTTATAATACAACACTCTGAATGCTGATGTCTTAAAGACAGGTGGAAGAGAACAGAGACTTAATTCCACAGTGTACTTGCATAAGAACGTGTTGTATAAAAAGAAATTTATAGGTTAATATCATTACTTTTCACAAACTAGGTTCTGAAACGCAAATCTGCAAGTTAAATAACAATGAATTGTTCACTAATACATGGAAAATGCATTAGCTTATTAGCATTCCCAAGACTACACACAAGGCTTCAGAAAGCTTGCACGGGATAAGGATCCGTATTTTAAAAAAAAGTGACAGTTGTCTTTAGCTGAGTCCAATAAGATGTGAAACCTACAATAACAATGCTGAAAATAAAGATCCCTATGCTTGCGCTAAGAAGAAAATTAAAAAGTTCCAGTGCCTCTAAAGTATTGATATTAATTTTGAAGGAACTTTTGAAAAAAATATCCAGTATTTTCTATTTCAGAGAACTATGAGAGAGCAATGTGCTAAAGTGCAAGAAAGTTGTTGTAGGGCATTGACCTATTCACAATTCTTCTGTTAACATGTCTTCTTTTTGCATTACCTTTTTTAAGCTTTTTAAATATTTGTACATTTATTTTTTTAAATTGATGCTGACGTGTTCATAACTTAAATATAAATATAAACAATTAAATTATTATTTGTACAAAAATCTGAAGATGACTAATTTTCTGAATTACAAAGTTTGCATTTTTATGTTTCTTCAATTATTTTGGAGTGGATGTCAGTGAATTATTTGGCAAAAGGTCCACTGCAGAAAGAAAACAATCAATCCTTTAACAATAAGGAGTTGCGTGTGATCATATCATTATCAAAAAAAAATAAATGGTAAATTAAAATTGATTATCAAATCTGATAAAATGTCCTTTGTAACACAATAAAATCAAAAAGAATAAAGAACTTCAAGGGCTGATTTTTTAGGTATCCATTTGGCAAGCTTGGATTTGGGGTAATAAGGCATTTTAGTAAATTATATAAATGAGATCAAATCATATAAATCAATGCTTATACAATGTCCATATATGAAATTGTGAGAATAATAATAATTCATTGAAGGATAAAAAATAGCTCAATATATTTTGCTGGTTTTAATATGCATATACACATGCTCACATACATAAATCATACCGTACATGTGTGGAATGTTAAAGTAATGGTAATTTACATTGTTCTTCATATATATATACGTATAGGCAATTAATGTATTACTAACACAATAGCATATGGATTTTTATTGAGGTCATTTTACCATACACATATGTCACAGATCAAGATACAGAGGATACAAGGATGTGGGAGGGCACACAATGTGCAAGACCTTATTGTCCATCATGTGTCCTTGGAAACTGAGCAGCATACCAGTCAATTATCACATAAATCCAACGTTTCCAGACCAGACATTGGAAATAACCAAAAGCAGCATGCACACACTAATATCCCACTGTTGCCTGCTCTCAAGTGAATTCATCACTACATTTGCCCATAACACTGAAATCCTTGCATTAATTATGAACATCAACCTATTTTTCCTTACCTAATATTACAGCATATAACTACATCTAATGAAGTATATTTCTTTCTGTAAATATTTATTTAGAGTTTTTATTTTATTTTATTTTATTATATCTATTGTTATACTTAAAGTTTATGGAACGTTTATGATACAGAGCTGTGCCTATACAGATCTGCTTAGAATTTTTGTTTGTGTATTGTAGCTTGTAATCAAAAGCCAAAACATTTTTTGAGGTGAGGGGCCATAAATTTTGTCAAGCTTTAGCTCTTGTCTGTGCCTCTACTTGGAAGTTTGACCCCCACTATTTGCTCAATATAGAAGAGAGAGAGACGAGGCAGGTGTTATCATACAATAAATATCAGTGTGTATTATTTGAAAGACAATAGCCACAAATATTGTTCAGTGATTGAATTGTATGGAACAGCGTGGTTATGCTCCAATATGAGAGGAAGACGTGAGGCAGGTTTTATTCTCAAATAAACATTATAGTGGATCATTTTAGAGACAGTGGCCAGTCATATTTAGTGGCTGGACAGCATGTAAGCAGCCTCATTAGGTCACAAGATAAAAAAGAGAGATGAGACAGACCTTATCTTGAAAAAAAATCCAGAATCTATCATTTCAGAGACAATAGCCACACATATTGTCCAGTGGATGGGCAGTATGTAAGCAACTTGATTATGTCGAGGGAGAGACACGGCAGGTTTTCTTTCTGAAAAAAAAAAAAAACCTTACAGTGTATCATTTCAGAGACAATAGCCGCAAATATTGTACAGTGGCCAGACAATATGTAAGCATTCTGATTAGGCTATTGTAAGGTATCAAGAGCAAGGCCCTTTTGTATTGAATTGTATTGTAAAGAGCTGTGCAAACTGTTGGTGGTATATAAATCCTGTATAATAATAATAATAATTAGGCTGTAGTATAATAGAGAGAAACAAGGCAGGTTTTATCTTGCAATAAAACATTCAGAGACAATAGCCACAAATAGTTTTCAGTGGCTGGACAGTTTGTAAGCAGGTCCTTTAGGCAGCGATATAGGAGTGAGAGATGAGACAGGTTTTATTTTCAAATAAACATTACAGTGTATAATTTCAGAGACAATAACCACACATATTGTCCATTGGCTGGACAGTATGTAAGCAGCTTGTCTAGCCTGCAGTATAAGAGAGTGAGACAAGGCAGGTTTTATTTTGCAATAAAAATTTGAGCATATTATCTGACAGACGGTTACCACAAATATTGTATGGTGGCTTGACTGTATGTAAGCAGCTTGATAAGGTCACATTGTAAGGTAGAGAGACAAGGCAGTTTTTATCCTGAAAAGAGATGCAAGTGTATTATTTCAGAAGACAATAGCCACAAATATTGTATAGCAGATGGCCAGCATGTAAGGATCTTGGTTAGTCAGTGATATAGAACAGAGAAAGACAAAGCAGTTTTTCTCCTGAAATAAAAATGAAAGTGTCTTATTTCAAAGAAAAAAGCCACAAATGCACAGTGGCTTTCTAAGGCTGCAATGTAAAAGGGAGAGATTAAGCAGGTTTTATCCTGAAATAAACATTATAGTATATTTTTCATAGACATTAGCCAGAAATGTTGTATGGTGTCTGGGCTGTATGTAAGCAGGTTTAGGCTGCAATGTAAGAGAAAGAGAGATTGGGCCATTTTTATCCTAAAATAAAATATAGAGTACTGTATATTATTTCTGAGAAAATAACAGCAAATATGGGACAATGGACAGATTGTGTGTAAGAAGCTTGTTTAGACTACAATACAGTACACCCCTTACATATTTGTAAATATTTTATTCTATCTTTTCATGTGACAACACTGAAGAAATGACACTTTGCTACAATGTAAAGTAGTGAGTGCACAGCTTGTATAACAGTGTAAATTTGCTGTCCCCTTAAAATAACTCAACGTACAGCCATTAATGTCTAAATCGCTGGCAACAAAAGTGAGTACACCCCTAAGTGAAAAGGTCCAAATTGGACCAATTAGGCATTTTCCCTTATGTGACTTGTTAATGTTACAAGGTCTCAGCTGTGTATGGGAAGCAGGTGTGTTAAATTTGGTGTTATCAATCTCACTCTCTCATACTGGTCACTGGAAGTTCAACATGGCACCTCATGACAAAGAACTCTCTGAGGATCTGAAAAAAAAAATGTTGCTCTACATAAAGATGGCCTAGGCTATGGGAAAATTGCCAAGACCCTGAAACTGAGCTGCAGCATGGTGGCCAAGACCATACAGTGGTTTAACAGGACAGGTTCCACTGAGAACAGGCCTCGTCATGGTCAACCAAAGAAGTCCAGTGCACATGCTCAGCGTCATATCCAGAGGTTGTCTTTGGGAAATAGATGTATGAGTGCTGTCAGCATTGCTGCATAGGTTGAAGGGGTGGGGGGTCAGCCTGTCAGAGCTCAGACCATACGCCGTGCACTGCATCAAATTGGTCTGCATGGCTGTCATCTAAGAAGGAAGCTTCTTCTAACGATGATGCACAAGAAAGCCCACAAACAGTTTGCTGAAGACAAGCAGACTAAGGGCATGGATTACTGGAACCATGTCCTGTGGTCTGATGAGACCAAGATAAATTGATTCAGATGGTGTCAAGCATGTGTGGTGGCAACCAGGTGAGGAGTACAAAGACAAGTGTGTCTTGCCTACAGTCAAGAATGGTGGTGGGAGTGCCATGGTCTGAGGCTGTATGAGTGCTGCCGGCACTGGGGAGCTACAGTTCATTGAGGGAACCATGAATGCCAAAATGTACTGTGACATACTGGGAGATACCCGATCTCCCTTCGGAGACTGGGCCGCAGGGCAGTATTCCAAAATGATAATGACTCCAAACACACCTCCAAGACGACCACTGCCTTGCTAAAGAAGCTGAGGGTAAAGGTGATGGACTGGCCAAGCATGTCTCCAGACCTAAACCCTATTGAGCACCTGTGGGGCATCCTCAAAATGGAAGGTGGAGGAGTGCCCAAGAGAGTTAAGGCAGTGCTGGAAAATAATGGTGGCCACACAAAATATTGACACTTTGGGCCCAATTTAGACATATTTACTTAGGGGTGTACTCACTTTTGTTACCAGCGGTAGAGACATTAATGGCTGTGTGTTGTGTTATTTTGAGGGGACAGCAAATTTACACTGTTATACAAGCTGTACACTCACTACTTTACATTGTAGCAAAGTGTCATTTCTTCAGTGTTGTCACTTGAAAAGATAGAATAAAATATTTATAAAAATGTGAGGGTGTACTCACTTTTGTGAGATACTGTATAAGAGGAAAACACAAATCAGGTTTTATCTTGAGGTGAATATTTGAATGTAATATCTGAGAGACAATAATCACAAATATTATTAATTGTGTTAGAGCACCAGAATACACCATAAGGTTGGAGACACAAAACAGGATTTAGCTTGCAACAAATTTTTTAAACTTGCAGATGAGATCTATCTTCAGAAATATTGTGTGACACCTTTAGTCCCTGTTCACACCTGAGCATTTTCAGCTCGTAAAAGGCTCTGCTCTAAAGCTCAAAAATGCCCAACAAGCAAAATCTCATTAATTTCATTGGCTCCTGCTCACATCTAAGCGTTCTATCACCTGAAGCAAAACGCCCATCGCTCAAAAAAGTACAGGAGCTTCTTTTTAGGCAGATTACAGGCTTTTTTCTCCTTTTTACCTGTACAAAATCGCGGTAAAATCACAGCAAAAATCGCGGTAGAATCGCTGTAAAATCACGCAACTTTTTGCCTGAAAAAAAAATACGCTCAGGTGTGAATGCAGCCCTACAGTGCAGGAACATAGGAATAGGCTGAAAACTTGAGGACACAAAGAACAATTTACCTGTTGCACACATTTGAAATTAAAGTGGTTGTAAAGCCTTGGGCTCTGTTCACATGTAGGCAGTTTTGAGTGTTTTTTTGCTCTAAGCCTCAGCTCTAAAAATGCCTAACAAGACAAATCCCATTCATTTCAATGGCCCCTGTTCACTTCTGTGCGTTCTGTCATCTTAGGCAAAACACCCGTCGCTCAAAAAAGTACATGAGATTCTTTTTTTGGCAGATTACAGGCGTTTTGGTTCTTTAGAAACACTGGAAAGTGATATATGAGCATTTTTAGTTGCTCCTAATCTGCTGAAACAGCAGCTCTCCACCCAGTGCTCCACCCCTTGCCACACCTCTTTCCTACACAAGGTCAGCAAGATGGGAGGACAGCTCTCTTCTGCTAGAAGCAGAAACCTTTATTGCACTAGTGTGTACACACCCATGTGTGTATGACTCAAAGAATGAGCATTACAAAAACAGAAACAAGAGATACAGAGCCTGGGCAGAGATTGCATCCCAAGTGCTTCCAGGGTGGTCGACTTTGACAAATGCACAGAAACAGGACAAAGGTAAGTTTGCAATGTGTTTTCAGCCTTTTTTGCCTTGCTGTCTGCATCATTACAATAACACGTGCTGCATGCATATAAACAGCATGACAAAGTTAAGTTTGCAATGTGTTTTCACGTTGTTCTCAATTAGCAATCACAGGATGGACCCAGTATCTAGACTTCCTCTCTTCCTCCAGCATCAAAAGTGCAACTGCTGTGCATGCAAGAAATCCATATTTGGCAGCCATGCTCTATAAAAGCAGGAGAGCACAGTGGCACAACCAAACAAAACACACCAAACACCATCACAAAATCATGACGAGCAGGTTCACTATGCAAATGCAATGTAAAAAAATACACTGCTTTTCATTGGTCACTTGTCAACTCAAAACGCCTGCCCAAAAATGCCTGAAAAAATGCCTGAAAAGCGCCTGTAAAATAGAAACGCTTAGATGTGAACGGAGCCTCAAGGTTTTTCACCTTAAAGTGATTGTAAAGTCTAATTTTTCTTACAAAAAATAATAAACATGTTGTACTTACCTCCTCCGCAGTTGGTTTTGCACAGAACAGTCCGGACCCTCCTCTTCTTGGGTCCCTCTTTGCTGCTCCTGGCCCCTCCCTCCTATCCAGTGTCCCCACAGCTTTCTATGGGGGTACTCGAGCCGAGTCAGAGCTCTGACCCCACCCCCTCCCTCCCCTGATTGGCTAACTGACTTTGTTGGATAGCCATGGGAGCCAATGGCACTGCTGTGTTGTCTAAGCCAATTAGGAGGAGTGCCCGGGATGGCTTAGACCTTCCTGGATATCGCTGGAGAGAATAGGGGCTCAGATAAGTAATTAGGGGTGCTGGAGAGGCTGCTACACACAAAAAGTTTTTTTATCTCTAGCATAGAATTCATTAACATAAAAAAACCTTCTGCCTTTACAACTCCTTTAATGCATTCTAAGGTGAAAAACCTTCTGTGCTGCAGCCCCCCCCCCAGCTCCCCTTTTTTCTTACCTGAGCATGCTCCGATCCAGCGATGTGCACAAGTGCAGTCACTCCAGCCACTGTCTCTACTGATTGGCTCCTGCTGCTGTCAATCAAATCCTGTGATACGGGAGCAGAGGTAAGAGCCAAGTACCGCTGTCTGTGTCAATGTACATGTGAGTTTGCTCCGACTGGCCAATAAATCAGATTATATAGTGCGCTCCAGGGAGGCAAACAACACTTCAAACAGGTATCCATTTAGCAAGGTTGGATTTGGCATGTTCCACATGAAGATTAAGGTCTGCTGACATCTAGATGGTACTCAATAAAGCAGGAAAGCAGGCTCATTTTCTATTCCTAGTGAGGTGCTTTTGTGTGGATCGACCTTTACATGGAAATCCCGAGATTCATCTCTTTTGGTTAAAAGGGAACTTTTACTAGATCCTGAAGAGGGAGTATTTGTCAGTCCTAATTTATGGCCATATTGCTCCATCTAGAATGATAGTATACAGCAATGTATTGTAGATGGTGTAAGTGTTGGTTTATTACAGGACACCTGCCTGGGCTATGAACAGTGCATCCTCACAGTTTCAGGTTTACACAACACCCCACAAAAACACATTTTTAGAAGAGTGAAGGAAGGTTACAACTTCTGACATTATTTTTTTTTTCTGTTTGTGACTTCATATGAAAATTGACTACCACACCACCCTACTTTTTGAATGGACTTCACATTTACAGGAAGTGAGGAAAAAGTTTCCCAATGGTGCCCCAGATCTGAAAAAAAAAATCTGATATAACTAAAAAAATAAACGCGTTTTTGGTGGGTTTGAACCAAACCCATCCTTAAAAAAACATCCAAGACTCACTCCTTCACCCCACAGTCACACTCCGATGCCTATACTTATCCACGAATCACCATGCCCAGCGCTGTTGCTGGTACTAGAAAAGCCCTCTGGGAGCATTCTTAAAAGACTTTACATTATTATGAACAATTTTGTTCTGTAAAAAATTATGAAGAATACTTTGAATGGAGCCTGACTGCTTGTCTTTTAGGGCACTGTGTGTACTGTCATACAATAATCTTAAAAACAAGTTTATTAAGAAAAGCTGCAGGTCATACAGAAGGAGATTTACATCCATCATCAATTATACAAACAATCACAGTACATCAATACAGTCAGTATAATATAATGCCACTCTCACCAATATCCCGATGTACTCTTGCGAAATTAAAACTGAAAAGCAATCCCCCTCAGACACTAGCCCCACCCCCTGGCCCAATCATCCACTGGAGCATGTATCAGAGTTAGATAGCCATCTATCCCATATCTTGGTGTATTTAAGAGGGCAACCACGTTGTTCTTATATGAGCTTTTTATAGGGAAGGATGGTGTTTATCTCTCTTGTCCAATCATTCATCATGGGAGGAGCCAGCTGCATCCAGACCCTAGCTATGATTTTCCATGCAGTGAAGAGGGCTTCCCTAAGAAACGTTGCTGTGTATTTGTCAGTGTCAACCTCAGGTAGCAAACCCAACAGGCATAACTTGGGGTCTAGGGTGGCTGGGGAACCCATCTCATCGTGTAAGAAATGGACAATATGAATCCAGAAGTTTTGGACCTTGGGGCAAGACCAGATCATATGATAGAAAGTGCCACTGTCATTATCACATCGGGGGCATCTTGGGCTCCTGTCTGGTTGATATCTCGCAATCCTCTGTGAGGTAAGGTAGGACTTGTGTCGAATATAAAGCTGAGTTAGACGGTCTGGGAGCCTTGGGGACACCAAACCCACCCTGTCCATGATTTCACAACAATCTTCATCTTCTATCTGCCCCAGGTCTGCCTCCCACCTTGCTTTAACTCCATATGCCAGTGCGGTAGCGCTTGGAGTACGCACTGCCACGTAGAGGTTGGAGATCAATTTGGTGGAGTCATCCCCTAGTAATATATTTGTCACATCCGGTGTTTCCAGCTGTGGGAGCTGGTTGGAGAATTGGGAAACAATGGCATGTTTCAATTGAATGTATCTAAAGAAGAGACTATTGGGCAGTGAAAATTCAGATTTCAGGTCCTGAAAGGTTCTGGGGCCGTTTGGAGTAAAGACCTGGTGCAGATATACAATTCCCCGATCTATCCAAATCTTGGGGCCTGGAACTGTGAAAACCTCAGGTAGATCACTATTAACCACTTACCAACCGGAAAGTTTTCCAGCTTTAGGACCAGAGCACTTTTTGCGATTCGGCGCTGCGTCGCTTTAATTGACAAATGCGCGGTCATGCGACGTTGTACCCAAACTAAATTTGCGTCCTTTTTTCCCCACAAATAGAGCTTTCTTTTGGTGGTATTTGATCGCCTCTGCGTCATTTCTGATTGCCGCTATAAACAAAAGACATTGCTGTATAAATGTCATTGGCAGTGAAGGGGTTAACCTGGGGGGGAGAGCTAGGGGTTAACTGTGTTCCCTGGGTGTGTTCTTACTGTGGGGGGGTTGGGCTAACATGGGCATGAGAGATCTAACTGATCCCAGTGACAGGGATCAGTAGATCACTCATGCCCCTACTAACAGAACGGAGAACCGTCGTGTTTACATCGGCGGTTCCCCGTTCTTTCCCTGTGGCCGCTCATCGGGTCCGCCCGAGCCGCGGCACACTCCTCAGGAGTGCGGCGGGTGCGCGCGCGCGCCGCCAGCGCACGCGCGCCCCCTAGTGGCTGATTGCAGATCGCCGTCTTTTTACGGAGATTTGCGCTCAGCATCCCGACTGCCGCCGTGAAAACACGGCGCGCGGTCGGGAACTGGTTAAACCAGAGGGGCATATAGGTGTGGTGGAGTGGCCATCTGGTGATTTTAGCAATATGACCCCACACGTACCAGTGGTGGAAGAGACCATGTCTGCCCTAGGACCCGTCCGTGCGGGGCGTGCAATGTGCCGAAGTGTGACCTGCAGGGGGTATATGCTGGGTGGTAGGCTGATTGTGACATCAACGCCTGGTATCTGGGAAGGTCTGACTTTATGAAATGGAAGAGGTGGGAGGCCTGGGAGGATAGGTAGTATGCCTCAAAGTCAGGGAGGGCACTGCCGCCCATGATTGTGGGGTTCTTTAATGTCTGACATGAAAGCTTGTGTCTGAATGGGCCCCATATAAAGGGGTTAAGTATGGTGTCAAGGGTCCTAAAGAATTTGAAGAGTACTGGAAGGGGAGTGTGCCACAACATGTACAGTATCTTAGGCAAAATGATCATCTTGACCAGATTAATGCGTCCACTGACTCCTAGTGGAAGCCTGGCCCAGGTTTGGGTTCTGGCTTTGAGCATGGCGAAGAGAGGTTCCAAGTTGAGTGAGTTATAATCCGAGAGGGATCTTGTGACCATCACCCCCAAATATATGATAACCGATAATCGACGCAGCACTTAGCGGGGGGGGGGGGTGGTCCAGTGGCAGGATCCGGGACTTATCCCAATATTTACCTTTAAGCCGGAGTGTCGGTCCATGGTCTCGATAGTGCTCAGGGCCTCCTCTAAGGAGCCCTGGGAGTCTGCTAGGTAAAGTACCATGTCGTTGGCGCATAACCCCATTTTCTCCTCGAAGCACCCGACTGTTAAGCCTCAGATCTTTTTATTAGCTCTTAAGGTGGTGGCCAGGGGTTCCATGGCCAAGGCGTATAATAGGGGAGACAGGGGACATCCCTGACGGGTTCCCCTACTGAGAGGAAAACTTTCGGATACCCATCCGTTGGCTAAGACCCTGGCCCTAGGGGACTGATACAGTAGTTGGATCCACTTAATAAAGTTGGGGCCAAAACCAAAGCGACACAGGCAGGGCCATAGGAATTCCTACTCCACGGAGTTGAATGCCTTGGCGGCATCCAATGCCACTATCACCCTGGTCCCTACACTATCATGTGTAGCCTGGATGTTTTGAAAGAGGCGTCTGATATTCATTGCCATATTTTTCCCGGGCACAAAGCCGGTCTGGTCGTTATGGACAAGGGACAATATCACCTGGTTCAGGCGGGTGGCAAGCACCTTGGCCAGTATCTTGACGTCTACCTGAAGCAGGGAGATCAGCCGGTATGACTACGGGGAGTGGGGATCCTTTCCTGGTTTGGGAATCACGATTATCTTAGCTTCCTGCATAGAGTCGGGGAGGGTCTCGGAGTCGAATATATACTGATACAGGGTGGCCAGTTTGTCCACCATAGTCTCTGCATACGTTGAATAGAATTCAAGTGGTAACCCATCCATTTCCGAAGCCTTGGACTTGGCCAGTTGTGATATGGCTGTGGAGATATCGTCTGAGGTGATAGGGGCCTCAAGGAGGGCTACCTCAGCTTCTGAAAGCTGTGGGAGAGGTATATCTCTCAGATAGTCCTGGGTTTGTTGGGGTGTGTTAGTACGTTGTGAGATATATAAGTCCACATAGTAATGCCGAAATTCATCAGCTACCTGCCGAGGCATGGTGGCCCGTCTACCATCGGGGGTTGTCGGGGGATGCGTCTAGGTGGGCTAAGTACACCAATAATTTCCCAGCTCGTTCGCTATGCTCAAATACCCGCTGTTTAGCGAGATATAAATGCTGCTTTGCTTTTTCAATTTGCAAAGTTGTAACAAGTCGGGCATGCACTTTAAGATTCTCACTGTTTTGATAAGTGGGGCTATGTGTAAAGGTGGCTTCGAGATGACATAGGTGATCTGTGGCCTGCTGCAGTGCCAATTTGGAGTTTGATTTGTGACAGTTAATGTGGGTGGACAGTGTCATTTTTGCATGCAGCTTAAATGCTTCCCAAACCACCCCCACCGGAGTGGACCCCGTGTTCATGGCTAGAAAGAACTGGAATTCACTAGCTATACCGGAGTGGTCCTCAATCGCTAAGAGCCAATACGGGTTCAGTTTCCACTGTGGTTTGGGGGGGTTGGCATATAACTGTAGGGTTATCCAGTGGGGGGGCATGATCAGATAGGTGCCGGGGAGAAAACCCCGTTGCCCACAACTTGGGCAGGAGGGCAGTGGAGAGAAAGATCATGTCTATCCTAGACATAGTTCTGTGCATGGTAGAAAAGCAGGAGAACATCTTTGTGGTGGGGTGAGTGTGTCTTCAGGAATCAGTGAGAGCAAATTTCATCATTAACTGCCTGAATCTAGTGGGGGGCAGCAGAGAGTTCCCTCTCACCCCCCACCCCAAGTCTGTCTAGGGCAGAGGTCAGAACAATGTTAAAATCCCCATGTGTGATTCTCAACTTTAAACACTTGCCGACCGCCGTATGACTATAAGCAGCGACAGCGTGGCTCTGTACCACGAATCACTGCTTATAGTCGTCACTCACGTGCACAACGGCTAGGGGGGCCAGCGGGTCGTGCCTGTCGCACGCTCCCCGAGCGGGGCCGCGGGTCGGGCGGACTTGATGTCCGCCGGCGACTCGCGATGCCCTGTGACAGAGCCAGAATGGGGAACCGCCGTGTTTTGACAGGCAGCATATGAGAGATCTACTGATTCCTGCACTCAGGATCAGTTAGATCTCTGGTGCCCCTGCCAGCCCAGCCCCCATACAGTTAGAACACACCCAGGGAACACAGTTAACCCCTTCACTGCCCCCTGCAGGTTAACCCCTTCGCTGCCAATGACATTTATAGAGTAATCAGTGGATATTTAAATTTCTGATCGTTGTATAAATGTCATTGGTCCCAAAAAAGTGTCAAAAATGTCCAACTTTTTTTTACCAAAAATATGAGGAACAATATAAATCGGCCAAAACCGATGAATAAATTAGTTTTTTATATTTTTTTGGATATGTATTTTAGCAAAAAGTAAGAAATATCTTTTTTTTTTTTGCAAAATTGACGCTCTTTATTTGTCTATAACGGTGATCAGAAATGCCGCAGAGGTGATCAAATACCACCAAAAGAAAGCTCTATTTGTGGGGAAAAAAGACTTGTTTGGGCACAACGTTGCATGACCGCGCAATTGTCAGTTAAAGCGACGCAGTGCTGAATCGCAAAAAGTGCTCTGGTCCTAAGGTGGGAAGTCCTTCCGGTCCTTAAGTGGTTAAAGTAAGAGTACTTAGCTGAAGCTGAAGGCAATGCTGATTTACAGCTGGACTCCAGGCAGACATAAACAATGCAAATACAAATTAATGCAGCTTTGTGTTTATCAATACATCATTACTAAGGATGAGCTGAGTGGACATTCACTGGTCATTAGAGTTGAGCGAACCCAAACTGTAAAGTTCGGGTCCGTACCGAACTTTGGGGTGTCCGTGACCCGGACCCGAACCCGGACATTTGAAAAAAAAACTTTGGGTTTGGGGTTCGGGTATTTTATCCCGCCTGTTGAATAGCTGCAGGGCAGCCAATCAACAAGTGTTTCACTGGTTTGCCCTTAGAAGCTATCACAGCCATGCCTACTATTGGCATGGCTGTGATTGGCCAGTGCATCATGTGACCCAGCCTCTGTATAAGCTGGAGTCACATAGTGCTGCATGTCACATGCTCTCAGGCTAGTGTAGGGAGAGGATGCTGCCGGCGCTGTGAGGGACAGATTGCAGATATAACATCTCATCCTGCATTACAGAACGATCTGATTCTGAACTAGGTAGAGATTACTACTACTGCTTTGAGGGACAGATTGCAGATCTCATCCTGCATTACAGAACGATCTGATTCTGTACTAGGTAGAGATTACTACTACTACTGCTTTGAGGGACAGATTGCAGATCTCATCCTGCATTACAGATCATTAGAGATGGATCATGT
>BLSH010167007.1:82115-102426 GCA_018402905.1 Glandirana rugosa | reverse complement strand
CTCCAACGATAATCTCTACATTATGACAGTAATATTTCACATCCTTCTTTACCTTTCAACGATTTCAGATCCCCCCACTATCACAGACCCCCTCATCGCAGATCCCACCTCTTCATGATTTCAGAGATCAGAGCAACAGGGACCTGGGGCAACAAAGAGATGTAATACTGTCATTATAAAGTGTAGGAAGAAATGGAAAGTTGCTAAAGGGATCATTTGCACTGTGGATGTACTTTTATATTCATTGTATTGGTAATATGAACATGAGGATATTTATTTGGGTTTGTTAATATAGTTTATACCAAACTAGTATATTAAATCCAAATAAATATCTTCATGGTCATATTACCAATAAAATAAATATAAAAGTACATCCACAGTGCAAATGATCACTTTAGCAACTTTCCATTTCTTCCTACACTTTATAATGACAGTATTACATCTCTAATAGCAACCTCATGTCCCAGTGACAATGATAATTATGATTTTCATTATGATCTACTTTTATCACTGCAATAAAACTTTTCAATTCTATTTTAATATCAGCTCTGTAGTGTGTAGAGATGTCTGTGATTCTTCTGCACTGCAGTGTGCTCCACACAGCATCTCAGCTCATCCCTCCATGCAGGCAGCTCATATCTCCTTCTCCCTGGCAGGGATGCCCCTCCCCCCAGCAGCTGTGTTGCCCATGCAGAGCTCTCACTGCAAGAGGGGGGAGGAGTCAGGGGCTGCAATGCACATGCAGCAAGACTTCAGTTCCCGGGATGGAGTTCACAAGCATCTCACAAGTGGGACTGTTGCCAACTATGCCCAGTAGCCTCCCATGCAGCACCCAGGGAACATGGCCCTGCTCAGTCCCTGCAATGTGCAGAAGCCCCCCGCCTTGTCAGTTTCCTGGACTGTCCCTCCACACCACCCATGCTGCATGCTCACCACGTAATGAACTTGCTAGCAGGATCTTCTACTCCCAGGTGGCTTCTGTTAGAGAGCGGATACTCCCAGCTGAGTCCCGCCATCAGTGAGGACAGGTGGGGGCAAGGAGACATCAGCAGATCCACACAAAAGGAGGACACAAAAGTAAGGAGGGGGTGGAGCCAGCTCGCAGAGGAGCAGGGATATGAAGGACATGGGGCTTAGAGGCAGCGGGATGAGATGTTCTGTGTGAGAGAACGGCCCCTCAGCAGATGACCCGTCTCCTCCACTCAGCCAGACGCCAGGCCCATTGAGACGCTCAGGGCCTACCTGTAACCCTTGATGGCAGACCTGACTCCAAGTGCAGGGGCCCCCCTTCCAGTGGGGGCCCCTGGGCTGTTCAGGGAAGCGCTTCCCTAGTGACACTCATGCAGGCGCACTCCCATGTCCTGCTGCTTCGTCCATTGACACAGACAGCAGGACTCTGCCCTGCCCCCCCGTCTCCTGCGTCATTGGATTTGATTGACAACAGCGGGAGCTGATGGCTGCGCTGCTATCAATCTATCCAATCAGAAGCTGCTGTGCTCGTCCTCGGCGCAGGAAAGACAGGGTTCAGGTAAATAAAAGGGGGCTCTTGGGGGCTGCTACACTAAAGGAGGTTTTTCACCTTAATGCATAGAATGCATTAAGGTGAAAAACCCTGAGGGTTTACAACCCCTTTAAGATCGAGATGGGAGAGAGAAATACAAAAAAAAAAAAAAAATAAGACTCAAATTTAACTTTTTAAATAATTGGTATATTTTAATATGTGTACAGTATATGTATTGGAGTTTGTTTTTAAGTATCAAAAACATTTATTATAATACAGCCTGGCCTCATTTGTTGTAGCTAAATACTTTCTAGATCGATTCATTTGTATTTATAAACCATATAGGGAAAGTCACCGACAAAGTGAAGGACAATTCCCGGAAGCTAGTTTTCCACCAATCAAGTGTTAGCAGGCACTATATACAGTCAGGTCCATAAATATTGGGACATCGACACAATTCTAATCTTTTTGGCTCTATACACCACCACAATGGATTTGAAATGAAGTGAATAAGATGTGCTTTAATTGCAGACTTTCAGCTTTAATTTGAGGGTATTTACATCCAAATCAGGTGAACGGTGTAGGAATTTCAACAGTTTGTATATGTGCCTCCCACTTTTTAAGGGACCAAATGTAATGGGACAGATTAACAATCGTAAATAAAACTTTCACTTTTTAATACTTGGTTGCAAATCCTTTGCAGTCAATTACCGCCTGAAGTCTGGAGTGCATAGACATCACCAGACACTGGGTTTCATCCCTGGTGATGCTCTGCCAGGCCTCTACTGCAACTGTCTTCAGTTCCTGCCTGTTCTTTCGGTCATTTTTCCTTCAGTTTTGTCTTCAGCAAGTGAAATACATGCTCAATCAGATTCAGGTCAGGCGATTGACTTGGCCATTGCATAACATCCCACTTCTTTCCCTTAAAAACCCTTTGGTTGCTTTCGCAGTATGCTTCGGGTCATTGTCCATCTGCACTGTGAAGCGTCGTCCAGTTCCATTGGCAGCCATTCATGTCCACGCCATGACACTACCACCACCATGCTTCACTAATGAGATGGTATGCTTTGGATCATGAGCAGTTCCTTTCCTTCTCCATACTCTTCTCTTCCCATCACTCTGGTACAAGTTGATCTTGGTCTCATCTGTCCATAGGATGTTGTTCCAGAACTGTGAAGGCTTTTTTAGATGTTGTTTGGCAAACTCTAATCTGGCCTTCCTGTTTTTGAGGCTCACCAATGGTTTACACCTTGTGATGAACCCTCTGTATTCACTCTGGTGAGGTCTTCTCTTGATTGTTGACTTTGACACACATACACCTACCTCCTGGAGAGTGTTCTTGATCTGGCCAACTGTTGTGAAGGGTGTTTTCTTCACCAGGGAAAAAATTCTTCGGTCATCCACCACAGTTGTTTTCCGTGATCTTCCGGGTCTTTTGGTGTTGCTGAGCTCACCGGTGCGTTCTTTCTTTTTAAAGATGTTCCAAACAGGTGATTTGGCCACACCTAATGTTTTTGCTATCTCTCTGATGGGTTTGTTTTGTTTTTTCAACCTAATGATGGCTTGCTTCACTGATAGTGACAGCTCTTTGGATCCCATATATAGAGTTGACAGCAACAGATTCCAAATAGCACACTTGAAATGAACTGTGACCTTTTATCTACTACTTGTAAATGGGATAATGAGGGAATAACACACACCTGGCCATGGAACAGCTGAGCAGCCAATTGTCCCATTACTATTGGCCCCTTAAAAAGTGGGAGGCACATATACAAACTGTTCCTACACCGTTCACCTTATTTGGATGTAAATACCCTCAAATTAAAGCTGAAAGTCTGCAGTTGAAGCACATCTTGTTCGTTTCATTTCAAATCTATTGTGGTGGTTTATAGAGCCAAAAAGATTAGAATTGTGCCGATGTCCCAATATTTATGGACCTGACTCTAAGACTTCTTCAATATGACTGCGTGGATCTTCCTGAAGAAGCACTTAACAAAACATGTAGAGGCAGTGACGTGCGAGTAGGGTTGCCACCTCATCCCTTTAATCCAGGACACATATTTATTACACAGGTTCTGTGACTGATTAAGGTGGTAATTAAACTCACTTGATGCCTTATCTGCATTAAATTAGCCTCAGAACCTGTGTAATTCAGATGTATCCTGGATTAAAGAGATGATGTGGCAACCCTACATGCGAGCCATATCCAGAACAGAGTGGTACGATCCTGTGTAGTGACATAACTTCTGGTTCCGGCAACTGGATTGCACAAAGCAGAACAGCAGAGAAGTACAGGCTGACTGTATTGGTGCTGAGAGATGGAATTAGGTGCTTGTGCTTGTGACCTTCTTTTTAAGAAGTGTGCGGTGAGGACAGCCAGTCAGTGGGTAGTGTGTGGTGAGGACAGCCAGTCAGTGGACAGCATGTGGTGAGGACAGCCAGTCAGTGGGCACTGTGTGGTGAGGACAGTCAGTCAGTGGGCACTGTGCGGTGAGCACAGCCAGTCAGTGGGCACTGTGTGGTGAGGACAGCCAGTAAGTGGGCAGTGTGCGGGGAGGACAGTCAGTCAGTGGGCAGTGTGTGGTGAGGAGGTATTTTGGTGCCAGACCAGGATGGGAAGCATACATACAGGGGTGAGTGCTGAGCCACTGGGCACTCAATCGCCAGACTAGTCTCCTTGCTACACCTACAGCCTTACCAAGCGGCTCATCATTAGCACTTGCAGTATCATCAAGCGGAACAGCCGGTCACCATTTGCATCTACAGCCCCACAGAGTGGGTTTGCTGGTCACCATTGGCAGCAGAAGTCATCCAGAGTGGGTTCACCACAGCACACACCATCGTTCCAAGAGGGTCCCCTCCATAATTGGAACTTACTACTGAAGCACAGGCCTGGTGAGAGGGTAGTTAACCCACCAAACACTCTGCACCACAAAAAAAAAAAAATGAGACCCCAGTTACTCAGCTTACCATTAGGTTCCTCAGACACTACTACATCGATGCCATACACTGGTAATAGGTGCCAAATTTACCTCTTCTGGATTACTCCACTAATGGGTATCTGTTCTACTCCACCTTGTATTTGTTACTGAACCCTCTTTCACAGTTAAACCCTGTTCACGTTCCATCTATCATAACTCTTCAACAAGCCTCCGCTTCCCTTAATTAGGGCCACCAGGAGTTACGTAGCCACATCACTAGTGCACCACTGTAAGGGTCCTACCCACACCAGCAGAAAGCTATTATAGTTTATTTTCTTCTCTTTTGTGTTTTGTTTGTTGTAGGTTATCCCCCCATGCTTACATTATTTTCATAGACTTTAATCATACCTTCACATTCTCGCATATAAGTCCTGCAGGCAGGTTTGGACATAGCAGAGTTGCCCCCAGGGGCCTAAAGCAGAAAATCTCCCAGGAGTTTATATCATCCATCCATGGCTGTCCTTGCACTACTCTAGGAGGTCTTGTTACAGTCCAAGCTGGTTGGTAAAAATCTGGGACCAGTTACTTACAGTTCTGTTCCTGGCACATTATCATTATTATTATTATTATACAGAATTTATATAGTGCCAACAGTTTACGCAGCACTTGACAATATAAAAGGGGAGAGAATACAGTTACAATACAAAAAATACAAAAGGATTAGATTAGAGGGCCCTGCTCAGAAGAGCTTACAATCTAATAGGGTGGGGCAGGTGGTACAAAAGGTTGTAACTGTGCAGAATGAGTTAATGGAAGTGGTAAAAGTTTAGTTGGAGGCATAATAGGTTTCCCTGAAGAGATGAGTTTTCAGGGATTGCCTGAAGGTAGCTTGAGTAGGAGATAGCTGGACAGGTTGAGGTAGAGCGTTCCAGAGGATGGGAGAAGCTCTGGAGAAATCCTGGAGATGAACATGGGAGGAGGAGACAAGGGAGCTTGAGAGTAGGAGGTCTTGAGAGGAGCGAAGAGGAGGGTTTTGGGTTATATTTGGAGACAAGATTGGTGATGTAGCTTGGGGCAGAGTTGCGAATGGCTTTGTATGTTGTGGTTAGAATTTTAAATTTAATTTGCTGGGCGATAGGGAGCCAGTGTAGGTATTGGCGGAGAAGATATTACCAGCTTGGTTTTAGGTAGATTTAGTTTAAGGAAGTGGTGCGACATCCATGCTCATATGTCAGTTAGTAAGTTAGTAATGCGAGAGGAGACTGAAGGAGTGAGGTGAGGAGTAGACAGATAGATTTGGGTGTCATCAGCATATAGATGGTATTGGAAGCCTTGGGTGGTTATCAAGCGACCAAGGGAGGAGGTGTAGATGGAGAAGAGAAGGGGTCCAAGAACAGAGCCTTGGGGGACCCCCACAGAAAGGGGCAGTGGAGAGGAGGAGACAGAGTTGTAGGTAACACTGAAGGAGTTTATTGAGAAGGAGCTGGTGGTCAACAGAGAGAGGCCACAGAGAGGTCAAGCAGTAGGAGTATGGAGTAGTGGCCATTGGTTTTAGCAGTTATTAAATTGTTAGTGAGTTTTAGTAAGGCAGGTTCTGTGAATTGCTGCGAGTGAAAGCCAGACTGTAAGAAGTCAAGAAGGTCATTTTCACTGAGGTAGGAGCTAAGATGGTAGACTAAGCATTTTAGAAGTTTAGAGGTGAATGGGAGCAATGAAATGGGTCTTAATTTGTACAGGTTGGTGGGGTCCAGTGAGGGCTGTTTAAGTATGGAAGTGATCTGCACATGTTTTAGAGAGGAGGGGAAGGTGCCACTAGAGAGGGAGAGATTGAAGATGTGAGTGAGAGAGCATAGGATGGAATAAGAGGGTGACCATAGTAGTTGTGAGGGAACAGGATCCAGGGCACAATTGGTTAGGTGGGCACCTGAGAAAAGTTTTGCAACCTCTTCAGTAGTAGCCAGATCAAAAGAGGAAAGTTGACTGTGCTGTTAGGCAGTGGCAGCCCATCCATCAGGGCAAACGGGCGCCACCCCCTCTCTCCTGTCACCCCCCTCTATGTCATGGATAGATTCATACATAGCATGAATCTATCCATGGCCGCCCGTGACCACCCTCTCATTCATGCGGGCGGCCCCTTTGTGGTGCTGGCCGCATGAATTACCGCGGCGGGGGGTGTCCATAAAGCATCTCATTAGAGCTGTAGGCTCTAATTCACTTCATTAAAGTGTGGTTTGTGGCGCAAAGTGTGCCGCCACAAGCCCTTAGAAAAACAAATGAACATTTGTCTTTCTAACTGGGAACCGCTCTCAGCCCCAGGAAGCCCCAGTATGTTACCGGTTTCATGATTGGTGGAGAAGACAGGCAATCCTATTAGACGCCTATCTCAGAGGAGAAGGAGGATTTCGCCGGTGCACGGAGCTCACGTTCCCCGCCCGCTGGACTCTCCACACTGCCAGCCTGCTTATAGATGGGGTAAGTGCAGGACTTTGTCCTGACTTCGGGGGGAGGTCTGTCAGTGCCGCAAGCCCCTATCTGGGGCTCTGTATACTCCTATCTGGTGCTCTGTATACTGCTATCTGGTGCTCTGTATACTCCTATCTGGTGCTCTGTATACTGCTATCTGGGGCTCTGTATACTCCTATATGGGGCTCTGTATACTGCTATCTGGTGCTCTGTATACTCCTATCTGGGTCTCTGTATACTGCTATCTGGTGCTCTGTATACCCTATCTGAGGCTCTGTATACTGCTATCTGGGACTCTGTATACTCCTATCTGAGGCTCTGTATACTGCTATCTGGTGCTCTGTATACTGCTATCTAGTGCTCTGTATACTACTATCTGGTGCTCTGTATACCCTATCTGGGGCTCTGTATACTCCTATCTGGTGCTCTGTATACTGCCATCTGGT
Source organism: Glandirana rugosa (assembly GCA_018402905.1). Lineage (NCBI taxonomy): Eukaryota > Metazoa > Chordata > Amphibia > Anura > Ranidae > Glandirana > Glandirana rugosa. Next base: position 95,095 of record BLSH010167007.1, on the reverse strand, counting down.
GCTCTGTATACCCTATCTGGTGCTCTGTATAACCCTATCTGGTGACTGTATACCCTATTTGGGGCTCTGTGTATTGCTATCTGGTGCTCTGTATACTACTATCTGGTGCTCTGTATATCCTATCTTGGGCTCTGTATACTGCTATCTGTGGCTATGTATACTCCTATCTGGGGCTCTGTATACTGCTATCTGGTGGCTCTGTATACTGCTATCCGGTGGCTCTGTATGCTCCTATATGGTGCTCTGTATACTCCCATCTGGGGGGTCTGTATACTGCTATCTGGGGCTCTGTATACTACTATCTGGTGCTCTGTATACTGCTATCTGGTGGCTCTGTATACTGCTATCTGGTGCTCTGTATACTGCTATCTGGTGCTCTGTATACTGCTATCTGATGGCTCTGTATACCCTATCTGGGGCTCTGTATACTGCTATCTGGTGCTCTGTATACTGCTATCTGATGGCTCTGTATACTCCTATATAGTGCTCTGTATACTCCCATGTGGGGATCTGTATACTGCTATCTGGTGGCTCTGTATACTGCTATCTGGGGCTCTGCATACTGCTATCTGGGGCTCTGTATACTACTATTTGGTGCTCTGTATACTGCTATCTGGGGCTCTGTATACTGCTATCTGGTGCTCTGTATACTATATGGTAGATCTGTATACTCCTATCTGGGGCTCTGTATACTGCTATCTGCTGGCTCTGTATACTGCTATCTGGGGCTCTGTATACTGCTATCTGGGGCTCTGTATAATGCTACCTGGGACTCTGTATACTGCTATCTGGGACTCTGTATACTGCTATCTGGGGCTCTGTATACTGCTATCTGGTGGCTCTGTATACTGCTATCTGGAGCTCTGAATACCCTATCTGGGGCTCTGTATACTCCTATCTATGGCTCTGTATACTGCTATCTGCTGGCTCTGTATACTGCTATCTGGGGCTCTGTATACTGCTACCTGTAGCTCTGTATACTGCTCTCTGGGGCTCTGTATACTGCTATCTGGTGCTCTGTATACTGCTATCTGGTGGATCTGTATACTGCTATCTGGAGCTCTGTATACCCTATCTGGGGCTCTGTATACTGCTATCGAGTGGCTCTGTATACTGCTATCTGAGGCTCTGTATACTGCTATTCCGGTGGCTCTGTATACTACTATCTGGGGCTCTGTATACTGCTATCTGGTGGCTCTGTATACTGCTATCTGAAGCTCTGTATACTGCTATCTGGGGCTCTGTATACTGCTATCTGGTGGCTCTGTATACTGCTATCTGGGGCTCTGTATACTGCTATCTGGCGCTCTGTATACTCCTATCTGGGACTCTGCATACTGCTATCTGGTGCTTTGTATGCTCCTATTTGGTGCTCTGTATACTGCTATCTGGTGATCTGTATACTGCTATCTGGTGGCTCTGTATACTGCTATCTGGAGCTCTGTATACCCTATCTGAGGCTCTGTATACTGCTATCTGGTGGCTCTGTATACTGCTATCTGGGGCTCTGTATACTGCTATCTGGTGGCTCTGTATACTTCTATCTGGGGCTCTGTATACTGCTATCTGGGGCTCTGTATACTGCTATCTGGTGGCTCTGTATACTGCTATCTGGGGCTCTGTATACTGCTATCTGGTGCTCTGTATACTCCTATCTGGGGCTCTGCATACTGCTATCTGGTGCTTTGTATACTCCTATTTGGTGCTCTGTATACTGTTATCTGGTGCTCTGTATACTGCTATCTGGTGCTCTGTATACTCCTATGTGGGGCTCTGTACATTGCTATTTGGTGCTCTGTATACTCCTATTTGGGGCACTATATACTGCTATCTGGGGCTCTGTATACTCCTATCGGGGGCTCTATATACTGCTATTTGGTGTTCTGTATACTCCTATCTGGAGCTCTATATACTGCTATCTGTGGTTCTGTATACTCCTATCTGGGGATCTGTATACTACTATCTGGGGTTCTGTATACTCCTATCTGGTGCTCTGTATACTCCTATCTGGTGATGTTATACTGTAAATCAGCGCCCAACCCTCTAATAAATCATTTTAAAAAAGTGCATAAGTGCCAATAACTCAAAAATGCATTATACAAACTAACATTGTGAATAATCCATATGTGAATCTTCAAATAAATAATAACAAATGATTAAAAGCATCAAATAATCTGGGGACTGCTGTACTCAAGTTGTCAGTCTCCCATGAAGTCCATAGCAACAAATTATATATAAAAAAATGCAATCCCAATATATATAAGTCAATGGGTTAATCCTTCCTTAAAGTGATGGGTGCTTCAAAGTGCTGAAAATAAAGTGCAAATCCGTGCTCCTAAAATCGATAAATGTGCAGTGAAGTGACACACATCATATGGTGACCCCCTTTTGTGCCCGCACTCACCAGAGAACATGGACCCACTGCTTTTCAGTCAGTGGGTCATGAAAGGCAAATTCTGGTGGGGGCTCAAAATCCCGGACGTCAGAAGGATCTCAATGGAATAAATCCTTACACTGATGCAGTTGTCCCAGGGCACTCAGAAGACAAAGATAAGGGAAACCATAGTGTGTACTGTACAATAAGTCTCATTTATTGCGCAAGTAAAAGTTGTACTTACAGGACACAGATAGGTCATCAGCAATTGTATAGTAAAATCCAGACAATCTTTGTTTGCGGTGGCGTGCGTTCCAGAGAGAGACCACCGTGAGAACCGGAAATGACGCGAGTTGCTTGTGACGGACCGGAAGTGACGTCAACGCGTTTCGCTCATAGGTTGAGCGTCATCACGGACGATACCACGGTCCTCCACATGCGACTATTTATACCAACTCTAGGATCCGCAATTGCGGAACTTCACAGATAATAGAGATGGATAGCTTCCTGAACGTCCACCACAGACAACAGGCATCACACTCCGCCATCCGGTGGCCAAACAATGCAAAGCACGTATATTAAACAGACAAATTAACACAATTGCTGACTATACATAAAATTGAATATAATATAAAATATATACGGCATAAACTAAAAAAAAATTTTTTCAATAAAATGTCTTAAAACTCAATCCATATCTGGCTAAACGACTATGTGGAATAAAGAGGTTGGTTTAATATGTGTGCCTAAAAGTGAGTATCAGTCGTGTCTGAATATAAGCAAAATTACGACTGGCACAATAGATACCTATAAATTGAGAAAAATATATAGGTGGTTGTAAATGTAATATTGGGTGAATGTTTAAGAGGGTAAGTGGACTGCAGATGTATGTTTATAATAACAAGAATCACTTCCTGAAAAAATGCCCTGATAATGTATAGAATAATAAAAAAAAAAAAAAAAAAAGGGGGGGGGGGGGAGAGGAAAAAGTTGGACGTATTATGGAGAACAACCAAAGTGAAATATGATCTTAAATCACCAGACCAACAGCGTCTGGTAAAAGCCTTCTATACTAAGATGAAAAAAGAGGGGGTTCTCAAAATGTTACCAATTGGACAAAAAACAATTAATGTCTAGGTCGATGTTTAACCCACAGGGCGCCAATGTGGACATTCTGTGGATCCACTGGGTTTCGTTCTGAGAGATGGCCTGTACTAAATTACCCCCTCTCCAGTGACGTTCTATTCTGTCAATTCCACAAAAACTTAACAGAGTGGGGTCTCTGTTGTGAACTAACCTGAAGTGGTTAGATAAACTATGATGTCTATAACCCTTGATGATATTTTGAACATGTTCTCCAAGTCTGACACATAGCTTCCGAGTTGTGCGTCCTATATATTGTAGGAGATACATTTTTTAATATTGTAGGTGTTCTTTGTGGCTGTGGACATGAAATTATCGGTGTACCGTTTTCTAAACTTGGAGGTTTTGCAAATTGTGCACCTACCACAGCTGAAAAAACCGACTTTATCAAGAAAGGTACAGGTTTTGCGAGGAGGATCTACCACATTGGGTGCTAATTTGAGTCTTAAGGAAGGAGGTTTTTTATAAATAAAACGGGGATTTGGTGGCAATAACTTCATTAATTCTTTATCTCCCATGAGGAGGGGCCTATGTGTTTTGATGATTCGTTCAAATTGTCTGTATTCCTTAAAATAACATGTCATAAATGAAATACTTGAATCAGAGGATATTTTTTCTTTTGGTTTTAAAAGTGTACTTCTATCCAGAGCTCTAACTTCATTTTTGATTTTATTGAGCTGTTTTTTATTGTAACCTTTATCTACGAATCTCTGTAGGATGATTTCTGATTGATGGTCGTAATCTTGGATGTTATCACAATTTCTTCTGATTCTAATCATTTGTCCCCTGGGGATACCATCCAACCACTTGGGATGGTGGCAACTACCCAGGGGAATATAGTCGTTCTTATCTACCTCTTTGAAATATGTTTTAGTGCAAAGCTTATTATAATCTTTATAGATGGTAAGGTCGAGAAAGTTGATAGTTTGTTGTCCTATGAATTCAGAAAAAGAAATACCCAATGAGTTATGTCCCATTTTATGTAGAAATTCTAACAGCTGTTCTTTCGTGCCGGACCACACAATTAAGATGTCGTCGGTGTATCTTTTATATAATTTAAGCTCTGGGGGCGGTGCATGGAATATGGCTGTTTCTTCCCACCAACTCATTACTAAGTTGGCCACTGATGGGGCATATTTAGCCCCCATTGCTACTCCCTTAATTTGCTTAAAGAATCTTTTATCAAACCAAAAATAATTGTGGCTCATTGCCAGCTCAAGGAGTTCTAACAGAAGGGATTTTTGTTCATTCACTAATTCCGTATTATCCAGAGCCCACTTAACTGCACATAGGGCATCATCCTGGCGAATGCTGGTGTACAACGAGTTCACATCAACACTCGCCAGGAGAAAACTGTCATCTATCTGGATAGTTTCCAGTATAGCTATTAAATCCTTGCTATCTTTTAAAAAAGCTGGATACCTGATAGTCAGGGGCTGGAGGAACCAATCAATATATTCTCCAGTTCTGGTGAACAGGGAATCAACCCCACTAATGATGGGCCTTCCCGGAGGTTTTACGGGATCCTTATGTATCTTCGGGAGTTGATACATTACTGCTACTTTGGGGGCATCTGGAATGAGGTATCGTGTTTCTTTTTTGTTAAGAATTCCCTTTTTATGGGCTTTCTGTACTATCTTTTTTAGTTTGGCCTTATATTTCTGGGTGGGATTACTCTTAAGTTCCTCATAGGTTTGTTTATCACTTAATAATCTATGTATTTCTTGTATATAATCTGTTTTTTTGAGTATGACCAATCCACCTCCCTTATCAGCTCCTCTGATGACAATATCTTTTTTCTTTTCTATTTCTTGTAGACTTTTAGCTATATCTTTCTTGTGTCGTACTCGTTTTACATCCAGTTTAGTAAGGTCCTGCTCCACAGCTTGTTTAAAACTTTCTAGGAAATGGTTTCTGGTGATGTGCATACATTATCTGGTGACTCTGTATACCCCTATCTGGTGATGCTTTATATTGTATCTGGTGATGCTGGGCTGTATACTCCTGACACAATGGGTGGAAACTATAAGGGGTGGGACATATGAAACGTGGGAGGGGTCAAAAGGAAAGGGCGGGTTCTAGCACCCCCCATCCTAAAATTTTACCAGCCGCCACTGCTGTTAGGCAAGGTATGTTGAGTGGGGAAGATGTACGCACAGTGGAGGTGTCCTCACATATTGCATCAATCTTGTCTTTGAAGTGATTGGCAATCTCTTGGGCAGTGAGTGAATTAATGAGTAGAGGGGGTGGAGGACAAAGCAGAGAGTTTAAGGCTGAGAAGAGCCGATGGGGACTGGATGACAAGGTATTAATAAGATAGACAAAGTAGGCTTGTTTGGCAACATGGAGGCAAGAATTGTATTTTAGGAGGGCAAATTTATGTAGGGCGAAGTCCGGCAGGGATTTGGTTTTAGGCCACAGTCGTTCAAGAGCACGGCAATGTCTCTTGAGATTTCTAGTGTTGTCAGTTTGCCAGGGTTGTAACGGTCGGGGCCTGGTTCTGCATGTAGTTTGAGGAGCAAGCGCGTCCAGTGATGATGAGAGTGAACTGTTGTAGACAGAGGTGGCCAGGTCAGGACAGGACAGGGGAGATGTTATGTCATATAGGTGGACAGTAGCAAAATAGAAAAGAGAAGTGTTAAATTGGCGAAGGTTCCTACAAGTAATCATTTGCTGCTTGGAGGGATGGGTGATTGGAGGCAAGGATACAGTGAAACTGATGAGGTTGTGATCAGAGAGAGGAAAGGGGGTGTTGGTGAGGTTGTCAGGAGTGCAGAGATGGGAGAATACAAGATCAAGGGTATTACCACTAGAGTGAGGGGAAGTGTGTGTCCATTGGGTTAGGTCAAAAGCTGACGTTAAGTTCATCAGGGATGATGAAATCACTAAGAATGAGAGTGGGTATTTCAGAGGAGAGAAAGTAGGGTAGCCAGGCAGCAAAGTCATCAAAAAAGCACAATATTGGTTCAGGAGGCTGATAAATTGATGCAATCCTCAGAGAAATGGGGGAAAACAGACGAATACAGTGCATCTCGAAAGAAGAGAGGGAGGGATAGGAGGGACTTTGAATGTGCTTTGTGGGGATAGAAGTAATACAATTCCACCTCCTTTATGCCATTGGGTCTGGGGGAGTTAGTCCAATGGAGGCCACCATGGGAGAGGGCAGCAGGAGAAGCCGAATCAAAATTTTGAAGCCAGGTTTCAGTTATGGTGAGTATGTTAAAGCCATGAGAGGTGAAAAGGTCATGCACAAATGTGAGCTTGTTATAAATGGATCGGGCATTCCAAAGGGCTCATGAGATCAGGGGGCTGGTTTTAGGAAGCCCTCCACACTAGGAAAATACAATGGCTCTGGGGGAGAGATTCCCCAATCAACACTGAATGTTTTGAAGGGAGAATCGAGCGATTTTCTTTCCTGCAACCTGTTGTTGCAGGAAAGAAAGTCACACCATCTATGGCTGGCTTTAGTCTCCGAGAGCTCATCAAACCAGCAGCTTCTTAGGGAGTGCGCTACAGACCGCTTTACTAGTTTACAACAAAATACTTGGGTTCACTGGTGAAGTAAATATCCCTATCCCATCAGCAAACCTTAACAAAAAAATAAATTTAGTTTGCAAATGCACTGCTTATTCTAAATCACTGCATTTTTTTAAATCACAATTCTATTTTACCCAAATCCTTATTTTGTTTAACCAAGGTATGTGCTCAAGAAGATTTTCAGAAATGTATTGTGTACCATTTGTAGGAACCTTTTCACTGTTGTTAATTATTGCCTCCTGATATCAGGCTCACCCATTTTTAATTGGTTTGATATGATATTACACGGAATCATTACAATCCTACTAAAGATTACGTCAAGTCAAATAAAACTTGATGATGGCTTTTGTTTACTCATTTTTCTTATTGGTAAGGGTATTGAGCACTTGTCAGCTCTTAGCTCCAGCTTTCAAGTTGCAACATGAAGACCACCATACTGGCAGTAATGCTTAGATTGGCACTTACAAATACAGGAGAGAAAACTTTTTAATCAGTCTGTAAATAATATTTTTTATATCATAATAGTTGTAGATGTTCATGCCACAATATGCATGTATACAGCATGCATAGAGATACAGTATGGCAGGTGAAGATTTACTTGTGCATGTCATTGTCATTATTATGTGGTAGAGCAAGTTGGTTAGAAAGAACTAAGAAATAATCTCAATCATCTCAATTTACATAATTTTGGTGGAGAGAATTTTGTTTTTTGAGTTTGGTGATATTCAACAATAGTGCATTGCAGGCATTGACGGACAACTTCCTCTAACACTTTTGATTGCCATTTCTAACACTGATATTTGGGGTGGGTAGTGATGGGCTAAATTACTTGCTGGCTTCTTATATCTGTTGATAAATCCATTGTTGTGAGCAGTGTTTTACAGTAGTATATGTAAGGTCATATAAAATGTGTTACTTTCTTGCACCTGGACCAATTCATAATTTATTTATTCTACACTAGTGTAGCACTACCCCTGCAAGAGCTACTGGTAACTCGCTCCTCTATTCCTGCACAGCCAAACAATGTGCATTTTCCAATTGCATCCAGGCACAAGAAATCAGTCCCTGGGCTTGTTTTTGTTGTTTTTATTGGGGATAACAACGTGGATGGGGTAGAGGGGTTATGGGATGCCCAACTTGACTGAAGCAACAGATTGGGCAACTTCCTTCCAATGTACAGAGAAAAGACCCCGGACTGTTCTCCTTCCTGGACACAATCAGTCTTTAAGAGTCAGTGGGAAAAGTAACTTACGGACTAGGAACTCCTAGTCCCCTTTGGAAAATAGCACGAAATGTGGCAAAATAGCATGCACTAGTATCTCCTCTCCTCTGTAGAACTGCTTCCAGCTCCTCTGCCTGCAGGTACTACCAGCCCTTCTGGATGCTTGTCTATCAGCCCACCTGTCTATTCCAAAGATCCCCCCCAGGACAAGGGATAAATGGGTTAAGCACAGCGCTGTCTTTTTGAAAGCTTGCTACATGAGGCATTTGCTTCCCTTGTGAATCCCTGGGTGTGCGGGTGTACTCACTCTGTACTCTTTGCTCCCTGCTGCTCTTAGGTAAGATTACTTCTCAAACCGGGCACTGAAAGGATTCTTCCCAGCCAGCCTGAGCCCGGCCTAGAGGCCAAGCCCCTCCAGACCTAGGGGACCCCTCCTAGGCCACTGACAGCCTCCTCAGCACGCCATCTTCCACTCGACTCCCCTGCCGGCTAGGCTCTGCCATATTTAAGGACATTTTGCCTGTGGATTGGTCAGACTCCCCTAAGTATGCAAATCAGGACCTCCTGCCTCAGCCCACTAACTTCCAGAAGCTTCTACAAGCTTCTAAATCCAGGGGGGGGGATACCAGAGACCTTCATCTGTAGAACCACCCAGTCTGACCTGTAATAATCCGACCCAATTACAGACTCACATCACTTACCATGAGTTATAAGCCTAAATGTACCTATCCTTTTGCTCCAGGCCTCACCATCTATGCTAATTTTGTGACATCATGACACCACGATTGTGCATGTGAGTCACAAGTGTTATTTTATTTTGTTTTTATGAGCGGTTTACAGTATGTACTATAAAGTGGCTGCTTTGTTATTGTGACATATGATAATAAAACGTTACCCTGTAAAAATAAAAACCCTGTCTTTTCATGCACTGGGTTCATGTTGTGGTGTGAGCGGATGTATGTCCCCTGAACCATTTGATTGTGAGGCCTGGAGCAAGAGGATATTGGAGACAGTATTGGGATCCATCTAATCATCTCAGAGCTTGCTGGGTTTTATAGTGTCTGATGTCATACGCCCTTTGCATTGCATGCGAGGATGGCGGAGTGATGCACGGATTCATTAATTTATTGCTACTATCATGGGTGATTCTCCAGACTATCCTTTCTGAAAATTAATTATTATCATATTTACTACACCACTACTACATCTTTTTGATTTTGGTTGTACATGACATTATGTGGAGGAGGTGATGACGACTGACATCATTGGAAGATCTATATGCAATTTTTTGCATTATGCTTGTGTTCTGTTCTCTTGGTTGAAACAGCATTTGGATCTGTTGAGTGGTCATTATATATTTATCACCTTTTAATGTTTGATAAGTATTATTTTTAGCGCTGCAATATTTTGTATTTTTGTTTCTTAAGGGATGTGTATTTCCTTTATTTGTTAGCAGCAATGTTCATGTTTTTTAAAAAATAATAGAGATATGGTGCTAACTCACATATACTGTAGATCATATTAGTGCTCATCAACATAAATAAAAAAAAAAAACGTAATAATTAGCATAAATTATACAGTCGACAAGGTAGAGATCTCATAATATGACAGTTCCAAAAAACAGCAAGAAGTCTTCACAGAATGATCCAATCAGAAACAGGTTAACCGCTTCAATACCATACTTAGAACACTTCCCTTTCAGATCAATTTTCAGCATTCAGCGCTGTTGCATTTTGAATGACAATTGCGCAGTCGTGCGGCACTGTACCAATACTACATTTTTATCATTTTTTCCCCACAAATAGAGCTTTCTTTTGGTGGTATTTGATCACCTGGAGGTTTATATTTTTTGCACTACAAATAAAAAAAGACCGACAATTTTGAAAAAAATTTTTTTTTTCATTTTTTTCTGTCACAAAACTTTGTAAATACTGTAATTACATTTTCTCCTTCACTGATGGGCACTGATGAGGCTGCACTGACGGGCACTGATGAGGCAGTACTGATTGGCACTGATGAGGCGGCACTGATGAGGTGGCACTGATGAAGTGGCACTTATATGCAGCACTGATGGGCACTGATAAGCAGCACTGACGGGCATTGATAGGTGGCACTGATAAGCGGCACTATTGGATGAGTGGTTGAGTTAAGTGGCACTAATGGGCACTCATAGGCAGCATTGATGGGCACTGATAGGTGGCACTGATGGGCACTGATAGGTGGCACTGATGAGCACTGGTGGGCACTGATACGCGGCACTGGTATTGCAGCAGCTATGGTGGCCTGGTGGTTCCTGGGTGGCATCCCTGGTGTTCCTTGGGTGGCATCGCTGCGTGTGCTCCCTGGTGGTCCTGGTCGGCTCCCTGGTGGTCCAGTGTGGTGAACCGAGGGGGGGCTGCTCTGATAAACAATAAGCACATACCCCCCCTGTCAGAAGAGCCTCCAATCGGCTCTCCACTACTCGCGTCTGAAGATGCGACTAAAGGAAAAGCCGATATACAGCTTTTCCTGTTTACACTGTGATCAGCTGTGATTCATCACGACTGATCACATGGTAATGAGCTTCTGACAGAAGCCCATTACCTAGATCAGAGATGAGGTGTGTCAGACTGACACACCACATCACCGATCGCCGTGCTGTGCGGCCCCGCAGGCGCGCACCGGCGTGTTCTCCTGCTGGACGTCATATGACGCCCATTCAGGATAACTCAACCACTTCCCGGACGTCATTCTGCATACGGCAGTAGGGAAGTGGTTAAAGGGTAACTCCACTTTCGTGGGGGAAAAAAATAGCAAATAAAGAAAAAATATCATAGCATGTACAATTGCGACACAAGTCATATTGTAATTGAATGTTATTAAAAATGATCTTTCCTTTTCAATCTGCAGTCGCTGTAATTTTCTATAAATGCAGTGCAATATGACTACCTGGAGTTCTTCTGTACACAGAATGTGTGCTAACCAACATCATTTTCTGCTTGTGTGATTGGCTCACCAATCTTTCCAGAAGTCTGCCTAAGATACAAATCATACGCAGAGGGCATCCCCTGCAACAAAAATGTCATTTTATGTGAGATACTCAATACCAATAGGAACACCTCTATAGTGATGCAGGCCCAACAAATTTCCTCATTAGTGCTCTGCAGCTTCATACCTGATTGATAATTATGAAACCACTCCCATTAGACCCACTCAGCACAGAGGCACAGAGAAACACACAGGGATTCCTTAAAAATGAAAAAAGATAGGAATCTGCAAGAAAGGTAGTTATAATCCTTGCAATGTACATAATCCTTTAAACCGTGCTCCACCGCAAACTGTGTGTGATAAATACAAACTCACCAGAAATTCAAAATAACTGCGCCTTGCAGCAATTGTAATCTTTTAAACAGCAACGTGCCTGGAGGCAATGCCTCCTGACCCCAAAGATGTCTCCTTACAATGATCAACCATTCAGGGCTCGGTAGAAGCATATTGAGAATCATAGCACAATATGTTTATTAAAAGTAGGTTTAAACAGGTAAGTAGAGTTGAGCGAACCCGGACTGTAAAGTTTTGGGGTGTCCGGGTTCTGGTCCGGGGTTCTGGTATTTTATTCCATGTGTTGAACAGCTGCCAAGGGCAGCCAATCAACAAGTGTTTCACTGGTTTTCCCTTAGAAGCCATCACAGCCATGGCTACTAATGGCATGGCAGTGATTGGCCAGTGCACCATGTGACACAGCCTCTATATGGGGCTGGAGTCACTGTGCTGCATGTCATATGCTCTCAGGATAGTTTAGGGAGAGGATGCTGCTGGCTCTGTGAGGGACAGATTGCAGAACATCTCATCCTGCATTACTGAACGATCTGATTGTAGACTAGGGAGAGATACTAGTACTGGTGCTTTGAGGGACAGATTGCACACCTCATCCTGCTGCACAGAACGATCTGACTGGACTAGGTAGAGTATGTTGCTTTAAGGGAAAGACTTTTGTTCTAAAATTCGAAATTAGGCAATTGGAACAGCCGAAAATCCGAAATTCGGAAATTCAAAAATTCGGAAATCCGAAAATTGGAAGAAACTAAGAATATTTGAAATAATAACTAACTAATAACTATTAAATTATAGGTATTGAAAGTTTGGCTGTTAATGAACTTAAATATGAAATGTAGCACTAATAGTCATACTTTTAAGAACATTTCAATACCTATATTTAATAGTTATTAATTATTATAAGTCGGAAATAAGGAAAAACATTTGAAATAATAATAGCTTATTATAATTTATCATTTAAAATAATAAATTAATAACTTATTATTCAAATGTTCTTCCTTATTTCCGAAATTCGGAAATAAGAAAGAACATTTGAAATAATAATAATAGCTTATTATTATTTATAATAAGTTAAAATAATACATTAATAACTTATTATTTCAAATGATCTTCCTTATTTCCGAAATTCGGAAATAAAAAAAAAGTTTGAAATAATAATAAATAACTATTCATTTATAGGTATTGAAATTTCCTTGAAAGTTTGGCTGTTAGTGAACTGAAATATGAAATTTATCACTAATAGCCATATTTTCAAGAAAATTCCAATACCTATAATTTAATAGGTATTTATTATTATTTCAAATGTTTTTCTTATATCCGAATTTCCGAATTTTGGAAATAAGGAAGATCATTTGAAATAATAGGTTATTAATGTATTATTATTATTTA
>BLSH010167007.1:63458-77676 GCA_018402905.1 Glandirana rugosa | reverse complement strand
TAACCGGTCACGTAGTACACTGGGTCGGAGAAATATTCGACCTCAAGCTAACCCAAGAGCATGTGACTGCAGCATCAAGTGACTCCAGCTTATAAAGAGGCTGGGTCACATGATGCACTGGCCAATCACAGCCATGCCATTAGTAGGCATGGCTATCATGGCTTCTAAGGGCAAACCAGTGAAACGCTTGTTGATTGGCTGCCCTGCAGCTTCTCAACACGTGGAGTAAAATACCAGAACCCCAGACCCGAACCCGAACGTTTTTTGAAATGTCTGTGTTCGGATCCGGGTCCCAGACACCCAAAAGTTCGGTACGGACCCAAACGTTACAGTCCGGGTTCGCTCAACACTAATAATAAGTTATTAATTTATTATTTTAACTTATTATAAATTATAATAAGCTATTATTATTTCAAATGTTTTTCCTTATTTCCGACTTTTTCAGTGTGTGACTGTACATATGCATACTGTATGTGTGTGTGTATACTGGGTGTGTATATACTGCGTGTATATTGGATGTATATTGTATGTATACTGTGTGTATACATTCAATATACATCCAATATACACACAGTATATACACACCCAGTATACACATACACATACATACATAGAAACTTACAGTATGCATATGTACAGTCACACACTGCAAAAGTTGGAAATAAGGAAGAACATTTGAAATAATAATAACTTATTATAATTTATAATAAGTTAAAATAATAAATTTTAGCCTGGCAGCAAAGTCATCAAAAAAGCACAATACTCGTTCAGGAGGCTGATAAATTGATGCAATCCTCAGAGAAATGGGGGAAAACAGACGAATACAGTGCGTCTCGAAAGAAGAGAGGGAGGGATAGGAACGACTTTGAAGGTGCTTTGTGGGGATAGAAGTAATACAATTCCACCTCCTTTATGCCCATTGGGTCTGGGGGAGTTAGTCCAGTGGAGGCCACCATGAGAGAGGGCAGCAGGAGAAGCCGAATCAAAATTTTGAAGCCAGGTTTCAGTTATGGTGAGTATGTTAAAGCCATGAGAGGTGAAAAGGTCATGCACAAATGTGAGCTTGTTACAGATGGATCGGGCATTCCAAAGGGCTCATGAGATCAGGGGGCTGGTTTTAGGAAGCCCCCCACACTAGGAAAACACAATGGCTCTGGGGGAGGGATTCCCCCATCAACACTGAATGTTTTGAAGGGAGAATCAAGCGATTTTCTTTCTTGCAACCTGTTGTTGCAGGAAAGAAAGTCACACCATCTATGGCTAGCTTTAGTCTCAGAGGGCTCATCAAACCAGCAGCTTCTTAGGGAGTGCGCTACAGACCACTTTACTAGTTTACAACAAAATACTTGGGTTCACTGGTGAAATAAATATCCCTATCCCATCAGCAAACCTTAACAAAAAATAAATTTAGTTTGCAAATGCACTGCTTATTCTAAATCACTGCATTTTTTTAACACATTTCTATTTTACCCAAATCCTTATTTTGTTTAACCAAGGTATGTGCTCAAGAAGATTTTCAGAAATGTATTGTGTACCATTTGTAGAAACCTTTTCACTGTTGTTAATTATTGCCTCCTGATATCAGGCTAACCCATTTTTAATTGGTTTGATATGATATTACACGGAATCATTACAATCCTACTAAAGATTACGTCAGGTCATATAAAACTTGATGATGGCTTTTGTTTACTCATTTTTCTTATTGGTAAGGGTATTGAGCACTTGTCAGCTCTTAGCTCCAGCTTTCGAGTTGCAACATGAAGACCACCATACTGGCAGTAATGCTTAGATTGGCACTTACAAATACAGGTGAGATAACTTTTTAATCAGTCTGTAAATAATAATTTTTATATCATAATAGTTGTAGATGTTCATGCCACAATATGCATGTATACAGCTCATCTCAGAGCTTGCTGGGTTTTATAGTGTCTGATGTCATACTCCCTTTGCATTGCATGCGAGGATGGCGGAGTGATGCACGGATTCATTAATTTATTGCTACTATCATGGGTGATTCTCCAGACTATCTTTTCTGAAAATTCATTATTATCATATTTCCTGCACCATGATACATCTTTTTGATTTTGGTTGTACATGACATTATGTGGAGGAGGTGATGACGACTGACATCATTGGAAGATCTATATGCAATTTTTTGCATTATGCTTGTGTTCTGTTCTCTTGGTTGAAACAGCATTTGGATCTGTGGAGTGGTCATTATATATTTATCACCTTTTAATGTTTGATAAGAATTATTTTTAGCGCTGCAATATTTTGGATTTTTGTTTCTTAAGGGATGTGTATTTCCTTTATTTGTTAGCAGCAATGTTCATGTTTTTTAAAAATAATAGAGATATGGTGCTAACTCACATATACTTTAGATCATATTAGTGCTCATCAACATAAATAAAAAAAAGTAATAATTAGCATAAATTATACAGTCCACAAGGTAGAGATCTCATAATATGACAGTTCCAAAAAACAGCAAGAAGTCTTCACAGAATGATCCAATCAGAAACAGGTTAACCGCTTCAATACCATACTTAGAACACTTCCCTTCCAGATCAATTTTCAGCATTCAGCGCTGTTGCATTTTGAATGACAATTGCGCAGTCATGCGGCACTGTACCAATACTACATTTTTATCATTTTTTTCCCCACAAATAGAGCTTTCTTTTGGTGGTATTTGATCACCTGGTGGTTTTTTATTTTTTGCGCTACAAATAAAAAAAAAAGACAATTTTGAAAAAAAAACATTTTCATTTTTTTCTGTCACAAAACTTTGTAAATACTGTAATTACATTTTCTCCTTCACTGATGGGCACTGATGAGGCTGCACTGACGGGCACTGATGAGGCAGTACTGATTGGCACTGATGAGGCGGCACTGATGAGGTGGCACTGATGAAGTGGCACTTATATGCAGCACTGATGGGCACTGATAAGCAGCACTGACGGGCATTGATACGGTACACTGATAAGCGGCACTGATGGATGAGTGGTTGAGTTAAGTGGCACTAATGGGCACTCATAGGCAGCATTGATGGGCACTGATAGGTGGCACTGGGCACTGATGGGCACTGATAGGTGGCACTGATGAGCACTGGTGGGCACTGATACGTGGCACTAGTATTGCAGCAGCTATGGTGGCCTGGTGGTTCCTGGGTGGCATCCCTGGTGTTCCTTGGGTAGCATCGCTGTGTCTGCTCCCTGGTGGTCCTGGTTGGCTCCCTGGTGGTCCAGTATGGTGAACCGAGGGGGAGCTGCTCTGATAAACAATAAGCACAGACCCCCCCTGTCAGAAGAGCCTCCAATCGGCTCTCCACTACTCGCGTCTGAAGACGCGACTAAAGGAAAAGCCGATATACAGCTTTTCCTGTTTACACTGTGATCAGCTGTGATTCATCACGACTGATCGCATGGTAATGAGCTTCTGACAGAAGCCCATTACCTAGATCAGAGATGAGGTGTGTCAGACTGACACACCACATCACCGATCGCCGTGCTGTGTGGCCCCGCAGGCGCGCACCGGCGTGTTCTCCTGCTGGATGTCATATGACGCCCAGTCAGGATAACTCAACCACTTCCCGGACGTCATTCTGCATACGGCAGTAGGGAAGTGGTTAAAGGGTAACTCCACTCTTGTGGGGGAAAAAATAGCAAATAAAGAAAATATATCATAGCATGTACAATTGCGACACAAGTCATATTGTAATTGAATGTTATTAAAAATGATCTTTCCTTTTCAATCTGCAGTCGCTGTAATTTTCTATAAATGCAGTGCAATATGACTACCTGGAGTTCTTCTGTACACAGAATGTATGCTGACCAACATCATTTTCTGCTTGTGTGATTGGCTCACAATCTTTCCAGAAGTCTGCCTAAGATACAAATCATACGCAGAGGGCATCCCCTGCAACAAAAATGTCATTTTATGTGAGATACTCAATACCAATAGGAACACCTCTATAGTGATGCAGGCCCAGCAAATTTCCTCATTAGTGCTCTGCAGCTTCATACCTGATTGATAATTATGAAACCACTCCCATTAGACCCACTCAGCACAGAGGCACAGAGAAACACACAGGGATTCCTTAGAAATAAAAAAAGATAGGAATCTGCAAGAAAGGTAGTAATAATCCTTGCAATGTACATAGATCACCCAGAGGGGAATGTTTTTTTCTCAACAAAAGTGGAGTTACGCCTTAATCCTTTAAACCGTGCTCAACCGCAAACTGTGTGTGATAAATACAAACTCACCAGAAATTCATAATAACTGCGCCTTGCAGCAATTGTAATCTTTTAAACAGCAACGTGCCTGGAGGCAATGCCTCCTGACCCCAAAGATGTCTCCTTACAATGATCAACCATTCAAGGCTCGGTAGAAGCATATTGAGAATCATAGCGCAATATGTTTATTAAAAGTAGGTTTAAACAGGTAAGTAGAGTTGAGCGACCCCAGACTGTAAAGTTCGGGTCCGTACCGAACTTTGGGGTGTCCGGGTCCGGGGTTCTGGTATTTTATTCCATGTGTTGAACAGCTGCCAAGGGCAGCCAATCAACAAGTGTTTCACTGGTTTTCCCTTAGAAGCCATCACAGCCATGCCTACTAATGGCATGGCTGTGATTGGCCAGTGCACCATGTGACACAACCTCTATATGGGGCTGGAGTCACTGTGCTGCATGTCATATGCTCTCAGGATAGTTTAGGGAGAGGATGCTGCTGGCTCTGTGAGGGCCAGATTGCAGAACATCTCATCCTGCATTACTGAACGATCTGATTGTAGACTAGGGAGAGATACTAGTACTGCTGCTTTGAGGGACAGATTGCAAACCTCATCCTGCTGCACAGAACGATCTGACTGGACTAGGTAGAGTCTGTTGCTTTAAGGGAAAGATTATTGTTCTAAAATCATCATCAAGTTGTACAGGGAAAGGTTCCAGCTGTTGCTTTAAGGGAAAGATTATTGTTCTAAAATCATCTGCAAAGTGTATGGGAAAAGTCTATTGCAGCCGCATAGAGCCATCTTACTGTTTTAAAATCATCTGCAAAGTGTATGGGAAAAGTCTATTGCAGCCGCATAGAGCCATATTACTGTTTTAAAATCATCTGCAAAGTGTATGGGAAAAGTCTATTGCAGCCGCATAGGGCCATATTACTGTTCTTCCAGCCACATAGAGAGCCATTTTAGAACAATAAAATGTCTCTCTATGTGGCTGGAAGAACAGTAATATGGCTCTATGCGGTTGCAATAGACTTTTCCCATACACTTTGCAGATGATTTTAAAACAGTAATATGGCTCTATGCGGCTGCAATAGACTTTTCCCATACACTTTGCAGATGATTTTAAAACAGTAATATGGCTCTATGCGGCTGCAATAGACTTTTCCCATACACTTTGGAGATGATTTTAGAACAATAATCTTTCCCTTAAATCAACAGCTGGAGGCTTTCCCTGTACAACTTGTAGATGATTTTAGAATCTAAAATCATCTCCAAGTTCTATAGGGAGAGGTTCCTACTGTTGCTTAAAGGGACAGATTATTGTTTCTTGCACAAAATTAAAAAGTGCATCTACATTGCTGGTTTAAAAAAAAAACAAAAAAATTCCAAAAATAAAAAAAACAGTGTTGGCTACCTCCTCCTCCTCCACCGCCACTTTCACCGCTTCCTCAACCTCCAACTCCACATCCACCTCCATTTTTGATTTTTTTATGTGATTTTAGCTTAAAAATTATTTTAAGTTATTTCCCTATGCCCATTTCTTTGTAGGGCACTTGTCCAACCCTTACCCCCATTTTCCTTCCTTTTGAAAGACCTCTAGGACTTGCCAGGACTTTGTTACAGCCATTTTTGTGCCTAAAAGTTTGGGTCCCCATTGATTTCAATGGGGTTCGGGGTCCGGGTCAAAGTTCGGGTCAAGTCCGGACCCGAACCCGGACTTTGTCCATACGTTCGGCCGAACCTGCCGAACCCGGACTTCCAGAGGTTCAATCAACTCTACAGGTAAATAAAAAAGTGTGCACTTACATTTAAAGGTGCTGTAAGTCAGCACCAACATCTACAGCTTTAGTGGGTGCGCTCGCCATCTCTCCAAGATTTGGCATGTGTTCCAAAGCACAGGAGCTAAGAACCATGAAGCTGGATGTGACGTCAATAAGTGCGGACACTTTTTTAACTACCTGTTTGTGAACCTACTTTTAATAAACATATTGCGCTATGATTCTCAATATGCTTCTCCCAAGCCTTAATGGTAGATCATTGTAAGGAGACATCTTTGCGGTCAGGAGCAATTGCCTCCGTACATGTTGCTGTTTAAAAGATTACAATTGCTGCAAGGCGCATTTATTATGAATTTCTGGTGAGTTTGTATTTCTCACACATGGTTTGCAGTGGAGCACGGTCTAAAGGATTAACCTGTTTCTGCACTTTTCTTTGGATCCCGGCAATTGGATCATTCTGTGAAGACTTCTTGCTATTTTTTGGAACTACCAAATAAATAAAGTAAATTAGTGTGCGCTAAGGAAAAAATATATGAAACCAATAAAGCAGCAACTGTGTTCTAAGTGATATTTCCTAAACAGTGCCAAATAATAAATTGAACAGTCGCGCTAAACTAAACAGTAAAATGTAAAACACATGAAAAGCATAATATGTGTAATCAAAAACCCAAATCAATGGATCAAAATAGTCTGTGATAAAATAAATAAGTTCTACATAACACTATATATGAAAAAGTGCATAAAATAAAAAATAGTGAGTGCTCAAAGTCCAAAAAATATGTGTGTAAAGGTTGTGACCACAGTCCTTGTTACAGATGCATATAAGTGATCTTCCTTAAATGAACATCCAGAGATTGTCTTAATAGCTTCACCATCACCAAGGAGCATGCACACCTTGTGGGGATAATACATAAATACTCTTACCAGAGCAATATGACTCACTATCCCTAGTAAGTCATATAGGCAGACAGCTATAATCCGCTGTAGGATATATGGAAGGTTCACTTTTTCCCTCTGGGGCTCTCTTCCAGGATAGGATTCAACCAGATATGATTGGGTGACCGTCCTCTCCCGTAATACATACCATGTGAAAAGAGTGCCAGATAGTGTGATACCGTACAAACTCATTTTATTGTAAAATAAAGACAGGAACTCACATAGATACAGATAAAATGCACAGTGATCTGTTAAAAGCCGGCAAACAGCGCTACAACGATCGCCCGTCCGTTCGGGTGTAGGCGTGGTGACGTCAGCACGTAGCTCCGCCCTACATGTTTCGTCAAATGTGACGTCTTCCTGGGGCACGCGCTGACACGTCACCTTTTATATAGTCAGGCAAAACCAAGCCTCGTAATGAGTTCCGTCGCCATTTTCTTGAAGACCACTGTGTACACTTATGAGACAAACATTACACTCCACTAGTCCCCAAACGATCACACAATAAGGCCAATTAAGGCTTCCTTATAACTTTTTGAGAACGAATATTTGCACTTGGTAACTTAAACTTTAACTTATCTCATATTTAAATAATGCTAATAAAGCAAAACCAGATCACAATCGTGCACAAGGATTATATGCAGCACACGTCTCTCATCTAAATCCTCTAATCTTTATCATAGGCAATCTACTAATTCAAAAGTTCCGGTCGCCATCTTCTTGAAGCTCTATGTGTGTCTTATGAAAACAACATTAAATTTCACTACTAATATTGGCATTACTCCGATTCATTCAACTATATTAAAAAATGTCTCTATAAAAAAGAAATATCTCATATAGAGAACCTCTATTCTTGTATCTCTGTGGCTATAATATAATCAATAAAAATCTGTGATGTATATCTAATAGGATTATCTTTGGGACAAGGCCACCCTCTAATATATGCTCTATTTAGAACTATATCCCCTGAAATCAAGGAAATTATAGAATAGTATTGTGTTTGCAATAACCTATTTAAAGGTAGAGTAAGTGGAAATAAAGTAGCTAAAAAGGAAAAGTTATTTGAACCCTTTTAAGTAGCCAACTAAGGGGTAGATAGGTCTGGAAGAGCCTTCCACAGTCCTTCCAAGAGGGCACAGATATGAGGAATCAGGGATTCAGGGATGTCAAGACCCAAAACCAGCCCTAGGAATTGTCCAAGAAAGCGTTAATCTCGACATCCACATTAAGGCATAGCGGTTTCATAGTCTTGGCTCTATAGATCCACCCCATCTCCAATTTGGAGATTTCTCTCCATTTGGAACATCCTCTCCAGTGCATCTTGAGCACATCTATGCCCAGAAAGGATGTTCCATTCAAATTCCTATCGTGTACCTCTAAAAAGTGTCTAGACAGTGGATGTTTCCTAAAGCCTCTTTTTATATTACCAATATGTTCCTGTAATCGGACATGTAGAGGCCTCACAGTCCTTCTGATGTACTGGAGCCCACATGGGCAAGTAAAAGCGTACACCACATCAGGCATGTTACAAGAAATGAAAGACCTAATGGGAAAGATTTGAGCGGTGCTATTAGATTGAAAAGCCAATGTATTTCTGTCTCTGATGTTGTTAATTTCGCAAACCTTACATCTCCTACATTTATGGAAACCGATTATATTCTGAAAAAAGGCTAATTTTTTTCGAGGAGGGTTACAAACACTAGGGGCTAGTGTGTCTTTCAATGAGGGTGCTCTTTTAAACACAACTCTGGCTTGTTCTGACAATGAAGGGCCCAGGATAGGGTCACTTTAATATATGCCAGTGTTTATATATAAGTCTCTTTATTTCATAATGTTGTGAAGAGAACTTAGTTATAAACGGCATATGCAAAGATGAATCTGAATCCTGATTTTTAGGTTTTTTCACCAACAAATCCTCCCTATTAATTCCCTCTACTTCAGAGAACACTTTTGACAGATATTTCTCATCATAGCCTTTTTCTTTATATCTAGAGTCAAGGATCTGAGCTTGGATATGGTAATCTTCTATTTTAGTAGAGTTGCGTTTGAGTCTTATGTATTGGCTCTTTGGTATAGAGTCAAGCCAGGCACGATGGTGACAACTATCCTGCGGAATGAATGAATTTCTATCCGTGATTTTGAAAAAAGTAGAAGTAAGTAGTTGATTTCCTTCTACACGGATCTTTAAATCTAAGAAATTCACAGAGGTTTGACTAGCCTCATAATTACATTCGATACCTCTATCGTTTGCGTTAAGCTCCTCCATAAAAGCCTGTAGAAACTCCAAAGAACCCTGCCAGAGGAGGAGGATGTCGTCTATATATCTGGCCCACATGACCAGTTGGGTGCCGTTGGTGGCATAGACGACGTCCTCCTCCCATTTCCCCATGAACAGGTTGGCAAGACTGGGGGCGAACTTCGCCCCATAGCCACACCCCTGTTCTGGAGTTAAATTCAGAGATGTTTTGTTAAGAGATCTGGACAAAATTAAAGTTAGGAAAGAAAAAATGACTACATCTTTGAAAAGAGGTTTCGACCAACTGTGCCAAGATAAAAATATAGTAGTCCGCCCAGCCGATAAAGGGGGGGGATTGTTATATTAAATAAATCAGACTACTTAGATGTACTTGGGAAGATAGTCAATGACAGAGACACCTATATCCCCTTAAAGTCAGATCCATGATCAACATACAAAAAAAGAACTTGAAAAATTAGTCGAGAAAGGCTTTGGGAGTGGGATATTGAATAAAAAAGAAAAAAGGTTCCTGATTCCAAAAGCTTCCAGGATCCCTATAATATATTACCTCCCTAAGGTCCACAAGAATCCTACCAACCCACCTCGTCGTCCAATCATTAGAGGGATCGATTCCCTGACCTTGCAAGTGGGTAAATACATTGATGGATTCTTGCAGCCATTAGTCACATCTTTGCCTGCCTATATCAAAGATACGAGGCATGTGATTAATTTGCTTAAGGATTGCCCCTATACAGAGGGATGTTGGCTTGTAACAGCAGATGTGACATCCCTCTCAGCTGTGTATCATCCATGGGTGCAGGGTGTTCACTGAACACGGGCCCTGAGGGGTTGGGGGCCCACTGTGCACCCATGGATGATCTCTCCCTAGTTGACAGCCAGGGATGATCGGTGCAGTGTGGGCTTGCACACGGGCCCACTAATTTCATGATACGCCCCTGGTCCCTCTATACCATTATTCCCCACCATTGGGGACTTGCTTCAGTGGAGCATTTTCTATATAGGGACTCACCATTGCCTGATATACAAAAGAAATTCATCATCGAACTCTTGGAATATGCAACCACACACAATTTTTTTTGGTTCAGTGGAGAATTTTACCACCAGAACAGGGGTGTGGCTATGGGGGCGAAGTTCGCCCCCAGTCTTGCCAACCTGTTCATGGGGAAATGGGAGCAGGACGTCGTCTATGCCACCAACCGCCCCCAACTGGTCATGTGGGCCAGATATATAGACGACGTCCTCCTCCTCTGGCAGGGTTCTTTGGAGTCTCTACAGGCTTTTATGGAGGAGCTTAACGCAAACGATAGAGGTATCGAATTGAATTATGAGGCTAGTCAAACCTCTGTGAATTTCTTAGATTTGAAGATCCATGTAGAAGGAAATCAACTACTTACTTCTACTTTTTTCTAAATCACGGATAGAAATTCATTCATTTCGCGGGATAGCTGTCACCATCGTGCCTGGTTTGACTCTATACCAAAGAGCCAATACATAAGACTCAAACGCAACTCTACTAAAATAGAAGATTACCATATCCAAGCTCAGGTCCTTGACTCTAGATTTAAAGAAAAAGGCTATGATGAGAAATATCTGTCAAAAGTGTTCTCTGAAGTAGAGGGAATTAATAGGGAGGATTTGTTGGTGGAAAAACCTAAAAATCAGGATTCAGATTCATCTTTGCATATGCCGTTTATAACTAAGTTCTCTTCACAACATTATGAAATAAAGAGACTTATTTATAAACACTGGCATATATTGAAAAGTGACCCTATCCTGGGCCCTTCATTGTCAGAACAAGCCAGAGTTGTGTTTAAAAGAGCACCCTCATTGAAAGACACACTAGCCCCTAGTGTTTGTAAACCTCCTCCAAAAAAATTAGCCTTTTTTCAGAATATAATCGGTTTCCATAAATGTAGGAGATGTAAGGTTTGCGAAATTAACAACATCAGAGACAGAAAGACATTGGCTTTTCAATCTAATAGCACAGCTCAAATCTTTCCAATTAGGTCTTTCATTTCTTGTAACACGCCTAATGTGGTGTACGCTATTACTTGCCCATGTGGGCTCCAGTACATCGGAAGGACTGTGAGGCCTCTACATGTCCTATTACAGGAACATATTGGTAATATAAAAAGAGGCTTTAGGAAACACCCACTGTCTAGACACTTTTTAGAGGTACATGATAGGAATTTGAATGGAACATCCTTTCTGGGCATAGATGTGCTCAAGATGCACGGGAGAGGAGGTTCCAAATGGAGAGAAATCTCCAAATTGGAGATGGGGTGGATCTATAGAGCCAAGACTATAAAACCGCTAGGCCTTAATGTGGATGTCAAGAATAACGCTTTCTTGGACAATTCCTATGGCTGGTTTTGGGTCTTGACATCCCTGAATCCCTGATTCCTCTGTGCCCTCTTGGAAGGACTGGGGTAGGCTCTTCCAGGCCTATCTACCCCTTAGTTGGCTACTTAAAAGGGTTCAAATAACTTTTCCTTTTTAGCTTTATAGTTTACCTTTTTATATTTTTTATATTTTATTATTCTTTTTTATATGTTCCCACAGTTATATTATATATGTGGGACATTTTAATTACCTAGACTTGAGCTACTTTATTTCCACTTACTCTACCTTTAAATAGGTTATTGCAAACACAATACTATTCTATAATTTCCTTGATTTCAGGGGATATAGTTCTAAATAGAGCATATATTAGAGGGTGGCCTTGTCCCAAAGATAATCCTATTAGATATACATCACAGATTTTTATTGATTATATTATAGCCACAGAGATACAAGAATAGAGGTACTCTATATGAGATATTTCTTTTTTATAGAGACATTTTTTAATATAGTTGAATGAATCGGAGTAATGCCAATATTAGTAGTGAAATTTAATGTTGTTTTTATATGACACGGATAGAGCTTCAAGAAGATGGTGACCGGAACTTTTGAATTGGTAGATTGCCTATGATAAAGATTAGAGGATTTAGATGAGAGACGTGTGCTGCATATAATCCTTGTGCACGATTGTGATCTGGTTTTGCTTTATTATTATTATTTAAATATGAGATAAGTTAAAGTTTAAGTTACCAAGTGCAAATATTCGTTCTCAAAAAGTTATAAGGAAGCCTTAATTGGCCTTATTGTGTGATCGTTTGGGGACTAGTGGAGTGTAATGTTTGTCTCATAAGTGTACACACTGGTCTTCAAGAAAATGGCGACGGAACTCATTACGAGGCTTGGTTTTGCCTGACTATATAAAAGGTGACGTGTCAGCGCGTCGCCCGTGCCCCAGGAAGACGTCACGTTTGACGAAACATGTAGGGCGGAGCTACGTGCTGACATCACCACGCCTACACCCGAACGTACGGGCGATCGTTGTAGCGCTGTTTGCCGGCTTTTAACATATCACTGCGCATTTTATCTGTATCTATGTGAGTACCTGTTTTTATTTTACAATAAAATTAGTTTGTACGGTATCACACTATCTGGCACTCTTTTCACATGGTATTTATTACGGGAGAAGGCGGTCACCCAATCATATCTGGTTGAATCCTATCCTGGAAGAGAGCCCCAGAGGGAAAAAGTGAACCTTCCATATATCCTACAGCGGATTATAGCTGTCTGCCTATATGACTTACAAGGGATAGTGAGTCATATTGCTCTGGTAAAAGTATTTATGTATTAACCCCACAAGGTGTGCATGCTCCTTGGTGATGGTGAAGCTATTAAGTCAATCTCTGGATGTTCATTTAAGGAAGATCACTTATATGCATCTGTAGCAAGGACTGTGGTCATAACCTTTACACGCATATTTTTTGGACTTTGAGCACTCACTATTTTTTATTTTATGCACTTTTTCATATATAGTCTTATGTAGAACTTATTTATTTTATCATGGACTATTTTGATCCATTGATTTGGGTTTTTGATTACACATATTATGTTTTTCCTGTGTTTTACATTTTACTGTTTAGTTTAGCGGGACTGTTCAATTTCATTATTTTTTGGAACTGACATATTATGGGATCTCTACCTTGTGGACTGTATAATTGTTGCTAATGATTACGTTTTATGGATTTATGTTGACGAGCACTAATATCTATATGTGAGTTAGCGCCATACCTTTTCTCACTATTATTTTCACATATAAAGTGGTTTATTCCACTTTTAAAAGGGGCATCTGCACTCATGGTGATTTAATATTTTTTGGCGCCATAATTTGTCACTATATTTATACCCATTTATGTTCGTGTTTTTTCCCACATATTGTATTAATTTTAGCATTCGCGCCAATGCCCTATAATGCCATAATTATGAGCATGGACATGTAATGGCCTTCTGGTTCCAACTGAACTTCTCTTACAATAGTACACATACAATTAAAATAAATAAAATGTAACATTTTCCTAGCTCTAGTTACAGATGATTAGTTAAAGAAATAGCAGACTCACCAGTTTAATCCTCTGCAGGGTTTTATGGCCTACAGCCATTTTGTAATGTCTTCTGAGTTTGATGGTGCAATGATGAGAGCCATCAGAATATTGGATGAAAATGGTTTTAATGGTTATGCTGTGTTCAAAGGTGCTGTCATCCTTCAATTTCAAATATATCAATAATTTCACATAGGACTTTTGAATACAACACCTTAGAACGTATTAACACAACAAGCCACATTTACAGAAATTCAGGCATCCCATACCAAACCAAACCCAAGTAAGTTCAGCTCATCATAAAGAAGGAAAGCACCTGATTTTACTGAACTGCAATTTCAGTAACACGTAGAGGTCTTTTTTCTCCACCAGCATCTGACTGGACAGTTAAAGGAGAATAAGTAGAGGTCATCTTTTTGTCACTCTGCTCTCTTTGCCTATCAGCACACTTATTGTGTGATCATCAAAAGCCTTCCGGTGCTTATTAGGTAATACGCACGGGCTATATAGTTTGAGCGGGTGGTAACTAGAGATGAACCAATGATTCTGTACAAACTTCGGTTGGGGGGGGGGGGGGGCTCTACAAAAT
>BLSH010167007.1:33899-48991 GCA_018402905.1 Glandirana rugosa | reverse complement strand
TATTTGTAGGGCACTTGCCCTAGTTTGAAGATGATTTTAGAACAGTTATATGGCTTCTACCGTTAATTAATACTTTTCAGACACAGTTTGAAGATGATCCACATTCACCTCCATTTTTGCTTTTTTTATGTTTTTATTTTTTAAAAAATATTTACAGTTATTTCCCTGTCCCCATTTTTTTGTAGGGCACTTGCCCTACCCTTACCCCCATTTTACTTCCTTTTGCAGCCCTCTGGGGCTTTCCAGGACTTTCCTACAGCCATTTTTGTGCCTAAAAGTTCGGGTCCCCATTGATTTCAATGGGGTTCGTTGTCCGTGCGATCGTTCGGGTTCCGTCCGGACCCGGACCCGGACTTTGTCACGAAGTTCGGACGGACCAGCAGAACCCGAACTTCCAGGTGTTCGCTCAACTCTAGTCCCCATCCCTATCCAAGTTTAATATCCCTCAAAACAAACAAAAACAAAAGGCAACGACTGCTTTCTTGTCTCTGAGGAGTGAAAAAGAGTGTGCCTGGCTGGGCAGGGTGACAGACGGACCACATTACTCAGCAGCTCCTACTGGGGAACCGCTACAAAGGCAATAAGAGGACCAAAGAGAGGAGAGTGGCCTGTATCCTGCACTGTATTTTATGGAATCAATTCTACAGGTAAGTCAAAAATCCTATTAACTTGTACATAAGACAGCAACAGCACCAACAGATCCATAAGAAACCAACAGCAACAACAAGGGCCTATGTCCAAACTTGAAAAGCAGCCTGAAGCACCTTGCGACCAAAGGCTGCACCAGCACTTGGTAAATGTTTTAAATGTGTGAATCAGAGATCAGTTGATGGCCTTATAGATTCATAATCCAGAAGCCTAATGAACCTGCAGCATTAGAATGTTCCATCACAGGAAAGAGGGGAAATGTATTCCTGGCTGCGTAGGACCAAACCACAGCCCAAAAAGATCCAGCTAGCAACCCTGGAATGACACACAGGAAGCCTGTATCAAAGCAAAACAAAAGGCCAAACGTGTGAAGGAAGAAACTGATTTTGCTTCAGATAATGAATATGTTTTTCAATCCAAAAACTGCACGTCATCTTTGCAGGCATGGTGTGCTGATTCTGGAGCTACGAGTCAGGTGACAAATGACAGAAATGTCTTTACTCACC
Source organism: Glandirana rugosa (assembly GCA_018402905.1). NCBI lineage: Eukaryota > Metazoa > Chordata > Amphibia > Anura > Ranidae > Glandirana > Glandirana rugosa. The sequence continues at coordinate 47,837 of BLSH010167007.1, read as the reverse complement.
TTGACAAAAGTAAATTAGGAAAAAAATCACCAAGCTAATGGGCAAATAATGGAATTTTTTTACTGTCCTGTTTCCCAGAGTGTCACCAGAAAGATGCCTGTGAAAAAATGTCATCTATGTCCCTGCCCTTGAAACTAATCTTTTGTCAGTGAAGAAGCTCACAAAACAAGGCAATATAGTGACCTTCAAAGATGACAGCATTGCCGTCAAAAAAGGGGATATCTTATTTGCAAAGGATACAATTACAGATGAACTATATCAGCTGAACTGCAATGAGGTTGTTAATACTATCAAGGAGGAAAAGCATTCAAACTGCATTCACACATGGCACAGACAATTTGGGCACAGAAGTTCTGACATAGTCCTGCCATAATAAATAAATGAACTGAGAATGACTTTGCAAGTGGAATAAAAAGTAGGTCATGTGATCAAACAATGAAAAACACCAGCTGTATAAAAGGAAAAAATACACAAAAAGCACTTCCAAAGCAGAGTTATGGCAGAGCTAAGAAACCTCTGGACTTAATTCTTTCAGATCTACGCAGTCTTTGCCGAAAAATTAACTCCAGGAAAGAAAATATATTTTCTCACTTTTATAGGTGATTACTCCAGGTATGCTACACTATATCTGTTACACAACAAAAGTAAAGTAGCAGAGAAACTTGAACAGCATTTGGCTCAAGTAAGCAACAATTTTGGCAACATTATGAGTGTATTGCACACAGACAATGAAACTGAATATACAGATACCACACAGGCAATTCTCAGAAAGCATGGCATTATATTTCAAACTACTGTACCATACAACCATAGGTGTGCACAGCCTATTGCATTAGGGTGTGCACACCAAAGGTCAAACACACATGCCTTTCTCTGCAGCCTCAGCTACATGGGGCAGTGAATGAATGGGAAGTGCTCTGTATTGATTGGCTTCCTGTTCATTCACAAACTGAAGCCTAGTAAAAACAGTTTACTAGGCTTCAGTTATGAATGGACACAGTGAGTGAGTGGGTTCACTGTGTTCATTTAGAAAAGGAACTACTTATTAGCCCCTTCCACTGCTCTCCATCCTAAAACATACCCTGCAGCAGCTGGGGGAGATGAGAGGAGGGAACCCAGGTGCACTGCAGGGCTGGGGGACCAACAAGGGGGGAAGCCCAGGAAGTAGGGGGAATCTGCACAGCACAAAGTCATTAGGGTGTGCCCAGGCACACCTGGCACACCCCCTGAGCACGCCTATGCATACAACCCAGAACAAAAAGGGATTGCAGAAAAAATGAACCATACTTTATGTGCTTGTGGAAGAACCATGCTGTTTGATGAAGATATGCCAATCACATACTAGGGGGAGGCAATTATAACCACATGCCATCTCCAAAATCAACTCCATATGAACATGTGGAGTGCAAAAGCCCTGAGTTTGAACCATCTAAAAATTTTTGGAAGCAAAGCCTATGTGCACATTCCAAAAAAAAGGTACAAAATGGAAAACTTGCGCAAAAAAAGGTTTACTTGTGGGGTACAGGAAATCTCATAAGGGATGCAGAATTCCCTTTCGCCACCAGGTCTGTACGTCATACAGACCTAACAGCGGGATGTATTGCACACAATCTGGTGGCTGCAGCCACCGGGATTGTGCGTGAAACTGTACCTGTCAGGTGAGACAGTGCTGCTGCTTTGTGATCGCTCTCACGCACCCCCGGTACCGGTGCCCCCCCATACGCACGGCCCGCCATGCTTACCGGGCTCCGCTTGTCCATCTGTGGGCCCGGTACCATCATGACAGGTGGCGGAGGCTGGAAGGGAAGGAGAACAGCAGACACACGTCCGCTCTCCTCCCCTTCTTTGTGTGACCCAGAAAGCGACGTCTCTGACGTCACTTCCGGGTCAAGCTCTCGGAAGCACAGCCGGGAAATAATGTTTTGCAATGCGATCTGCATTGCAAAACATTTAGTGGAGTACAGGGGAGAGATGTAGGGTGCATATCTCAATAAAGAGAACCTGTCACCAAAAAAAAATCACAAACTTAAGTAAAAAATTTTTTTTTTTCAAAAAATAAAGTTACACCCAAACACATAAAATCCCCTCCAAAAAAATTTGAGCCCACTCCCACATATACACACACACCAACGTAAATGCATGCGTCTGGTCACCTACGCATGAAAATGTTGATTGCGATACACATGTTACATATCGCTGCGATATGAGAGCAATAATTCTAACACAAGACCTCCTCCATAACACTAAAATGATACCTATAGGGGGCTTCTGAAGCGTCACCTATAGAAAATATAGGGTACTGAAGTTTGCCGCAATTTCACGGGGCGCTCAAAAATGTAAGGTTTGGCATGTTGGGTATCTATTTATTCAGTGCAATCTCGTCAAAAATGTGGGTAATTTATTGCGTCTGTTTGCCCTGAAATTCACGTTAGTGTGCTTTTTACAGAAAATTAGCGGTTCCTAGACCTATGCGTTAATATCATGTGACATAAAAAATTGGAACTACCACTATTGTATTCTCTAAGGTGTCTGCTTTCAGAAAATATTTAATGTTTGAGGGTTTTGTGTAATCTTCAGGCCTAAAATGATTTTTTAAACATGTGTTCATCTGGCAATGAAAGGATTAAAACCATAGCCAGATTCATGGGACGAGATGTAAAGACTTTCAACTCATGAGAAACAAAAGTGGACCATAGCATTTCATAATACTGCTTACAAAAAACTGATTTCTAGAACTGACATCCGAAATGGGACTAAACTAAGGAGTTTTGAGTAGTCGTGTTGGAATACAGAAATGTATTTTATGCAACAACTATATCAGCCAGTAGATGGCAGTGTTTATAAGTTATTAGCTGCATCTATGGTTATTGTGTAATTTCTCTGATAAAAGTTCATGTTTGCAGTTAAGCACCAAAGCCTTGTGGACTGTGCACTGTCTATTCTGTAGGGCTATATACAACATTTCTAACAAACAGGCACATGGGTCAATCCAGAGATTGAGTCTGCTTGCCCCACACAAACAAGATACTGTTTTGCAATGGTCTGGAGTGACCAACCTCAATCTTCACTGGCCGAATATATACCTGATCCAGGGTAAGGTCCAGGTACTCCAAGCAGTGAATCAGAACATACTTTTACAGATTGTTGAATAAACTGAAGGCTTTTAATGTCTGTAACATACACGTAATGTCCAGGGCTAGTGTTTGAGCAAACTAGGCCCTCAAAAGAGGGTCATCCAGGAATCCCACAATGTAGATACCCTGGGAACAAAGCAAGGTAATGGACCCATGAACAAGAGAGATGGGGGCATGGAAATAAGCATCATTGATGTAACATACCTGTATGCGGAGCATGAGATGATGAAGGTGGCCTCTTACGCAATTCCCATCTGAGTACACCTGGATAGGGAGACAAGGACTGCAGGGGGGAAAGGATGGCACAAGTGCCAAGGTGTAGCTGCTGTGAGCAGGAACTTGAAAATGCTGGTATCTGGTATCTGACAAGCAGAGGTACAGCTGGTGATACAATTTGGTAACACCACGTTCAGTGGATGGCTTACACCATGTACGCAGAATCAGAGTAAGGAAAAGGCAGAGCTTGACTCCCAAGGAAAGAATCTGCTGGAGGCCAACTTGAAGAGACCTAGTTCGCCCACTGTAGGAAAGAGAGCAGATTGGAAGGAATTAAGTGGGGATGAGGAAAGGACTGACACTCCAGGTTGTAACCTTGGGAGATGACAGACTAAAAGCAAAAATCTGGGATGTCCTGAAACCATATGGTTATGAAGGGCAACGACTTTTACTCACTTGAAGAGGCGGGGGTGCCTCGTCATTGTGCTGAAGGCTTAGGACTTGGCTTTGCCAGCTTAGGCATCCATTCAATGATATGAATCTGGTTCCAAAGTTTGGACTTGGAGTAGGAGGCAGTGAGGGATTTAAGGGAAGCCTTCCTCTGGGCAGAGGATGGAGACTTACTAACAGGAATCTTAGGCTTCCATTTACTAGGCAAAAGGATGCTCTTGAACTCAGTTACCTTGTTAGTAAAGGAACTGAGGTCCTCATCAAAATGAGGTCCGCTATATCTGATGCAGGGTGTCAGCAAATCCATCCACAAAGTATCTCAAAGTGGTGGGAAGGATTTCCAAGCAGCAAAGAACTTCAGTCTGTGCTTGGTACACACTGGGAGTGTCTGACATACCACCATGGAGGCAGCCACCAGTTACTTTGCAGGCCCAACTAGTGTAAATTTGTTGTGAGTGCTTCCTCCTCATCTCTGCAGCAGCGCTGGCTGACAAAGGGAAGCTGGATCATGTGACGGGACTGGAGCGGCCTGAAAATAGGTAAGTATATACATCTTTCTTACACAGGTTAGCTAGCATAGGTGTTAGGAGGGAGAAGGGGCAGGTTTAATGTGGTTGTAAAGCCTCAGCGTTTTTCACCCTAATGCATTCTATGCACTAAGGTGAAAAACCTTCTGTGCTGCAGCTCCCCCTCCAGACCCGTCCCTTTTTCTTACCTGAGCCCAATTCGGTCTGTGCATGAGTGCAGCAGCTCCAGCCACTGTCTCTCTCCTCATTGGACAGATTGGTAGCGGCTGATGCCATTGGCTCCCGCTGCTGTCAATAAAATCCTGTGACACAGAAGTTAGGGGTGGGGCAGAGTCCTGCTGTCTGTGTCAATGGACACAGCAGCGGGACTCGGGAGTGAGCCCACACGGGTGCCCCCATTGGAAGTGGCTTTCTGTGGGGGTAACGGATGAAGAGGAGGGGCCTGGAGCACCAGCAGGGGACCCCAGAAGAAGAGAATCAGGGCTGCTCTGTGCAAAACAATTGCACAAAGCAGGTAAGTATAGGCATGTTTGTTATTTTTATTAAAAAAAAAAAAGAAACTTTACAAACTCTTTAAGGCTAGTTAGGTGTATAGCCAGAATTCCACTTTAAGACAACTATAGGATGTTAAGGTTGGAACTGTGAATATCTAGATAAAAATTGGGTTATCTATTTTTTTCATTGAAAATGCTTGTTTATTTACTTTTGAGTTTTTTCTGTGAATGAGTAGGGGTACTATGAATGGGAGGCAGTATCTGTGAGCCCCCTTATTTTTGTAGGAGGCTTCCAGATTCTGATAAGCCCCCCACCTGCAGACTCCCACAACCGCTGGGCCAGGGTTGTGGGGAAGAGGCCCTTGCCCTCATTAACATGGGGAAAAGATGCTTTGCCAGGGGGCACCCCTAGCAAGTTACCACCTCCTTTTGGGGGTATATGCTATGGTGTAGGAAGCGGGGGCTCACACTTGTTCCTTTCTTTTCATGGCCACCAAGGCTGCATTTTCAGATAAAGGTCTGATATGGATTTTTCGGAGAATCCCATGCTTTTTTTGTTTGTTTTTTGTGTGATCCCCCTAAAAACCCTTCTAGAACTAAAGGGTTTGGCATGAATTTTGAGTGAGACCACATGCCATAAAGGGTATAATTTTTTTTTTTTTGGGGGGGGGGGCAGGGTGTTTGCTGATATTCACTTGTCAGTTGGAAAACCTTTCTGACAGTTGAATGTAGGGATGAACCATTGGGTGTTAGGACACCAGCTAGTCCTGGCTCTCTAACAACCGGAAGGCAACAGTCATGTTTATCATAGTAATAATACAACTGCTAAATGCTTTGCTTCACATTGCAGCTGGAGCTTCTCTCGGCTGAACAGTGAACACCCACTTGTTCGGCTATTTGCACAGAATTGTCCATAAACTATAAACTGCAGAGGTCTCCCTCTTATTTTTACTTTTGCTGGTCAAATATTCTTAGCCTATAGTGTTAAGCTATTTTCTCCATTGGTGCCTGTTCTCTTATGGTCAAACATTCGTATGACTATTTTCTCTTAGAATGGAGTGTTGAGGAATGTTACATTTGCACAGCATATTACAAACATTATGCTTGCCTGAATGTTGAGACGTTTGCAAAGTTAATTTTTTATCAATAAATCCCATCGCCTTTATAAATCCTAAATGATGGCTGCCTGTAGCTTTATGGTGCTGCTTGGGTCAGATTTATACATCTCACATGGCTGGCAAAAACCTGTTACATGAACAGGCAAATACATTTTCCCACCTAGACTCTGATTCTATTCTGATATACAAAAGCAACCGTGTGTCTTACTGTAGTTCTTATGTCTGTGACATCAGACCAGCAAAAATAAGGTCGTGCTTGCAAGGTTGTAACTGCACAGCTTCACACCATCAGTCACTATTTATGTTTAACTGCTGCTGTTGAAGTGCCAATTACAGTAGAGTAGAAACATCAAAGACGTGCTGGATCACATCACATCCTGATGTGTACAAATCTCAGCTGTTATCATTTATTTTTACAGTCCAAATTCCATGGTGCAGATAGTGGTAACATGAGATATTACTGTGTTATTATACAAAACAGCAAGTCCAAGAATACTATTTCATGCAATCGCTAGCTCTTTATATAAACTACAGATGATAATCTGTGTGCATGGAGGCATTAACCACTTCCTTACTGGGCACTTAAACCCCCCTCCTGCCCAGACCAATTTTCAGGTTTCAGCGCTGTCGCATTTTGAATGACAATTGTGCGGTCGTGCGACGTTGTGCCCAAACAAAATTGATGTCCTTTTTTCCCCACAAATAGAGCTTTATTTTGGTGGTATTTGATCACCTCTGCGGTTTTTATTTTTTGCGCTATAAACAAAACCATGAGCGACAATTTTGAAAAAAGAACAATATTTTTTACTTTTTGCTCTAATAAATATCCAAAAAATAAAAAATAAAAAATAAATTATTCATCAGTTTTGGCCGATATATATTCTTCTACATATTTTTGGTAAAAAAAATCGCAATCGGTGTTTATTGATTGGTTTGCGCAAAAGTTATCGTGTCTACAAACTATGGGAATTGATTTATGGCGTTTTTATTATTTATTTTTTTTTTTACTAGTAATGGCGGCGATCTGCAATTTTTATCGGGACTTTGATATTGGGGGGGACATGTCGGACATTTTTGACACATTTTTGGGACCAATGACATTTATTCAGCGATCAGAAATTTAAATGTCCACTGATTACTGTATAAATGTCATTGGCAGTGAAGGGGTTAACCTGCAGGGGGCAGTGAAGGGGTTAACAGTGTTCCCTGGGTGTCTTCTAACTGTGGGGGGGATGGGTTGGCCGGGACATAACAGATCTAACTGATCCCAGTGACAGGGATCAGTAGATCTGCTTGTCCCCCTCTCACAGAACAGGGAACCGCCGTGTTTACATTGGCGGTTCCCCGTTCTACAGCTCTGCCGGCGATCGCGGGTCAGGAGCGGACATCGAGTTGCCCGACCCGCGGGCGCGCCCACGCAGCGTGTGGCGGCCACGCGCGCCGCCGCCTGTCAGAGCGCGCAGGGGGCGTGTAAAGGGGCGGACGTCCATGGACGTCCACCCGGATATTCAGATCCGCGCTGTAGACGTCTTTCGTCTATAGCGCGGATCTCTAGTGGTTAAAGAGGAAGTAAACCCTCCCTCTTTAATTGCACCTGCAGGTAAGCCTCTAATAAGGCCTACCTGTAAGTACTGTGAATATCTCCTAAACTAGCACCTCTCTAAGGCCTGGTTCACTCATATGCGAATTGGATGTGGATTACCCGCATCCAATTTGCATGACAGGAGAGTGCGACCGGCTCTCAAATGAGCCAGTTCACACAGCTCCTTGACGGCCACGGTTCACATTTAAAAAGAGTCCTGTTCGTCTCTGGTTCCAATTCAGGTGTGAATTCAGGCAAAAATTCAGACCTGATTTGCACCTCAATCGTTGAACAGGGATGCACTGGACCCTGTGCTGTGAACCGCTGCCGCAGCATATGTTCACCCGGCCTGAATTTGATGTCTACTACAGTAGTAGTTCCAATCAGTAGGCTCAGTCAATCAGTGGCGGATTTAGACCTTGGGGACCCAGGACACTTAAAGTTTTGTGGGCCCCTCAACAAATTAAATTATATGACAAATAAAAAAGTGAACTGAAATGAATGATAAACCTTATTTGTTTAAACGCTTAAAGACCAGCCACTGTAATCTTACTGAGGCAAAGTGGCTCATTCTGCCATCATTGTACGTCGGAGAGGGAACAAGACATTGTGGGAGTCTGAGCCACCGGAGGTGCTCACGCACTCCCATTAGCCACCAACCACCCACGATCGTTCCCTGCAGTGACAGAACGGGGATCTACTTGTGTAAACAAGGCAGATCTCCGTTCTGACAGGGGAGATCACACAGATCCTGCCTTTCTGCTATGCAGGAAGACAGATCTGTGTGTTTCCCCAGTCACACAGTCCCCCATACAGTCAGGTTCATAAATATTGGGACATCAACACAATTCTAATCTTTTTGGCTCTATACACCACCACAATGGATTTGAAACAAAACGAACAAGATGTGCTTTAACTGCAGACTTTCGGCTTTAATTTGAGGGTATTTACAGCCAAATCAGGTGAACGGTGTAGGAATTACACCGTTTTGTATATGTGCCTCCCACTTTTTAAGGGACCAAAAGTAATGGGACAGATTAACAATCATAAATCAAACTTTCACTTTTTAATACTTGGTTGCAAACCCTTTGCAGTCAATTACAGCCTGAAGTCTGGGAAGCATAGACATCACCAGACGCTGGGTTTCATCCCTGGTGATGCTCTGCCAGGCCTCTACTGCAATTGTCTTCAGTTCCTGCTTGTTCTTGGGGCATTTTTCCTTCAGTTTTGTCTTCAGCAAGTGAAATGCATGATCAATCGGATTCAGGTCAGGTGATTGACTTGGCCATTGCATAACATTCCACTTCTTTCCCTTAAAAAAACTCTTTGGTTGCTTTCACAGTATGCTTCGGGTCATTGTCCATCTGCACTGTGAAGCGCCGTCCAATGAGATCTAAAGCATTTGGCTGAATATGAGCAGATAATATTGCCTGAAACACGTCAGAATTCATCCTGCTGCTTTTGTCAGCAGTCACATCATCAATAAATACAAGAGAACCAGTTCCATTGGCAGCCATACATGCCCACGCCATAACACTACCACCACCATGCTTCTCTGATGAGGTGGTATGCTTTGGATCATGAGCAGTTCCTTTCCTTTTCCATACTCTTCTCTTCCCATCACTCTGGTACAAGTTGATCTTGGTCTCATCTGTCCATAGGATGTTGTTCCAGAACTGTGAAGGCTTTTTAGATGTTGTTTGGCAAACTCTAATCTGGTCTTCCTGTTTTCGAACCCTCTGTATTCACTCTGGTGAAGTCTTCTCTTGATTGTTGACTTTGACACACATACACCTACCTCTTGGAGAGTGTTCTTGATCTGGCCAACTGTTGTGAAGGGTGTTTTCTTCACCAGGGAAAGAATTCTTCAGTCATCCACCACAGTTGTTTTCCGTGGTCTTCCGGGTCTTTTGGTGTTGCTGAGCTTACCGGTCTGTTCTTTCTTTTTAAAGATGTTCCAAACAGTTGATTTGTACACACCTAATGTTTTTGCTATCTCTCTGATGGGTTTGTTTTGTTTTTTCAGTCTTATGATGGCTTGCTTCACTGATAGTGACAGCTCTTTGGATCTCATATTGAGAGTTGACAGCAACAGATTCCAAAAGCACACTTGAAATTAACTCTGGACATTTTATCTGCTCCTTGTAAATGGGATAATAAGGGAATAACACACACCTGGCCATGGAACAGCTGAGCAGCCAACTGTCCCATTACTTTTGGTCCCTTAAAAAGAGGGAGGCACATATACAAACTGTTGTAATTCCTACACTGTTCACCTGATTTGGATGTAAATACCCTCAAACTAAAGCTGAAAATCTGCAGTTAAAGCACATCTTGCTAGTTTCATTTCAAATCCATTTTGGTGGTGTATAGAGCCAAAAACATTAGAATTGTGTCGATGTCCCAATATTTATGGACCTGACTGTACAGTTAGAAACTAGGAGTGAGCTTTCAGGTCCGAATCAAACGTAAGTTTGAGCCGAACATCGGGTGTTCGGCCATTCACCAAATTCCGAACATTATGGGGCGTTCGTGCCAAAGTCGAGACCGCGTGAAATGCCGCCGCTGATTAGTCAAAGCATGTACATGACCTGCATGCTTTGGCCAATCACAGCACGCTCTGCTGTGAGAGCCATGATTGGCTAAAAGGCAGAGTGTCTTTGGCCAATGTTGGCTCAGGGGTCCCCGTCCACGCCCCACACTATATAAGGCCGCTTGAACAGCGGCTCGTGTAGTGTGTGAACGTGGAAACTGGAGACAGATGTTGATCTAGTTTAGCTAATTTAGTAAGTGGCGTCCGTGTAGGCAGTGTAGTATATACAGTATCTCACAAAAGTAAGTACACACATCTTTGTAAATATTTTATTATATCATTTCATGTGATAACACTGAAGAAATTACACTTTGCTACAATGTAAAATAGTGAGTGTACTGCTTGTATAACAGTGTTCAATTCAACACACAACCATTAATGTCTAAACTGCTGGCAACAAAAGTAAGTACACCCCAAGTGAAAATTTTCCCTCAACAGTGTCATGTGACTCATTCGTGTTACAAGGTCTCAGGTGTGAATGGGAAGCAGGTGTGCTAAATTTGGTGTTATCACTCTTATTCTCTCATACTGGTCACTGGAAGTTCAACATAGCACCTCATGGCAAAGAACTCTCTGAGAATCTGAAAAAATAATTGTTGCTCTTCATAAAGATGGCTTAGTCTATAAGAAAATTGCCAAGACCATGAAACTGAGCTGCAGCATGGTGGCCAAGACCATACAGCGGTTTAACAGGACAGGTTCCACTCAGAAAAGGCACGTGCTCAGCATCATATCCAGAGGTTGTCTTTGGGAAATAGACGTATGAGTGCTGTCAGCAGTTGAAGGGGTGGGGGGTCAGCCTGTCAGTGCTCAGACCATACGTCGTACACTGCATCAAATTGGTCTGCATTGCTGTCATCCCAGAAGGAAGTCTCTACTAAAGATGATGCGCAAGAAAGCCTGCATACAGTTTGCTGAAGACATGTAGACTAAGGACATGGATTGCTGGAACCATGTCCTGTGGTCTGATGAGACTAAGATAAACTTCTTTGGTTCAGATGGTGTCAAGTGTGTGTGGCGGCAACCAGGTGAAGAGTACAAAGACAAGTGTGTCTTGCCTACAATCAAACATGGTGGTGGGAGTGTCACTGTCTGGGGCTGCATGAGTGCTGCCAGCACTGGGGAGCTACAGTTCATTAAGGAAACCATGAATGCCAACATGTACTGTGACATACTCATGCTGAGCACGATCCCTTCCCTTTGGAGACTGGTCTACAGGGCAGTATTACAACATAGCAGTAAATAATCAAGTAAACCCGCGCTGGGATAAAAATAATATAATATTGAAATAGTAAAAAAGGAGAGACTGCTGCCTTCCAGAAAACCCCTTTAAAGAAAGGGGGAGGTGAATGTAAAAGAAAGAACAGGAATGGCGCTGTCTGATACTATGTGAAGAATAAATAAAGGGTAAACTTATCAATATTGTGTATACCAGATATGTAAATAAATAAATAAATATAGGGGACCCGCCCACATGTGTTATATGAGACAAATATAAATTAAATCAACATTTTGTGCAAAGTCCGTAAAGTCCGTAAAAATCTGTGAAAGTTATGTACCAAATACTCCAAGTGATGAGATGTCCAACAGTGACAGTGGGTAAAGATTAATAATACAACAGTGGAATTAGAATATCAAATCGTGTAAGAATCCATAAAAATCCGTGAAAAGTCCGTAAAAAATTATATCAGATAAATACCGTGATTTAGGTTATACAATAGTATTGATAGGTGAGGACCATATAAACTAGTTATTGCAAATGAAAATAAATATGAAAGTCCAGACAAAATGTATACACCACTTTACGGTCCGTAAATGTCCGTGAATCCTTGTCCGTTAATGCCCGTAAGAATGGGAATGTAGTGGAAAAATACAGGGTTGAAGGGTGTACATGTATATTGCCAGGTCTAAACGGTAGTGACCCAAAGATGTGGTTTGCAATCAAAAAAAAGGTGTGGAAAATATCCGTGAATGTCCGTAAAAAATATATTGAAAAGATGTTTCTATAAAACAGGGAACCAAAAAGCAACACTGGGAAATGGGACATATATGATGATTTTCCGGTTTTTAAAAAATAGGATTATAATAGTCAACAAAATATGGAAAACAGCTTGAAAAAAGTGACTTTTGTGCTCCTCTGGACGTAATCAGGTGACATCTGCTGGTGCTCCCCCGCATGTATCCCCACTTACCAAATCCTTCACACCCCTACAGGGGTAACACGCCTCTGGTAAATGGGTCTTTTGGTCCTCCTTCCTGGATTCCGGGATCCGCACGCTTGAGGCTTCTGTGGGTAAATCCCCGTAGGAGATCCTCTCCGTTGATCGATTCCAGACAAGCTGTTACACTCCCCAGTCTGTTGACATGACACAGAACCTGGTTCCACCCTTCCAATCCAGGAAGGAGGACCAGGAGTATTTGGTACATAACTTTCACAGATTTTTACGGACTTTACGGACTTTGCACAAAATGTTGATTTAATTTATATTTGTCTCATATAACACATGTGGGCGGGTCCCCTATATTTATTTATTTATTTACATATCTGGTATACACAATATTGATAAGTTTACCCTTTATTTATTCTTCACATAGTATCAGACAGCGCCATTCCTGTTCTTTCTTTTACAGTATTACAACATGATAACGACCCCAAACACACCTCAAAGACATCTACTGCCTTGCTAACGAAGCTGAGGGTAAAGGTGATGGACTGGCCAAGCATGTCCTCAGACCTAAACACTATTGAGTGTCTGTGGGGCATCCTCAAATGGAAGGTGGGGGAGTGCAAGGTCTCTAACATCCACCAGATGTCGTCATGGAGGAGTGGAAGGGGACTCCAGTGGTAACCTGTTATGCTCTGGTAAACTCCCTGCCCTGGGTTAAGGCAGTGCTAGAAAATAATGGTGGCCACATAAAATGTTGACACTTTGGGCATTTTCACTTAGGGGTGTACTCACTTTTGTTGCCAGCAGTTTAGACATTAATGGCTGTGTTGAGTTATTTTGAGGGGACAACAAATGTACACTGTTTTACAAGATGTACACTCACTACTTTACATTGTAGCAAAGTGTCATTTCTTCAGTGTTGTCACATGAAAAGAAATAATAAAATATTTACAAAAATGTGAAGGGTGTACTCACTTTTGTGAGATACTGTAGATACAGTTTAGAGAGTATATACAAGTAGTGCAGGCAGTCAAGTATATAGATCTAGTGTAGAGTGTATACAGTCAGTGGAGGCAGTGTAGTATATAGATCTAGTGTAGCCTATATACAATCAGTGCAGACAGTGTACGAATATATATATACAGCATATATATATTACGCTGCATTCAGTGTAGACTATATATACAGCTCATTCAGTGTATAGTATATAGAGTCCGTTCAGGCAGTGTAAGAATATTTATATATATATATATATATATATATATATATATATATTTCTGCTGTATATATATATATATTTATAAGAATGTGACGGACTTGCCTGAGATATATGATATGTGACTTACTCGACATATATATCAGATGTGACTTACGTCGCATTATATATATACGACATATATATATAAGCATGTGACAGACGTGACTAACATATATCCGATGTGATCTAGATATATGATGTGACGGAGGTGACTGACATATGTGAGATGTGATCTAGATATATGAACTGACGGACGTGATGAACATATATGAGAGATTTGACATAGATGTCATAGAGTGTTTTCACTCATGTGGGAAGTGTAAAAACATTTATAAAATAATAAAGAAAAGTACACTGTTGTGACTTCTTTACTGTGAAACGATGTTACATTTCATCAC
>BLSH010167007.1:14761-33889 GCA_018402905.1 Glandirana rugosa | reverse complement strand
TATATATATTACGCTGCATTCAGTGTAGACTATATATACAGCTCATTCAGTGTATAGTATATAGAGTCCGTTCAGGCAGTGTAAGAATATATATATATATATATTTCTGCTGTTGGCCATGTTATTGAGCCACATCATGCAGAAGAGTTGGTGGAGTGGATAACTAAGCCGTTCTTATCCTCCTCATCCTCTGTCACCCAGGCTCATACTAGTTTGTCTTCCAACACAGCTGCCAAAGCGGCCTATTCCACCCGCTCCTTGTCCACAGTTACTCCTTCTGTAGCCCCACAATCATGCTGACTTCCAAAACTTCAAAGGTGTGGGCTTTTTCAGAGATGCCAGAGATGCTAATGGCGGATGTAACTTGATAGAAGAAGAATGGTGAAATTATGTAGAGAATTATACTCACACTTAACCTGATAAAAAGGACAAAATAAAATAAAATTAACCACAGATGCTTTCTTCCATCCCTATTTCATTTAAAAAGAAGGGGGGAGGGGGAAAAGGGTTTATGTATGGGACTTTAAAAGAAGTGCAGAGGTCATCGGCTGGGGTCATCGGTCCCGGGAGCTGAGGTGGTAAAACCCTGGGTGAGCTCCCCAATTGTTTCCATTGCCCTAGTGCTCCAGGGCCTCCTAAAATGTGAAAGGTAGTCAGGAAGTTAGATGCATAATTTATACCCCTAGAAAGCTTTAAGGTGATCCTTGGATTTTTAGGCTCTCTGCGTGGCTAGGCAATAAAAAAGTCTCACACATGTGGTATCCTTATACTCAAGAAGAGTAGCAAAATGTGTTTTGGGGTGTATGTCTATGCTGTTTGTTAGAAATATCTTAGTATTGACAACTTTGTGTAAAAAAGTACATTTTTATTTTCTTTCCTACATTTACTTCTAGATTTTAAGCTCTAATGAGCAGGGCTCTCTGATTCCTCCTGTACTGAATTGTATTGTAACTGTACTGTCTACCCTCATATTGTAAAGTGCTGCGCAAACTGTTGGCACTATATAAATCCTGTATAATAATAATAATTTATCAAAAAATTGTGCAAAAAAATACATTTTCAAAATACTCATTAAGCCTTTTAGAAAATAGAGTGTTTGCTTTCGAAAATGGGTTCATTTTGTGGGTGTTTCCACTGTCCTGGTGCTCCAGGGCCTCCAAAAATGTAATCGATAGTCAGGAAAGTTAAATGTGTAATTTATGCCCCTGGAACACCCAAAGTTGCTCCTTGAATTTTGGCCCCTCTATGCATCTAGGCTGTGAAAGAGTTTCACGCTATTCCTATACTCAGAATGTGTATCAGAATGTGTTTTGGGGTGAAATTGTCAGTATCCCCATGTGGTGTTTGAGAAATAACTTGTTGAAATTAAACTTCTTCATTTTCAAAAAAATTGTGACAAAAAAATTACAGTTTCAAAAACTCACCATGCCTCTCATTAAATACCTTGGACTGTCTATAACTTTCACACAGACTAAATAATATACACTGATTTGGGTTATTTTTATGAAAGAAATATAGCATGGGACGGTGCTGAAAGCTGAAAATTGGCCTGGATTGGCAGGTGGTGAATGTGTCCAGAACTGAGGTTGCTAAAGAAGAACTTCAGGAGTAATGTACTTAGAGTGTAGTAGTCAGGAGTATGATATATAAGGCTGACCATAGGCTATAAAATCTGATTGTACAGCCTCTTTTTGATCTGCCATCTAGACACCCCCCTTACCCCACCCAAATACAGAACCCTCAGAACAGACGAGGGGGGGGGGGGAAGTGATGTTGTCCCCAAAGCACATTGACTATTTTTGTATAACTTTTTTTTACCAGCAATTAAAAATATTTTGGAATACTTTTTGGTCTGGCACACATTTCTGTATGCCTATAGTTTAAGTTGCCCTACAATGTTTCTAAGACATTGAATGAACTGAGTAGGGATGGGCAAATGGTTCATCCCGAACTTATGCTCGGGCTGAACCATTCGCCCATCCCTACTCAGTTCATTCACTGTTTGGTCACTCAGCGAACAGCCGAACAAATGATTGAATGACCCGAACCAACCACATGCATTGCGGCGCTGAACAATGCATTGCAAGCCCTGTTTGGATGAAGCAGTGAACGCTTCAGCCAATCAGGGCATAGAGCACTGTCAGAGTCATGATTGGACACTGTCATCATGACTTTATCCAATCATGACTCATTCCCACCGCAAAGTATAAAAGTATTCTTTCAATGGCAGCCATTTTCAGTGTGATTTCGGCATGGAGAGAGAGAGAGAACAGGGCTCTATTCAGTGCTATTAGTTAGTTAGTGTGCTGTACTGAGCTAGTGTGCTTCAATTGTCAGTGTAGAATATTTGATTAGTGTCAGTCTAGGGATAGTGTGAGTGTAGTGAGGAGGACCATCATTCAGCTTTGCATAGTGTGCAGCTAGAGTAGGGACAGCTCAGATAGTTTCACTGTAGTGTAGTGTGAATGTCATTCATATATACATTAGTGTATATGTCGAGTAGGAACAGCTCAGATAGAGTCAGTGTAGTGACGGTTGAACACCGTCTATTTGATTGTGTTACTGCAAGTTTAACGCCATTTAAACCAGCAAATAAAGGGCTGCGCTAAAATTAGAGTGGAGTCGGTCTCAAAACTGTGACAACAGGGACCCAAAATAATGCAAGAACCAATGGGTAAAAATGTAGATAGCTTGTGAAATTGAACAGCAAGGGTCCTCTAGGATATCAGATGGAAAGATTGAGTCCCAAATATACTGTCAAATTTGTCCACAAGAGGGACCCTCATGCACAGGCAAACATCTTGAAACAATATATTTCACCAAAAGTGCTGGGTAAGCATGCTGTGTGAACCACCACCAACTTAGGAGAGGCTTACCAGATGAAAGGGTACAAGTCGCATGTGGCTTAACCCCAACCAGGGGTGCAGGAATGTTCCCCGCAAACCTCCGCACAAGAGTCTTCCCAAATCGTGAATCGCTATGCAATCAGTCAGACGTGGCAGGTTGTTCACATAAAACGAAAAACTCGCATAGCGTAATACTGTATAACACGTTTAATAGGTAGCTAAAATAGCACTCACATTCAGCAAAATCACATTGCGCAATAAGAAGCCGGCATATACATCTCCCGAGTAAACAGATAGCGGTGACGTCAGCGCGCCCTCCCAACGCCATTTACTTCTGTGTGCATTACTGCCAGTTTAACACCATATAGTTTTGTGTGCATTACTGCCAGTTTAATGCCATATAGTTTTGTGCGTTACTGCAAGTTTAAGGGCATTTACTTCAGTGTGGGTTACTGCAAGTTTAACGCCATATTGTTCTGTGCGTCACTGTATGTTTAACACATTATATTACAGTATATTATAGTGTATCCGTGGAGTGTGTTTGTGTAGTGTGAATACTCAAATTAAAGTGCACCAAGCACCACATTGATTAAAATGCATCTACGTACAGATTGCCACTTCTTCTTTACATTTGCTAATAAGCACCGCCCCCTCCCTCCCAATAATGTCTGGGAGGACAACTAGGAGAGGCAGACGTTCTCTTGGCACTGTAAGGGGGCCAGCAACAAATGTATCCACAGGCAAAAGTGGACGTGGTGGTCAGTACTCAGGCAGGGCATCATTTCCTCTGTTTAGTGAGTTTGGCTGTGCTATCCAGCCACAGCATGCAGAGGAGGTGGTGGACTGGCTTACTAAACCTTCCTCATCCTCCTCATCATCTGTTAAGCAAGCAAAGGCAAGCGTGCAGTCCCCTGCAATTGCCAGAATGAATAAACCTGCCTCCTTGTCCACAGCTATTCCTGCCATAGCCCCAACATCAGCCATGGAGGATTCAGCTGAGTTATTTGACCACAGCGTTAGCCACTTGCTCCTTGATGATGCCTAGCCATTAGTGGATTCAGATGTTGGTTTTGAGGTCAAGGATGACAGGAACATGAGCCTAGAGGGAGGGGAGAACACTGATAGACAAACTGGCATTCATGTTCCCGCAGCGCATTGTCAAGTTGTTTCCAGTGGTAATGATGATGATGAAGATGGAGGAGATGGAGATAATGATGAGGTCACTGATGCGACTTGGGTGCCAGATAGAGCAGAGGAGGAAACGGAAGGTGAGGCAGCACAACCCCAAGGAGGCCGACATCAAGAAAGAGTAGAGAGCAGCCACCCTATTCTATCACATTCTGCAGCTGTTATCGCCTGCCCAGTTCCCCAAAGCTCAGCTGTCTGGGCCTTTTTCAGCACATCTGCAGCAGAGTGCACTGTTGCTATCTGCAAACTGTGTCATAGGCACATCAAACATGGCAAAAACACAAGCCATTTGGGTACCACATGCCTAACAAGGCATTTAACATCCAACCACTCAGCCTGTTGGCAAGAGCACACAAAAGGGGCACAAATATGTCCCTCTTCCTCCTCCTCCTCCTTACCCACTTCAGTCTGCCCCTGCTAAACTGAGTCATTACCCCTCAGCAGCCTCCACTGACAGGGATGATGGTATAGCACAGGGTGTCCCAGGTCCTAGCAGCACATCTGCCAGCAGCACACCACCAGCTGAAGACTGTAGCCGGCAAATTTCTCTGCCCCATCTGCTGCACCAACATGCCCAGCATCTAAATGCAAGTTTGTCAAAGCTGTTAGCTCTCCAACTTCTGCCTTCAGATTCTGGTCCCATTGACTTTAATGGGGTTTGTTATTCGGTTCTGAACTTTCACAGTGTTCGAAAGTTCTGGTGCGAACTGAACAGGGGTCCATCCTCATCCCTAGAACTGAGGTGCTTGCAAGAATGTATATTGGCCTACTTGCAGGGTTCTTGTAAAGCATAAAATGTCAGTGCATACTCAAATCCAATCACTAAAATGGCTTATAATATTTATATGTAAACATAATCTCAAAAGTTATTTTCAGTCATTCTTGTTAAATCTGGTGATCCTGCCATGAAGGTACTTGTTAGGTACTTTTTATTAGGGTTTACTTCTATTTTAAGGACTATTCCCTTCAGCACCACCTGAAACCTTTTAAAATTGGTTATATTAATAAAGATTTTCTCATATTTTGTATATGCATAATTATAAATACCCTGCCAAACCCCCATGACATTGCAAGGGCCTGCTGATAGTGGAGTGGGCATTAACATTGACAGAGGGCATTACACTGTTCCCGACTGACTCGCATACATTTACTGCTGCAGTGTGGCTCTGTAGCGTGAATCCACGTTTATAAGCGGCAGCTCGCGCATGCCCGCCGCACTCTGCAGAGTTGTGGCTGCGGCTCACCGGCGGAGATCGATTGCTTGACAGAGCAGAAAAATGGGGAACCGCCGATGTAAACACGGTGGTCCCCCACTCTGTCAGGCAGCATGTCAGAGATCTGCTGATCCCTGTACTCGGGATCAGTTAGATCTCTGGTGCCCCTGAAAGCCCAGCCCCTTCACAGTTAGAACACACCCAGGGAACAAAGTTAACCCCTAGATCGCCCCCCCAGGTTAATCCCTTCATTGCCAATGACATTTACACAGTAATCAGTGGATATTTTTCTGATTGCTGTATAAATGTCATTAGTCTCAAAAAAGTGTCAAAAATGTCCGACATGTCCACCTCAATATTAAAGTCCCAATAAAAATTGCAGATAGCCATCATTACTAGTAAAAAAAAAAATTGTAAAAACGCCATAAATTAATTCTCATGGTTTGTTAACACGGCGCAAATTAATCAACAAACGGCGACTGCTTTTTGTCAAAAATATGAGGAAGAATATAAATCGTCCAAAACCGATGAATACATTTGTTTTTTTATATATTATTTGGATATGTATTTTAGCAAAAAGTAACAAATATTGTTTTTTTTTTACAAAATTGTCGCTCTTTTTTTGTTTATAGTGGTGATCAGAAATGACGCAGGGGTGATCAATTACCACCAAAAGAAAGCTCTATTTGTGTGCAAAAAAAGGACGCAAATTTAGTTTGGGTACAACGTCGCAGGACCGCACAATTGTCAGTTAAAGCAACGCAGTGCTGAATCGCAAAAAGTGCTCTGGTCCTAACATGGGAAATTCTTCCGGGGCTGAAGTGGTTAAAAAGGGAAAAGTGCACACCATATCTACACTTTGAAAAACTGGTTACATGACAGGGCAGACCCTGGAAATGCTAGAGGGACAAAACCTGCAAAAGGTATGTAGCGCTACCCCCATAGGAGTCATTAGGTAGATTGCCTGGATCCTTTTCCCAATCGTTTCCTTGCAGCACAACACACAATTCAATTGCTCTTCATGCTAATTAATCAGTCTAAGGGTATGCTGTTCCGATGCTTTATTGTAGAACTTGGATAGGTAGTGGGTAATGGTAGGATACCAAAGATTTGAGGACACCAAACTTTCTCTTGCAGAACTATGAGCTAAGCAACTTGAGTAGAATTATCTTCCTCTTTCTGGACAGTTCAAGCAAAGTCCTTTCACTAGGAATTAAATAGACTAAACTCTTCAGGGCACAGGACACAATGTCCCCTTTTTAAATCCCACTGTCATGTACCTGACTGTGGAGTGGGTAGTGGAAGGGCGTTGGTGCTAGGAAGCTGTTGTAGTGAGATAAAGCTTGGAAACACAGGAATCCTTCCAGTGGTACTATGGAGTCTGGTCACAAGCCTTGTTCAGCAGCAGTCAGGCAGACAGGTGCAGGATCAGGATCAAGTTCAAGGTCAGAAACAGGCAGAGGTCTGTAACATGCTGGCAGTGGGATATAAAGTCAGTAGGCAAAGGCATCGTCATACATCCAAGCCTAGGTCGGTAAAACACGTGAGCAGACATAACAAGTGGGGTGATCCAAGAGAGGTGACAGACATAGCCGGGTGAGGAACAGGAAAAGGGTAGCACTTTAAAGAACCAGGAACACAGGAACCAGAGCTGAAGACGATCCAGCACTGAGGCCATGCAGACTCTCAGTTTAAATAGGCTGCTGGGCTCCACAATCTGTTGATGTGTGTGCACACATACCTGTACGTGTATGCGCACGCACCCGTGCATGTGCTCCAATGGCATGTGCCTGCATGTATGCGCCAATGCTCATCCACAATCTAGTCCTTGCCTGTATGGTTAGGCTTCTATGCTCTCGATTCTGTATATGCGCATAAGAATGAGCATGTGCTGCACGGAAATCAGCATTTGCTGCATGAGATCCCTGACACCCACTGACTCTGGCACAGAAGGGATGGACAATTGCACTCAGTCTCTATGATTTCTCTTACAGTCTGTACTAACAAATTTCCTTGGAAACATTGGTTGCCTCCTTCCAATATCCTTGTGACACTTCCACCCTGTGGTACCAGATTAGATCCTCATACCACAATCCCTCATTAAGCTTTCAAGAAAAAACAGGAAGGTGCACAAGAGGGTACCAAAACACACTTAAAACTACTAAAAGTCTATGAAGTCATAGAAACATAGAAACATAGAAAAGTGACGGCAGAAAAAGACTGAGTAGTCCATCGAGTCTGCCCCTTTTTATTTTTTTTATTTTTTTTATTTTTTTTTTTTTACATTAACCTTGTTGTCTGACTATGGATTTATGTTTATCCCAAGCATGTTTGAAGTCATTTACTGTTGACTGTCTCACAACCTCTGTTGGTAGTTTATTCCAATCATCAACCACCCTTTCAGTAAAATAATACTTTCTAAGATTAGTTTTGAACTTCCCCCCAGTTAGTTTGAGGTCATGTCCCCGTCAAGTCCAGGAGGTATATGTATGCAGCATTAGTGGCAGCTCCCTTGAGAGCAAAGCAGTCTCTGAAAGAACAAATGGGAGAAAAGCAAGGTGCACCAGGGGATGCAACAAATGGTGTATTTAATTAAAATCAACCAAATGGCTACTTCCACTTTTAAAAAGATCAATAGGCATATAACAGTATTGTGGTCACTCAGCGGGTCCCCGGTGGATGGTGGTGTGTGGATGTTAACAAGAGAGGAGTAGATCAATAGCCATTTAGATCTGATGAAGAAGCAAAGGCTTTGAAACATTATCTCCATGTTCTGACGTCACTTCCGATGCGACTCCGAGGGGGTAATTTCTATTGCGCCCTAATGTGTTCCAGCAGTGCCTGAAAATAGCACCCACTTAAAGCCAATTAAGACTTCAACTCTCAGAAACTTGACAGATATGCAAACGGAACAGAGCGTCATTGCCAGAGAACATGACTGTCACATATGTGGGAATAGCGGCCGTCAATGGGTTTCGAAACTACAAAAGCTACAGTCCACCATTGAAAGCTTGTATGCAGATTATGGGGACCTGGGTACTGCCCTAGGGGACATATATCAATGCAAAAAAAAGTTTTTAAAACTATTGTTTTTAAAGGAGCAATGATTTTAATGATGCTTAACCACTTCACGATCGCCAGCCGTCATTATACGGCGGTACTTTGCCGTTGAATATCGTTGCTATGATAGCAGATAGCTGCCATGTTGATGGGGACAAGGGCCTCTTCCTGGCAACCCTGGCTGGTCGGGTCTGTGGGTGGGGGGCTTATTGGAATCTGGAAGCCCCCTTTAAAAAGGGGGCCTCCAGATCCTGCCCCCACCATATGTAAATGGGTATCGGGTACATTGTATCCCTACCCATTCACCAAAAAAAGCTGTGAAATGTAAAAAAAAAAACAAGAGCCATTTTTGTCAACTCCTTTATTGTTTATTGACATGTTCTCCCAGTTCTCTGGAGGCGGGAGAGAAGACACCGGTAAAAACACTTTTTTTTCCTTTTCTATGATAAAATTTTGCAAATAAGTAATTTTTGTTCATAAATTTGGGCCAACATTAATACTGCTACCTATCTTTGGTAAAATTAAACCAAATAAGTGTATATTATTTGGTCTGTGTGAGAGTCCACAAACTAGGGTGCCAATCATTGAAAATTGATCACACCTGATGTACTGATGGCCTATCTCATTTCTTGAGGCCCTGAGATGTCAAAAAAACGCCAAATGACCCCATTTTGAAAAGTAGACAGTCCAAGGTATTTGGTAAGAGGCATGGCACATTTTTTGAAGTTGTAATTTTTTCACACAATTCTTGGGAAAGTTAAGAAATTATTATTATTTTTTTTTTACACAAAATTGTCATAATAACAAGTTTTTTCTCACACACAGCATATGCATACTTCCAATTACACCCCAAAATACATTCTGCTACTCCTCCCGAGAATGGCAATGAGACTTTTTCACAGCCTGGCCACATACAGAGGTCCAACATGCAGGGAGCACCATCAGGTGTTCGAGGAGCATAAATTACACATCTAAGTTCCAAACAACCTATTACACTTTTGAAGGCCCTGGAGCACCAGGAAAGTGGAATTATCCACAAAATGACCCCATTTTGGAAAGCAAACACCCCAACGTATAATCTATGAGGCATTATGAGTCTTTTGAACAGTTAATTTTTTTCCACAAGTCTTCGGAAAACTTGGAAAAGAAAAAGAAAACTTTTTTTTCTTTTTACACAAAGTGGTCAATTTATAAGATATTTCTAACACATAGCATGCACATAGCAAAAATTACTCCCCAAAATATATTCTGCTACTTGTCCCGTGTATGGAAATACCACATGTGTGAGACTTTTACACAGCCTGGCCACATAGAGAGGTCCAACATGCAAGGAGCACCATCAGACGTTCTAGAAGCATAACTTACACATATAATTTCCAAACCACCTATTACACTTTTGAAGGCTGTGCAGCACCAGGACAACAGAATTACCCTCAAAATGACCCCATTTTGGAAAGCAAACACCCCAACATATATTCTATGAGGCATTATGAGTCCTGAGTATGGCAATACCACATGTGTGACATTTTTACACAGCCTGGCCACATACAGAGGCCCAACATGCATAAATTACACATAAAATTTAATTCATACCTATCACATTTTTGAAGGCCCTGGAGCACCAAAACAGGGGAATTACCCACAAAATGACCTCATTTTGGAAAGAAAACACCCTAAGGTATATTCTATGAGGTATGGGCTGCAGATAGGTACTCGGGTACTCTGATGGGCTGCAGATAGGTACTCAGGTATTCTGATGGGCTGCAGATAGGTACTCGGGTACTCTGATGGGCTGGTGACAGATACTCAGGTACTCTGATGGGCAGGTGACAGGTACTCATGTACTCTGATGGGCAGGTGACAGGTACTTGGGTACGCTGATGGTCTGGTGACAGGTACTCGAGTACTTTGATGGGCAGGTGACAGGTACTCGGGTACTCTGATGGGCTGGTGACAGGTACTCGGGTACTCAGATGGGAAAGATGACAGGTACTTGGGTGCTCAGATGGGAAAGGTGACAGGTACTTGGGTACGCTGATGGTCTGGTGACAGGTACTCGGGTACTCTGATGGTCTGATGACAGATACTCGGGTACTCTGATGGGCTGCGGATAGGTACTCAGGTATTCTGATGGGCTACAGATAGGTACTAAGGTACTCTGATGGGCTGCAGATAGGTACTCAGGTATTCTGATAGGCTGCAGATAGGTACTTGGGTACTCAGATGGGCTGGAGACAGGTACTCGGGTAATCTGATGGACTGGTAAAAGGTACTCGGGTACTCTGATGGGCTGCAGGTAGGTACTCGGGTACTCTGTTGGGCTGGTGACAGGTACTCGTGTACTCTGATGGGCTGGTGACAGGTACAGGTACTTGGGTACTCAGAATAGCTGGTGACAGGTACAGGTACTTGGGTACTCAGAATAGCTGGTGACAGGTACTCGGGTACTCAGATGGTCAGGTGAGAGGTATTCGGGTACTCAGATGGTCTGGTGACAGGTACTCAGGTACTCTGATGGTCTGGTGACAGGTACTCAGGTACTCTGATGGGCAGGTGACATATACTCGGGTACTCTGATGGGCTGGTGACAGGTACTCGGGTACTCTGATGGGCAGGTGACAGGTACTCGGGTACTTTGATGGGCTGGTGACAGGTACTCGGGTACTCAGATTGGCAGGTGACAGGTACTAGAGTAAGCTGATGGTCTGGTGACAGGTACTCGAGTACTCTGATGGGCAGGTGACAGATACTCGGGTTCTCTGATGGGCTGGTGACAGGTACTCGGGTACTTTGATGGGTTGGTTACAGGTACTTGGGTTCTCTGATGGGCTGGTGACAGGTACTCAGATACTCTGATGGGCTGGTGACAGGTACTCGGATACTCTGATGGGCTGATGACAGGTACTCAGATACTCTGATGGGCTGGTGACAGGTACTTAATTACTTTGATGGGCTGGCGACAGGTACTCATGGAACTCTGATAGGTTGGTAACAGGTACTCGGATACATAGATTGGCTGGTGACAGGTACTCGGGTACTCTGATGGCCTGGTGACAGGTACTCGGGTATTCAGAATAGCTGATGACAGGCACTCGGGTATTTAGATGGGCTGGTGACAGGTACTCGGTTACTTTGATGTGTTGGTGACAGGTACTCGGTTACTTTGATGTGTTGGTGACAGGTACTTGGGTACTTAGATGGGCTGGTGACAGGTACTTGTGTACTCCGATGGGCTGGTGACAGGTACTCGGGTACTCAGATGGGCTGTGACAGGTACTTTAATGGAATGGTGACAGGCCCTCTTAATTACTGGGGGGCAATCAGTGTGCTTGGTGTCTACACTAAGCAGTAACAAGCTGTTACCACAATCTCCTTCTCACACACCGTGGTTTATTTACATTATGTGACCGGCTGTGATTGGACACAGTCGGTCACGTGGTAAAGAGCCCATTTCCGAGGGACAAGCCTCAACCCTGATCGCCGTGCACGAGCGGCATGCATGTGGATCTCCATAGTGACCAGCTGTGATTGGACACAGCCGGTCACGTGATTAAGAGCCAATTTCATTGGCTCTTTACCCTGATCAGGGAGGGGCTATGTCCCGATTCCCAATCGCCACGCTGTGGGCCCAGCAGTAGTGGCGACAAGCGGTGGATGTCATATGACACCTGCCCGGATCGACAGAGTGTTCCTGTAGACGTCATTTTATTATGGCTCAGTAAGGGAATGGTTAAAACCTATTGCAGACCCAAAGGGCCTGGTATGGATTTTGGGGGGACCCCATGCCAAATTTTGATTAGAAAATGTTTTTTGGGGTATTTTTCACATTTGACATATTTCATGGCTTACCTAGTCCACAAAATAATTAGTAGACCCTTGGAATTCAGCTTTGGAGCAGGGATTTTTGTTAAGGTGTTTTTTTTGGGTGGCTTGTCTTCCCCCTCCATTACACTTTCTACTTAACTTGCATGTGTGCAAAACCAAATACTTTTGTATGCAACTAGATTTAAAACAGATTTTAAGGGGTATGAATTGTTTGACTTTTACAGACTTGAAATACATATTTTAGAAGTGCAAACATAAAGCAAAACACAATCAACTTTTTATTTCAACATTAATATAAACATTTGGTATATTAATGTTCCAAAAAAGGCATGGAAATGATGCTTCAGCATTTAGCAATATAGTTAGGAGGACCCTGCTCAAAAGAGCTTACAATCTACAAGGGTAGGTCAAAAAAATTAGACACGTTAAACAAATTACATTAGAAAAGCAGGGATACAAATCAAGCTAATAAGCATGACTAACCTTTTTTGTGTTTAGAAATCCTTGGCCCAAACACCAAAAAAGTTACATGGCAGAATTATGATAAGCAAAAACAGTCAAACTTAATACAAAATCATTACATAGCAGTTGTAAGTCTGACATGTGAGATTTAGAAGCAATCATAAAACAGCTTTAGTGGGGTGTGAGACAGGCATTATGCACACCCCCCCCCAAAACTCCCATCTATTTGTACCCCAATATACAGCCTGCAAAGAAAGATTCAGGCCTGTTCTTAGGCAAAACGCCAGCCACAAATGCAGACCTTTAAATAAACTAGCGAAGATTGCTCACCTTCACACACCCAGTAAAGGACACACCCATCAGTGAAATTGATTCAGTCTCTCTCACACCTGTTCATTATACACTCTTTACAAATAAAACACATGCCTCAGCATTTATACAGTATCTTACAAAAGTGAGCACACCCCACATATTTTTGTAATTATTTTATTATATCTTTTCATGTGACAGCACTGAAGAAATTACACTTTGCAACAATGTAAAGTAGTGAGTGTACAGCTTGTATAACAGTGTCTAAACCGCTGGCAACAGAAGTGAGTACACCCCTAAGTCAAAATGTCCAAATTGGCCCCAAAGTGTCAATATTTTTTGTGGCCACTATTATTTTCCAGCACTGTCTTAACCCTCACGGGCATGCTGTTCTCTCAAAATAACAAAACATAACCAAATTAATGTCTATACCACTGGCAACAAAGTGTAAGACTAAAACAAAAGTAAGAATGTCCAAATTGGGCCCAATTAGTCATTTTCCCTCCCTGGTGTCATATGACTCGTTAGTATTACAAGGTCTCAGATGTGAATGGAGAGCAGGTGTTTTCAAGTGGGTGTTATCACTCTCACTCTTTCCTACTGGTCACTGGAAGTGCAACATGGTACCTCATGGCAAAGAACTCTCTGAGGATCTGAAAAAGAATTGTTGCTCTACATAAAGATGGCCTAGGCTATAAGAAGATTGCAAGACCTTGAAACTGAGCTGCAGCACGGTGACCAAGACCATACAGTGGTTTAACAGGACAGGTTCCACTCAAAACAGGCCTTGCCATGGTCAACCAAAGAAGTTGAGTGCATGTACTCAGCATCATATCCAGAGGTTGTCTTTGGGAAATAGATGTATGAGTGCTGCCAGCATTGCTGCAGAGGTTGAAGGGGTGGGGGGTCAGCCTGTCAGTGCTCAGGCCGTAAGCCGCACACTGCATCAAATTGGTCTGCGTGGCTTTCATCCCAGAAGGAAGTCTCTTCTAAAGATGATGCACAAGAAAGCCCGCAAGGTCTCACACGTCTGTAGAGATACAGCAATTGTGTTTGTACATGATGCATTCATGTTTTGCCTTTGATTTACCAGCTTTTGATCATTGGTTCTGGCTGTCAATTGTGTTCTGGCTCCCTGTGCGCTCTCCCTCATTGGGTTGTGGTCTGTGTCCTCGATCCGGGAGCTGTGATGAGTGCTGTCCCAGCCCCCTCTCTCCCTGGACGGGCGAGGCCATGGCATATCGGCGCCATGCTCTGCGCCTGATCAGGGCTCCCGCGATTGATCGCATCTCCGGTCATAGGCGTGGTTGTCCTTCCAGCATGGCCAGGGGGAGCGTGCGTGTGCGTCCTTCCATTCCTGATGGACACTGTACAGGCTCAGACCAAAGGTCAACTGATGCATGGCTCTAGGGGCGTAGTCCTGGGTGTCTGACTTATAAGCGGGTGGGGGTTGGCATGGCGGGTGTCTTTCTTTTCCTCTTCATGGGTGGGGCTCCCTCTGCACATTAACACTTCAATCAGATATGGTAAGCATCTCCTATACCTTCTACAGCATGTTCATTACGGAGCCATTTGTACTTGCCCACATTTTCCACCTTGCCATTCATTGGTCCATGTGGTTTACATGGGGACACTGCCACCCAGTTCTGGGGTGGCAACCTTACATTCATTTTCATTATTTTATTTTGTGCATTAGCTCACTGTAGTCACATATAGATCATGCATCATTATTCACAACATTTCTCTCTTTCTTTGATCCTTCCTCTTCCTCCCCCTCTGTATCCTAGTTAGACATTTACCCACATGGTCATTTTATCCATTACAGTTCAATCATCTTTATTACGATCCCAGTGATCTTCATTTACACACTCATACTCCCTTCTACAGTTTCATGCGGGTCATGGATCATGGGGGATATCAAAGAATATGTCTCTGGTATTTCTACCCGCCACTCCCACCTCCCACCCTCTTTCCGGTTGGGCCTGCTCTCTCCGTCCCTTCAGCTCCCGGTGGAGGCCCTGCCCGCTGCCCCTTTGGGAGTTGTGCCCTGGAGTCAATACACAAGTGTAAGTATGGGGCAGCCGTTTGGTGTCCCCCTGCTAAATTCCTTTACCAATACTATATTATGTGTCAGGAAAGACGGAGAACTTGTGTTTCCATAAGAAGAAACATGGTGGGCAGGCGCGTGCACGAACAGACGGCACGAACGTTTGTGCGCACGCGCGACCGGGAGGTGCGCATTCCCGCTTGTAACCATTCTTGGCACCAAAGGGGCTATTTAAACCGGACAGTGACATGGGGTCAATGCTGTTTGGTCTACAACGTTCCTGAGTTTCCTGTTACCTGTCCATCTGCTACACCTGTTCTTCTGATCTACCGGCTTGATCCTGACACCGCTGCTATCTGCCTGCCCTGACCTTTGGCTTTCCTTGACGATCCTTTTGCCTGCTCCTTGGTACTACGCTGCCAGCCCGTTGCCGACCCGGCCTGTGTCTGACCATCCTTCTGCCTGCTCCTCGGTTCTTGATCTGCCTGCCTGCTGTCTGATCCAGTCTGTCTCTGGCCTTCTCATCCAGCATTACCTGCATGGTTCAGCTGAACAGGGCTATCGTCAGCTGTTATATCAGGGGTTCCTGAGTCAGAATTGTAAGAGAGGCTGTCCTCGGCAGTTGCAGACTCCACCACCAGGTACGTGACATTATGCCTTATATAACTGGTACTGTGCTCATAGATACGTCCCATCTACTACTGAGGAAGCGAGCCGTGCTCACGAAACGCATCGAGAATATAGATGCACACGTATACCTACTACACCATACTTGTTATTACAATTATTGACAATATGACTGTATGTAATTTTGCACCAGACTGTTTTTCATGACCATCATTTGTACATCTATGTTTTGCTTTGATATGATGTCTGTAATTGCCAATAAAATTGGTCAATTTTATAATTCCTTGGTGTGTTGACCTCATGCATCCCTCATATAAAGTCCCATGGGGCATTCTTGGTTGGTTTTCACAAGAAAGCCCGCAAGCAGTTTGCTGAAGACAAGCAGACTAAGGACATGGATTACTGGACCCATGTCCTGTGGTCTGATGAGACCAAGATAAATTTGACATAAATAACTAGGGTGGGTGATCAGTTTTGGGGACGACTATATAATCCCATGGATCAGTAGAAAAAGAAAAAGAAAACCAGAACCAAATCCAGACATTTGGAATGTGGTTCAAGCCAAAAAGGGGGGACTTTAATGGATTATTTGTCGTCTACAGTGAGCACAAACATAATTGTTTCCATAAAAGCAGTTTTTATTTAGAACAAATTGTAAAATGACCATACAAATGGAAAATGGAAAAAGAAGGAGTTATAAATGCATTATAACAAATCCATCCAAACATACAGGTGGTACTAAGTATTGTGGAAGCATAGTTAACGTTTCGCAGTCAATCTGCTTCCTCAGGACTATTCCACGTGTATTATATACATCACATTATTCCTTCCTCTGAGGGCATATTGCTGCGTGGGATGGCCAGAGAATGTCCCTTGCTCCACCAAATGGCAGGTGGTGCCAGAACCACCCGCCCTGTCAGGCGAAAATCGGACCGCTTTAAACCTTCATACGGGGTTCTTCATCCTTAGTGACTGGGGAACCACAGCAGTAGGACGCCCAAGGCTTCCATAATGCAGGCCTTGCCACCACCTGCCATTTGGTGGAGCAAGGGACATTCTCTGGCTGACTATACTTCCACAATACTTAGTACCACCTGTATGTTCGGATGGTTTTGTTATAATGTATTTATACCTCCTTCTTTTTCCATTTTACATTTGTATGGTAATTTTAGAATTTTTTCTAAATAAAAACTGCTTTTATGGAAACAATTATGATTGTGCTCACTGTAGATGACAAATAATCAATTAAAGTCCCCCCTTTTTGGCTTGAACCACATTCCAGACGTCCCGATTTGGTTCTGGTTTTCTTTTTCTTTTTCTTCCAAGATAAATTTATTTGGTTCAGATGGTGTCAAACGTGTGTGGCGACAACCAGGTGAGGAGTACAAAGACAAGTGTGTCTTGCCTACAGTCAAGCATGGTGGTGGGAGTGTCATGGTCTGGGGCTGCATGAGTGCTGCCGGCACTGGGGAGCTACAATTCATTGAGGGAACCATGCATGCCAACATGTACTGTGACATACTGAAGCAGAGCATGATCCCCTTCCTTTGAAGACTGGGCCGCAGGGCAGTATTACAACATGAGTAAAAAGGAAAATGGCCTGATTGCTGCCTCAACTTAAAACACACCTCCATCCCTAATAAAATACAAAACAATTTTTTTGCCCGTGGGACATGAGATAAGGTATGTATAAGGTATGCACAAATGAGTCGAGTGGCAAGAGTATTCAATTTATTTAGGAGTAAAAACATCGTAGCAAAGTTGGGCACGGGCATATTGAATTACCCATAAAGATCAGCATAGTACAACATATAGCCATCATGGACATGTACAGTATCTCACATAAGTGAGTACACCTCTCACATTTTTGTAAATATTTTATTCTAGCTTTTCATGTAACAACACTGAAGAAATGACACTTTGCTACAATGTAAATTAGTGGGTGTACAGCTTGTATAACAGTGTAAATTTGCTGTCCCCTCAAAATAACTCAACACACAGCCATTAATGTCTAAACCGCTGGCAACAGAAGTGAGTACACCCCTAAGTCAAATGTCCAAATTGGCCCCAAAGTGTCAATATTTTGTGTGGCCACCATTATTTTCCAGCTCCGTCTTAACCCTCATGGGCATGGAGTTCACCAGAGCTTCACTGGTTGCGATTGGAGTGCTCTTCCACTCCTCCATGATGACATCAGACAGATGCTCCTCCACCTTCTGTTTGAGGATGCCCCACAGATGCTTAATAGGGTTTAGGTTTGGAGACATGCTTGGCCAGTCCATCACCTTTACCTTCAGTATCTTTAGCAAGGCAGTGGTCATCTTGGAGGTGTGTTTGGAGGCAATATCATGTTGGAATACTGCCCTGCGGCCCAGTCTCCGAAGGCAGGGGATCATGCTCTGCTTCAGTAGGTCACAGTAAATGTTGCCATTCATGGTTCCCTCAATGAATTGTAGCTCCCCAGTGCCGGCAGCATTCATGCAACCCCAGACCATGACACTCCCACCATCATGCTTGATTGTAGGCAAGACACACTTGTCTATGACACCATCTGAACCTAATAAGTTTATCTTTGTTTATCTGGTTGCAGTAAACCATACCCTTAGTCTACTTCAGCAAACTGTTTGCAGGCTTACTTGTGCATCATCTTTAGAAGAGGCTTCCTTCTGGGATGACAGCCAAGAACAATTTGATGCAGTGTGCTATTTCCCAAAGACAACCTCTGGATATGACGCTGAGCACGTGCACTCAACTTCTTTGGTTGGCCATGGCAAGACCCATTCTGAGGGGAGCCTGTCCTGTTAAACCGCTGTATGATCTTGGCCACCATGCTGCAGCTCAGTTTCAGGGTCTTGGCAATATTCTTATAGCCTAAGCCATCTTTATGTAGAATTCTTTTTTTTTCAGATCCTCAGAGAGTTCTTTGCCATGTGGTACCATGTTGAAATTCCAGTGACTAGTATGAGAGGGTGAAAGCGATAATACCAAATTTAACACACCTGCTCCCCATTCACACCTACAACCTTGTAACACTAACAAGTAGAGTTGAGCGAACCCGGACTGTAAAGTTCGGGTCCGTACCGAACTTTGGGGTGTCCGGGACCCGGACCCGGACCCTGACTTTTCAAAAAAAGTCCAGGTTCGGGTCCGGTGTTCTGGTAATTTTAATGAAAAATCTTAAAAATGCTGTAAAAAAGCCCAGGAAGGTCCTAGAGGTCTGCAAAAGGAATGAAAATGTGGGTAAGGGTGCACTTACCCCTCGTCCACACAATTTAAACCATAATAGCGAAAGTGGGAGAGTATGATCAGTGACCTTAAAGTTGTACCATGGTGTACCGTTTCTTGAGAGACTCCTAGACTTTTTTTTTCTTAAGATGTATTTCTACCGAATCCGATATTCTTATAACGGTTCTGGGACTTTGACTCGACGTCGTACCACCGGTTCTAGTATGTCGCCAAATTGTCCTGTCCGAGGGGAGTCTTACCCAGAACGGTACCGGTTGGTTTCTTCAACTCACGTGCACGAGTCGCAGTATAGGTCTCCAACAGA
>BLSH010167007.1:0-11416 GCA_018402905.1 Glandirana rugosa | reverse complement strand
CAGTGATATAGGTACTCCCGGCTTATTTATACTTTTTTGACACAGTTTGAAGATGATTTTAGAACAGTTCTATGGCCTCTAATGTTAATTAATACTTTTCAGACCCATTTTGAAGATGATCTCCATTTTTGCATTTGTTATGTTTTTATTTTTTTAAAAATATTTAAAGTTATTTCCCTGTCCCCATTTCTTTGTAGGTCACTTGTCCCACCCTTACCCACATTTCCTTCCTTTTGCAGACCTCTAGGACCTTCCAGGACTATTTTACAGCACTTTTTGTACCTAAAAGTCCGGGTCTCTATTGATTTCAATGGGGTTCGGGGTCCGGGACAAAGTTCGGGTTCTGTCCGGACCCGAACCCGGACTTTGTCCCGAAGTTCTGCCGAACCAGCAGAACCCGGACTTCTAGAAGTTCGCTCAACTCTACTAACGAGTTACATGATGCCAGGGAGGGAAAATGGCA
Source organism: Glandirana rugosa (assembly GCA_018402905.1). NCBI lineage: Eukaryota > Metazoa > Chordata > Amphibia > Anura > Ranidae > Glandirana > Glandirana rugosa. Next base: position 10,953 of record BLSH010167007.1, on the reverse strand, counting down.
ATATGGGCCCAATTTGGACATTTTCCCTTAGGGGTGTACTCACTTTTGTTGCGAGTGGTTTAGACGTTAATGGCTGTGTGTTGAGTTATTTTGAGGGGAAAGCAAATTGACACTGTTATACAAGCTGCACACTCACTACTTTACATTGTAGCAAAGTATCATTCTTCAGTGTTGTCACATGAAAAGTGATAATAAAATATTTACAAAAATGTGAGGGGTGTACTCACTTTTGTGACATACTGTATCTGTGCAGAGTAAGGTTATCCATACATGTCCAATTTTCTTGCACAATTTTCTTTTATATTTACCAAAAAACATATAATATGAGGTCAAAACTAAACAATACTTTCAACTGTATCCGACTTAAATCTAAAGAAAATTGTACAAAAAAATGGTGGGAAAATTGTATAATGTATGGCCAGCCTAAGACCCCATATAGGGGAGAATGTTTTTAGAGGCTGAAATTGACTTTCATGGTACCACAGAAACTTGGGATAAACAAATCAAATATAAAATTCAACTTTTATTGTACAAAAGTAAAACACATAGATTTAAAATAGCACATAATTGTGACAAAACACATTCAATAATAAATGTGGCTCTAACAATCACGGTTAAAGTGATGCATGCAAGAAAATTTTCTATACCATCTGTATATATTTGCCCTACATGTTTTGCGGTCGTGTTCACCACTTCTTCAGGAGTTTATATAGGGAGGTATATTATGAAAGAGAATATGTCACCAAACCGGAATGGAGCCTCAAGCTTGGCTCAGAGTGCAAAGTCTACCCTGGCGGGTATGGGAGCCCCACAGACATGGAGAGGCATACAGCGTATTAAATCATTATGACACATCAGACAGGGTATAAGCCACTTAGACATTTACTACACTTAGACATAATTTGGTAAGGCCCTGAGTCATGTTTAACAATATAGGGAGAACAAACAACATCTCTACATGAAGTGACATGCTTGGGATTTGAACCCAGGAACTCAGCACTGCTAGGCAGTTGTACTACCTTATGAGGAACCAAGCTGCTACTTGTGTAACCCTTCTACACATATACACTGCATTTCTTTGGACATATAGGTGGTGGAATTACATTAGTCAGGAGTTATTCTTCTTGATTTATTCTGTTATATTTGGTGGTTCTTGGTGTGTGAGTGTAGAATAGTGATGTTACACTCTGATTTTTGGGAATGACATTTTTATTTCTGATGTTGGTACACATATCACATTTTTTTGGCTAAATTTGCATAAGCAATGGTATTGTTTGTAGTTCGTAAAAGACACCTGTGTGAGTTTGGGGAAATATTTTCATGAGATGGACATCAACAAGTGAAAGTGACAGAGAAAAAAATATTTCAAAACATGAAAACATTACACATTCTACCATTCTTAAAAACAAAATAGATGATGAAGAAGCAACATTGTTGCAAGGACAATTTATTTGAGAGAAAGATACATTTCATCTCAACCTGAAAAGTATTTATTTGGGGAAGTTACAATTGTAACATTCGAATCAATGGCAGAAACTTGCATTGGGCTACATAACTCTCATTTTCTCTCGCAAAAACCTCTCTTTAACTAGTTCCTCACCGCACGCAGTATATTTACTGCGGCGGTGTGGACGCTTCCCACGAATCACCGCAAATAAGCGGCGATCTGCGGGTGGCCGTTAGGGGGCGTGCCCGCCGTGCTCCTGAGGAGTGTGCCCGTGGCTCGGGTGGACCCGATGTCCACTGGCGAGCCGCGATGAGCGGCCACAGCTAAAGAATGGGGAACCGCCGATGTAAACACGGCGGTTCCCCGCTCTGTTAGTGGGGGGTATAGGCGATCTACTGATCCCTGTCACTGGGATCAGTTAGATCTCTTATGCCCATGGTAGCCCAGCCCCCCACAGTTAGAACACACCCAGGGAACACAGTTAACCCCTTCCCTACCGCCTGCAGGTTAACCCCTTCACTGCCAGTGACATTTATACAGTAATCAGTGGACATTTAAATTTCTGATCGCTGTATAAATGTCATTGGTCCCAAGAATGTGTCAAAATGGTCCGACATGTCTGCTGCAATATCGCTGTACCGCTAAAAATCACAGATTGCATCTGAACGAAAGCTTGTAGCCTTCTGTCCTCCGGAAGGCAATTGTCATTGTTTTTTATCCCCTTGCTTCAGGGCTCTGAAAAGCACTCCTCCCCTACCTCTACCTTTCTGGGGAGCCCAAGACTTTTTCTGTTTCTGGTCCTTATCTTTATAGGTTTGCTGCAAAGGACGAAAATTTCTCTTTAATGAGACTGCTTTTTTCTTTTGCGGAAAAGCTTTCTTTTTATCGACTGTCCAATCTAAAATGGATTCTAACTCAGGACCAAAAAGTAAATCTCCAGGAAAGGGGATACAACAATGCTGAATCCCCTGACCAAGTTTTGAGCCACAAGGCTCTAGCAGACATCCTAATAGATTCTGCTGAGTAGTCTGCCATATATTTGACCGCTTGAGAGTAGGAAAGGATTCCAATAAATCTTTCTTGGAAGTACCTGCTTCCACATGCCCCTTCAATTTTTCTATTCAGGTTTCTTGCCACCACCGTGGATGCCATAGCTGTCTTCAAATTGGATAAAGAGGAGTCCCAGGCCTTCTTTAGCAGAGAGTCTGCTCTCTTATCCATTGCATCCTTAAGGACCCCCATGTCCTCAAAGGCTAAGTCAGTTCGCCTTGAGACCTGAGAGAATGCAGAGTCAATCCTTGGTTTCTTATTCCAAAGATAGGATTCGTCCTCTTAGAACGAAAAACTCCTTTTAAGAGACCGGGAAAAAAAATACTTTTTTCTTGGTCATTCCATTCCTTCATTATAGTCTCCGTTAATACTTTATGCACAGGAAAGACTCTCCGCTTTGTTCCCTCCAGACCCTGATACATCCTATCATGAACTGTTAACTGGGTCTTCTCTTCCTGTATGTGCAGGATGGTGTACACTGCTATTAGAAGGTCTTCCACCTCCTCAAGCAAAAGTTTTTAATGAGAAGCTTTAACGACTTCCTCAAATTCCTCCTCCTCTGACTCCCCTAAAGATGGTGGGATACTTTCTCTTTCTTCCTCTGACTCATCTTCCTCCTGCCGGGAATTAGAGGGCCGAGGCTCGGAATGGGAGCTCTTGCTCTGGGTGGACCCCTGCTTTTGAACCATAGAAGGAACTGATCCCAGCGTTTCTGCAAATGCTTTTCTAACCGATGAAAGGCGCTCCCTGCATTCTTGTGCTTGGGCCAGGAATCCTTTAAGGAGTTTTTGCAAGAGGGGCACTTTCTCCCAGAAACTCTCTCTGTTTTGGCAGTAGGTTTAGCCTAAAAGGCACAACCAGGCAACAACATTAGTTACCCACAACACTGTCTGGAAAGAGAGAGAGAGACATAGAGGGAGACCCAGAAACCATAAAGAGCTTCCTCACCCTGCTGAACTGTCTCAAGGGAACCAGTCCCAGACAGTCAGCTGCAGGCTTCCATTGGAAGGACATCACATCACAAATACCACCCAGGGAGTAAGAACAAAAAAAGGAACCACTGCATCTCCCTTACCTGGGTCTGACTGAGGTTCTGGGCGCCTGCATCCACCATCTCCGTGGTCTGCTCTGTCTCCATTGCAGCACCGCTGGACACTTTTTTCTGTGTGGCTTTAAATTATCTCCTCCCAGCGTCCCCGCACTCGAGGGCTGGAAGGAAGTCCCCGGCAGAAGACCCGCCCCTTCCTCCTGCATTCCAGTGGCCGGAACCACTTGCCGCCATGCCCCACCAGAAATCCTGAAGCGATGTCACCCGCCTCCCGGGATCCGGAGCCGTCATACCGCCCTCGGTATGCACACACCACCCACGGCCTCCGACCACCTGGAGCAGGGACCCCCGGCTGGACCATTACCCCTGTGAGCCGGTGAAGGAAGGAGCACCAGAGCACCCCCTCCCATGCTGGGGGGTTGCTAAGCTGGTCTGCAAACAAAAAAAAGACCGGAGGTAACTACCCTCTCCCTTGGACTGGGCCCTGAGAGAATGCAGCTCCCCTCTCTGGTTCCCCAGCAGCGCTTCCACCATGGCGGAGGAAACACTAAGACTGATGGCATGGTGGAAGTGGCCGCTTTTAAAGGGGCATTGACACGTCTTTCCTGTAAGAGGTGGAGCTGCGCTCTCTCCATGACGTTGTTCTGAAAGGCAGGAGGAGGAAAAAAATACTTAGATTAATTGAGAAAAAGAATAATGGGGCTTCTGAATATGGGCCAATGGAATTGTAGCTAATCCATAGTTGCAGTGAATCAGAAACTCCTGGTGGTGAGAAGACAGTCACTCTGCTAATAAAAAGGATGCAATGTTAGGCCAATGGTTCATCCCGAGCATGAGTTCAGGCCAAACATTGGCTGTTTGTTCTGTTTGGGACCCCCCCCCCCTCCGAATTTGCAGGGTGTTCTACGGGTTTTCACCCACCGAACACCATGCGACGCATACTGCACAATGCCAAAGCTTTGCCCAATCAGGGTGCAGTAAAAGCTGGCTGTTAAGGAGATGAGGTTTCAGAAGCTGGCCACAGCATTAATAACCAATGAGTCATCAGCTGTCAATGAGCTTCCTCGCTGACTGCTGAATATAAAAAATCATTGCCGGTAAAAAAGTTAAAAACCCTTCACCAACCAGTGCATGTTGAGTCGGTAATGTCACAAGGGGTGGCGCCACCTGGTGACTTCGCCAGGTGCCCACACCCTTAATTATATAAGAAATGTCAAATGGCAAGCTAGTCATTCTGCAGTTTGCTTTAACAGCGGGTCGAGCGATTTTCTTTTTTTCTTTTTGGGGTTGGGGGGGGGGGCAAAGGAATTGTCAAAAACTGTCTCTGTGCTTTTATTACTTTTTGACAATTTTTTGGTGAATGGGTAGGGGTACTATGGACCCCATATTTATTCACATAGGAGATGGGGCTTCCAGATTCTAATAACCTCCCCGCCCACAGACCCACACAGCCACAGACCAGGGTTGTGGGGAAGAGACCCTTGTTCCCATCAACATGGGGACAAGGTGCTTTTGGGTGGGGGGGGCAGAGCCAAAGCATCCCCCCCATGTTGAAGGGATGTGGCCTGGTATGGTTCAGGAGGGGTTAACTCTCTCACCCCCCCTTTCCTGACCTGCCAGGCTGCATGCTTGAATAAGGGTCTGGTAGGGGTTTTGGAGGGGGGCCATGCTGTTTTAAAAAAAAATGCCATGGGGTTCCCCCTAAAATCCATACCAGACTGCTCCTGAAAATTTTATTTTTTTGAAAAAAACATTTTTTTCATTGATACATGTCTCCCAGGGCAGTACCTGGACCCCCATACCCCTTTTATGACCAATTACTTGCATATAAGCCTTCAAAATGGTGACTCATGTTCAGCTCCCATAGACTTCCATAGAGTTTGCTGTTTGGGGCAGAACTTTTCCCCTGTTCAGGAGTCCCGCTGCGAACCAAACAGGGGGGTGTTCAGCCCATCTCTAAAAGGAGGTAGTTGTCAGTGTCAGATTTAGACCTTGGAGGACCCAAGGCACTTGAAGCTTGGGAGGCCCTCAACCGAAATTGAATTATATAACAACCTCATTTGTTCTAAAAAAAATTAGGTTCCAAAGAAGACACTTGTCTGATTTTGTCCCTCAATTGTATTGACTGTAAGAATACACATTACACAGGTAACTGGAACTGGCAAGTCATATATCAGTTATGCATCACACTACAATTTTTTTTACAAAATATCTTCCTTCCTGCACTTAGAATCTACAAAATCTTGAACTAACTCCTTAAACTGTATAATCTTGAGGACACTGCTTTTGACAGCCAGTAGGCACAGAGCACTTAGTCTTTCATGGAGCATCATCGTTCTCTGATCATTTTTTCAGTGCCAATTTGCTGAACAACCTTTCTCCTGAACAACTGACCATCATTCTCAAATATATTCGAAAAGCTACATTAGCACCTGGAAAGGTATCAGCAAGCCCTTCATCATGTAATAAAACTGCCTGTTGAGATTGAGTGAGACATGACCAGAGCTTGTCAAAGGCTGCAAACTGTACAATGTCCTCTGTGAACACACTGCTGAAATATTGAGAAAAAAATCTGTTTTTTATAAAGGATGTCTGGGGCCCCCTCTGGCAGGTGGGCCCTGGGTGACTGCCCCTTTTGCCCCCTTATATATATGACACTTTTTGCAGCCAATCCATAGTTACAGTGAATCTGAAACTCATTTCTGGTTGGGTTGCGAGAAGACAGTCACTCTGCTCTTAAAAAGGAGGTAGCAGTGACTCTCTATCACAGGAAATGGGGACATTGCCAAGTGGAAGGGCCACCTTTTTTTGGTGCTTTGCAGCATTTAATGAAGATGCAATGAAAGATGGATGTGTGCCTTTAAACTTAGAGTGATAATAAAGCTTCAGCATTAAAAAAACAAAAAACAAATGTGTCATACTTACCTGCTCTGTGCAGTGGTTTTGCACAGAGCAGCCCTGATCCTCTTCTTCTTGGGTTCCCCTCTGGCGCTCCTGGCTCCTCCCCTTTGACCAGTACCCCTAATAGCAAGCTGCTTGCTATGGGGGCACTGGTGAGAGCTCGCTCCCGGGCCCTGCTTTATAAGTCTATAAGACACATAGAGCTGTGGCTCTGCCCCTCCCCCCTGATCTCTCATCATTGGCTTACTGGTTGTAATTGACAGCAGTGGTTGCCAATGGCTCCCACTGCTGTGTCAGTTAATGAGGAGAGAGAGACCCCGGACAGCCGAGGCTCCTGTGCACATCATTGGACCGAGAGGTGGCTCAGGTGAGTATTAGCTGGGCTATAAGGGGAACACAGAATGCATGAAGATAAAAAATAAACCTTCAACCTTTACAACCACTTTAAAGGGGATCTTTACTGCATCTGAGCACCACATACCAAAAACACTATTACATGATTCATTTTTAATATTCAACGTAAGCTCCCACTTCCATCCATCCATCTATTATCTATTGTTGAGAAATCACTTTGAAAAACAACCCCCTAGAATTTCTGGCCATGTTGATTAAGGGCAGATTTATGTAGCATTTACTTCTTGGAATCCATCTGCCCTTAGCTCAAGCATGCCTGCAGGAGAGTGTGCTTAAAGTGTTACTAAACCCAGGAGCATGCAGTCACTATATCTGGTCTCCCACAGTATACAGAACATGGAAATACAATTATTTTAGTAAATATAAACTGCTAAATACCTTTTCTCATCAGCAGTATATAGCAGTCTTGTGACTTCTATCAATGTCTGTTTAAAGCTTATAGGAGGAGTTTTCATTCTCCTCTGGATGTCCTATGAGGCTGTATGACCCATGACCCTCTGTCTGGACAGCACTGATTTGCCCTGTGCCAGTCACATGCACTCTTCTGCAGCGCACCCCCTAAGGAGCCGCAAGTATAAAGGGATCCCCCACCCTGCACAGCCAGGCACACCATATCTTCACAGCACATGTAAATCAGAAGAACAGTCCAGTGCTTTGTTTTATGTTTTATTGAGGTGAAAAAACTTGGATAGGGATTATGGATATTATGGGATGCCCACTTGATCAAAGCAGTAGAACTCTTCAGGGACACAACTATATACATACAGTCTATATATACACTTCTCCTCTGCTTCCTGCACACAGCTTGATTGCAGAACTACAACTCCCAGAACCAGCTGGCACACTGTGGGGTGATTTGACAAAAGACTCAGTCCAACCAATAGCAAAAGCCCTTTACAGGCAGGGACTGCGGGCCCCTTGCTTGTGTAGCAAAGTCCTAGTGCCAAGCTGCCCTCCACCTGTGGCTACTGACCCCAGCACCACCTCTTCAGGCACTGCCAGCTCATCTGGCTGCAGCTGCCAATTTCTCTAGCCCTCCAGGCTAACATGCCACAGTCCTCCCAGACTGGCTCTGCATCCACCCCAGACTGCTCTCTCTTAGTCCTCTCAGGCATGCCTCTCAGTCTTCTCCTGACTGTATCACTCACCAGCCCACCTGGCTGTCTTCCTCCCTGGAGATTTGCACAGCAGTGTTCTGCTGCTGTCCTTCTCCTGCTCCCGTGCCTCCAGTCAGGACAACCCTGTGTGTCGTGAAGATGGACCAGAGGCCACCACCCCCAGACTAGAGGGCTACCCTCAATGGCCACTGACAGCCTAACACTCCATCTCCAGCTTCCACCTGAACTCCACTGCCCCAGCTGGGCTGACCCTGAGTATTTGAGGGGGCCTGCCCCCTGCCAATCCATCTGATGGTGATTGGTCAGGGCCCTCAGAATACTCCAGACAGCTCCATGCCCATTCTTCTGGAAGTTTCCAGCAGGTTCCAGAAGTAGAGGTGGAGGTCTCAGAGATGCTGCTTGTGAGTCACTCCACCCTGACCAAGAAACACAAACACAATTTTCCTACACCAACAAAAAATATTTTCTAGCACACTAGAGGGTGCTACACTTCCAAAAAAAAAAAAAAAAACTTTAGCAATACACACCAAACATGTGCAGAGTGCCGCCAAGGCTCTATACTATCAGCAGATGAATTGAAGACTGTTGAAGAAGGGGAGGATCAGAGCAGACAATATAAAAACAGCCTTTGTACACAATGTTGAGGATTAACCCCTTAGGTTCCACAGTGAGAATAACAAGCAGGGATCGACAAGGTGTCTGCTCCCGGACACCAGTGCCGCCGGCACTGCTTGAAGTGTTTGCACCCGCCGCAGAATTTTTTTTATTATCTCTCCTCCTGGGCTGGTGACTGTCTCCTGTGTAGGTCCGGCCTGGGCGCGTGGTGCCGTCCACTCGTCCTGAGTCTCCCGCAGTGCAGTGCGCCCAGTGATGTCTGAGGGAGGGGCTGGGAGCAGAGACCTCTGTGGAGTGCCAAGAAGTGCACTAAATGTGGGTCGTGGCGGGAGAAGAACAGGAGAAGAACAGGAGGACCATCTGAGTCAGACACTCCAGGAGGAATCAACTGAGTCTGTGGCTGTGACTGTCTGGATTCCTCTGGAACAGCTCACCTGATGCCTGCCTCAAGTGGAGCCGACTGAGTCTGTCAGTCAGTGACAGTGTCTGTCTGCAGATTGCTGCTGAAACTGTGTGGAGCAGCCATTGTTGTGAGCAGAGTAAGTAAGTTAACTTTCACTGAGTGGACTAGCATCTCAGCAAGGGACATTCACAGGAGGGAGAGCCTGGGTGATCTGGCCTGCCTGGGCTGGGACAGGGACCTGCTTGGGGGACAGTGCAGCACGGGGAAAAAAAAAGTACAGCCACAGAACCGAGGAGGAGGAAACAAGAAGGCGCTGCTGACCTGGGTACCTACCTGGCTGGGTGTTTATAAGGTGACCAGACGTCCCCAGTTTCAGGGGACAGTCCCTGGATTGAGGACACTGTCCCCAGACCAAATCTGTCCCCTGTTTTGTCCCTGGATTGGATTTGAACAGGGTACCAGGCAATTTCAAAGACAGACAGTGCAGAATTAAAAAAAAAAAAAAAAAATCTGAATTACTCACCCCCGCTCTGCCGCTCCTACTAGCTTGGGGGGGGGGGGTGTATTTTTTCCATTATCTGTGCCCCTTTCTGATGATCATGTGCTGTTTGGAACGGAGGGACTATTTCTTCAGTTACGGGCGCATGCCCGTTCCGTTCCCACCCGCATTTTCTTCTGCCTCAGCTGAAGTCCCGGCCAGCCACCTGCCACCTGTTCCACCTGTTCAGCGCGCATCCATAGACCTTAATGGCTGACCAATAGGCTCACTACTTGGCTGCCAAGGAGCCAAAAAAAAAAAAAAGAAAGTCAATGTACCTGCGCCTCCTGTAGGGGCCGGGCTGACTTTTTCTTTTTTTCTTCTTAGCCCTCTTATAAACCGGCTGCCCCTGCCCTCCAATGCTCCTTGCTGTATAGGCCAGTTATAGATGGAGGCAGTGGCTCACTTTTCAGAGCCATGATAGACTGCCTGCGTCTTATCATAATGCTGATGATTTTAACCAGTTGCTGGTCACCTCATAGCACATTTACTGCTACAGGGCGGTCGCGCTGCGCAGGATCATGTAAATATGTGATCTTGCATTTCTGGGTATCGGAGCCAATCAGCAGGTCCAGCAGACTCGATGTCCACCGGTACCCCCGATCATTCTGTACAAAGGCAGATCGCCTTTCTGTCAGTATGGAAGACATTGATCCTGTGTTCTTGCAAAGCAGGGACAGGGATCTATGCCTTCCCTTAGTAAAAGCCCCTCCCCCACAGTGAGAACCCTTTTGATTGCCCTAGATGTTAACCCCTTACCAGCCAGTGTCATTGGTACAGTGACAGTGCATATTTTTAGCACTGATCACTGTATTAATGTCACTGGTTCCCACAAAGTGTCAAAAGTATCACTTAGTGTCCGATTTGTCTGCCGCAATATCACAGTCCCGCTATAAGACACTGATTGCAGCCATTACTAGTAAAAAAAAAATATGTCCCCGTATTTCATTTTAAAAATCTGGTCACCTTAGTGTTTTAGCATGTGAGAGATAGATATAATATTAATAATTGCATCTGCAATCATATCTGCATTCTGCAATCATCAACAGTACAGGCCAGGGCCCTGCTAATTGAACTGTTGATGAACTGATTAAGGAAAACATGGGCTGCTGGCCTGCTGCATCACTAGTGCAGATTTGCATAAGCTGCGGGTCTGTTTGTTGCAGTGCCAAGCAAAGCAAATGATTCGCTGAAAAGTTTTCAGCGAAGCATTTGCTTTGCTTGGCACTGCATCACACAGACCTGCAGCTTCTGCAAATCTGCACTAGTGGTGCAGCAGGCCAGCCAGCACCCCATGTTTTCCTGAATGAGTTCATCACCAGTCCAACTAGCAGGGCCCTGGCCTGTACTGATGATTGCAGAATGCAGATATGATTCATATCTACATTCTGCAATCATCAGTACAGGCCAGGGCCCTGC
>BLSH010166979.1:559208-569663 GCA_018402905.1 Glandirana rugosa | reverse complement strand
CTCAACCCACTTCCTATTCCAGAGTGCCCATGGTCCCACATATCTGAGGCCTTTATAGTCGAGTTACCCTCTTCTGCCGGATTCAACTCCATCTTTGTATTTGTGGACCGCCTCACCAAAATGGCACACTTTATCCCCATGAAGGGCACTCCCTCTGCAACTGAAACAGTGGATACATTTATCAAAGAGATTGTCCGTCTCCATGGGATTCCTGCCAATATAGTCTCTGATCGTGGAGTGCAATTCACGTCCCGAGTCTGGAAGGTCTTATGCTTAGCCTTAGGGATCGAACTGGCGTTCTCGCCTGCTTACCACCTGCAAACAAATGGCCAGACAGAGAGGACTAACCAGACCTTGGAACACTACCTCCGCTGTTACTCCTCTTTTTCCCAGGATGATTGGGTCTCACTAATGCCGGTAGCCGAATTCGCCTACAACAATACCGTGCATTCTGCCACTAAACAATCTCCATTTTGGGTGAATCTCGGCTACCACCCTACGTTCCTACCCAGTTTAATACTGGAGGGTGCAGTACCTGTGGCACAAGACATCACAACATTCTTGGACAATAATAACAGACTCCTGCAGGAGACACTATCCCCAACTCAGGAGTACAATAAAAGAGCTCTTGATAGAGGAAGACGAGGGGAATTGGACCTGCAACCAGGTGACCGAGTTTGGCTGGCAACCAAAAACTTGAGACTCTCTTGCCCCTCAAAGAAACTGGGGCCAAGGTTCATTGGACCTTTTCCTGTGATCAGGAAAATGAATAGGGTGGGGTACGAACTGGTCCTTCCCCCATCCATGCACATCCACCCAGTGTTCCATGTCCCGCTGCTAAAGCCTGTAATCCAGGATCCCTTCCTGGGATGGAAGACAGTCCCACCAGAACCAGTCCTTGTGAATGGAGAGGAGTTTGAGATAGAAACTATTCTAGATTGCAGGAAGAGGGGGTATTATATCCAATTCCTAGAGAAGTGGAAGGGATACAGCCCCGAAGAAAACTGCTGGGAGCCCGAAGATAACATGCATGCGGAGGACCTGGTCAAGACATTTTGGAGGAATCAAGCTTTGATGGCTCGTTTGGGCATCTGGAGACTGCCCCTTGGGGGGGTGGCAATGTCAGGGATTACAGCATGAACGATCTTCTGCTTTGCCCATTCCTGTGTGTGGGGGCGCGCGTGCAGTTGGCGCCAAACAGCCTATTTAAACGGATAGCACCTTGTAGCAAGTGCTGTCCATTCTGCAGCGTTACCTAGTGACCCCCTGTGATTGTTCCTGAGCTTTCCTGCTACCTGTGACCTGGCTTGACCCAGACCTTGCCTGATATCTGCGTACACTGACCCTGGCTTGCCTACAACCACTCTCCTGCCTGACCCCTTGTACTCTGCTGCCCACCTGTTGCCGACCCTGCTAGTACCCATCTGCCTGCCTGTTCCACCTGTACTGCTCCGCCAGCTTGTCACCGACCCGGCCTGTACCACCACTCTTCAGTCTGCACGAGTTCATCTGAGGACCCTCACATCACCATCAGTGACCCAGTCCAGCCCTTGTGCCATCCTGCGTTCCCAAACCTCCTGTCTACTCTACTAGGGGTTCCCGAATCACGGTTGTAAGAGAGGTTACCCACTGCATAAGCCAGACTCCACCACCAGGTGCGTGACACTCATATAGTTAGTTTTGGTTTTTATTTTTCTTTTTTCTAGTTTGCAATACACTGATTATTATTTCAATGTGATTAGCATTTTCATGTGTATATTTAATTTATGTACGTGTTTTTGCTGTGTCTTGGACCGTGGGGCACTCTTCTTGATGTGCTCGGTTCGGGGACTGTGAGTCCCCTATGGACACTATCCCTAGTGTAGCTTTTTTCTTTTCCTTCTCGCAACAATATTTTGCTCGTCATGCTAAGATACTTAGCATACTCATCCATTGCTGTGCACATGATCAACCGCTGCTCTGTGTCCACCCATTCTGCTCTGATTGGTAGAGCTGGCCTTATGCCAATGTCAGATGCCGTGTGCTCCTGCACGGCATTATGGGGGATGTAGTCCAGATGGTCTGAATCTGCCCAGCAACTCATGACGTGACGTCCCATGATTGGCTGGTTCACGCCATTAAGCTAAGACCCGCGATTGGTCCATCGGCGGCCGCTCGTGGGGCTATATAATGGCGGTGTCTGCCGTAGCACATCGGCGGCACCTCCAGGAGCCATACAGAACTGCTACACCATACGGGGTAAAAATCTTTCAATTATGCAGCAAGATTTTTCTTGTTATTCACTTGTCAACAATCCTTTTGTTTGGCTATTCATCTGTATTACATGGCCAATTACTTCCTCATGTTCTTACTCATTATTCACTATTTCTCTTACTTTCGTTTAATTGGTTGCTGTCTGTCTACCCTAACCAGTCTATGGCAATCTGTCATTGTTTCCTGCTGTCACTTTGTAATTTTATTATGATTGCATAGTGAACCCAAGTTCTTTCATGGACCGTGATTTTTCTCAGATATTCTAAACCCTATCCCATATTTATAACTCTTTGATTTTGCCTACCTATGTACAACTATTTATACTTATCATACTCCCTTGAATTTTCTCTGACATCATCACTGTTTTTTTATTTGTAGTATTGTGATAGGACAGTTTTCTACCCCCTGGCTCCTGGTGCATTTTCTTTTAGCACGATATAAATGTAAGTCTACTCCGTATGTACTTATATATATATAGGAATATACTAAAAAGAATGGATACAAATTTCGTCTAATAATTTGAACCATGAACATGGTCAATTATAGGGACCTATTAATTATGGTCCCTTGAATATAATTATAGCCTTTATCGATTTTTTAGTGTAAATACAAAGTACAATAAACTGGTCTAAAGACACCCTAGGTGGTATCAACTGGTGTTCCCTGCCCATTATCTGGCATCCATTTACATGAGGGGCTTGTTTGTCGATGGGGTGAGTAACTCGGGGGCGCATCCTTGGTTCTGAGACAGCAACTTATGGAGTCATGTATGTATTGTTTTGTTCAATACGATATTATGTGGATTGCTAAATCAAATTTGTTTTATTGTAGTGTACTACCTTCTGTGATTATTCATCCCCCCCGATGAAGCCGCATACGGCGAAACATGTTGGGAAGCCTGTTAAAGCCTTACCAACATCTGTGGCTGTGATGTATATTGTGCAAAAAATGGATTTGTTTCTATACGCTGTCGTAACAGCCATGTGCTTTTTATGATGTACTACTAACGAAAATATATTTTATCAATTTATGTTTCAGTGTGTTTTAGCACAGTTATAATCCCCTTCCTCCCTCATTATCCCTGTGACACACAGGGATATTTTTCCATTACCCAGGCAATATATTTAGGGCCAAATCCCAAGAACCGCCAAGAGATAAGACGACTCAATGAAGTCAAAGGCCTTATGTGTATCTAAAGATACCACAACTCGCGTATCAGGACTAAGCCCTTCTGTTTGAAGGATTGTAAACAAGCGACAAAGATTGATAGCTGTTGATCGTCCTTGTATAAAGTCAGTCTGATCTGAATTAATAATAGAAACAAATTCTTTATTCAAGCGTCTCGCAAGGCGTTTATCTAAAATGTTTGCGTCTACTATGATTCACAAAATGTGTAGTCCTTGTGCGGCTTGGGAATCAGAACAATCAAGGCCTCCTGGAGTGAGTCCGGGAGAACCCCTGAATCAAAAGCATCGGTATACACTTCAAGCAATTTCTGGGCAAGGAACGTCTTTTAAGTATAGTACCACTTCACTGGGTATCCATCCAACCCCGGCACTCTATTGGGGTGAAAAGATTGCACTGTAGCCTCTATTTCATCTGTAGTGATGGGTATATCCAGGTCTTCTGCTGCCTCTCTGGCTAACATAGATAGGGGGACCTGCACTAAATATTGCTGCACCTCCTCCATCCCATTGCTTACCTGAGAAGAAAAGAGATGTGAATAGAATATTGTAAAGGCTTGAGCAGGTACATAGCATTGAGGTTTTGTCATAGCTACTGGGAAAAAAGGCATGTTAATATTGTGGATGTGCTAGATAAGCTAGGAGTTTACTATTTTTATCCCCAAACTCAAATACTTGTTGGCACTGATTTTCCACTAGCAAGAGATCAAGTTTGGCGGGCATGATCACTCCAAGTTGTATAGTTGTAGGAGGACGGGTTTCTAATATATTCTACTTCAGCCCCTGTAGCTGCCTGCTCATATTCACGGACCTTCCATACTCTATTAGACCTTCGTTTTTTAATCGCCTTAAAAGCATCCCGCGAAACACCCAACGGGCTGTCTGCCTTATTCTCAGACCAGAAATTACTGATAGCTGAAGCTGTGGATCTTTCGAAAAATTCCTCCTTCAGCCACAAGGGACACCATAGCTTATAGCCCATCAAAGGGCCCAGAGTAAAGGTTAGCAGCAAGGGGAAACGGCCTGAAATTGCTCTTGGAAGATATTTAACATGAACCACCCTTGGTAGAATGTCTTGGGTCAAAAAACATGTCTATGCGAGAAAGGGATTTATACATAGAGGAACAACATGAATAAGCTTGAGACTCTGGTTTTTTCCATCTCCACCCCTCCACCAAATTGTACTGAGTAGTACAGGCTGCTAGTGGAGAGCTGCATCTGGAATGGGTATGAAACCTGTCTAGGTCAGGAGAAAGTACCGCATTTAGGCCTCTCGACAATATAATCGGTCCTTCTGCCACCTGGAGCACCCTTGACATCAAGGGTCCCAGGTGTCCCAAAAAGCAATAGTGAATGGTGGTGGAATATAAAAAGTGTAGGACATAATATTAATTAGTAGGACCACCACCACAAACCTTCCAAACGGGACAGTGACAATCATTTTCAAAGAGCAGGCAAGAGATTTAGCTATTAAAATAGAAACTCCTCTGGCATAATTGGAATATGTGGAATGAAAGGAATGGGCCAGAAAGGCACGTTTAAGAACAAGGGTCTTAGAACCAATGAGATGGGTTTCCTGAAGAAAAAATATAGAAGGCTTATATTTTTGTAAGTAATTGAATACCAGGGAGCGTTTGATTTTGGAGTGAAGGCTTCTCACATTCCACAAGATAAGAATGAGAGTTTGTATTTGCATAACAATGGACATAAAATAATCATAATCTGCACAATGGGAGGGGCCCATAAGATGCAAGCGAGGGGAGCTCCAGGTGAAGTGGTAGGGCAGTACTCCAGCAATCAGTACTGAAAATTGTGAATCCAATCCATATATATCTAGCTATAAATATAATAAATGAATAACCAGTCACAAAATGATCCATAAACTAGGACCATGTCCCCATACACCCCCCCCCCCCCCCCCACACACACACACACCTACTACAAGCTTTGTCCCCAAATAAACTGAACAACATTATCACTCTAGGGTGGCATTTCTTCCTCATCCAGCTGGAGATGTAGAAAGGGTGTAAAGTGAGTCAATCAACAGTGCATACTGTAGAAAGTTCAAGAAACATGAGAACCAGCCTCACAACACATGGCTGCACGGATAAGGCCTGCTGCCCACAGGGATCCTAGCAAGATGGCCAACACGAGTAGAAGTCAGGGGTATTTACAGCATTACACATCAATGCAGCAGACCAGGTGCCTCCCAAAAATTTCAGCCAATGATTAGCCTCCTTTGGAGGTGTGAAGAATTGCGCTTTCCCTTTTGTGCACAAAACAAAGCCTTGTAGGATACAGGATACTATATGGAAGATTACAATCTCTTAAGCATTGCTTCATACTCTGAAAGGCAGCACATTGTTTCTCGGTAGCCGCCGACAAATCAGGAAATATTGTAATAGGGCTTTTGTTGTAGAGCAGCCCAGGCATATTCCAGGCACGTTGTAGGATGACCTCTTTATCTCTGAAGTATAGAAAGCGGGACTTCAATGGGACCCGGTGGGCCCATTCAATAGCAAATAAATGAAAGAAATGGACTTCCCCAAAGGTTTGCTTTAACCACAGGAGCAGACATTCTTCAGGGCGCTTGCCCTCTGGGAAACCCAGGAATCTTAAGTTGCTTTTTATATCTCCCAACTTAGCTTCCTGGGACTTGTGGTGTTAGTAACACGGTGATGGATTTTATGCACATCATCTTTCAGTAATGAATAGTCCACATGCAGGGTATCTATCTGTGTGGAGAGGGAAGCCTGACACTGCTTGATGGCCAGCATGATCTGTGATAAGGTCGGCTCTCCTACCTGTGCCCCCGAGTTCTCCTCCACAGGATCTGTAGAAGGGGAGGCAGTCGGTTCAGCCAGAGGATCTGTGGCATCCAGCCAGTCAAACTCTCCCGCCACCCAGGCATGGTTGGTGTGAGCAGAGGAGCACAGAACCTCCTGCATGCCCCAACTTGGTTGGTCGCGTGGACAAAGCGAGCGAGCGAGCTGCTCAGCGGGTGTCGAAGACGGATTCATCCCAATTTTGACCATGGTTAGGGTCCCATGAGTTCCCTGCAGCTCTGGGCATGGTGAAAAGGCAAAATGGATGCCCAACGGTGTACAGGAGCCTTCTTCTGTAAGGATCTATATGTGGTCTGGAGCAGCAAGGAGAAGCTGCTCAAAAACTGGAAGTCAAGCCATGCCCTCGTACCCTACATCTTTTATCAAAATCAAATCAAAATCCATAATTGCAGATGACACAAAGCTACAGCATCTGGTGGAATAAAGTCTAACAAGAGTTCTCAAATTTTCAACTAATCTGAACACACTGTGATCAAGCAAACACATCCCAATAGAGGTTAAAGGATGAAAAAGCATGACAGCCAGGCAACTAGCGACAAACGAGGCTTAAAGCTGATATGGCATGACAGCCAGACAACTAGCATTTTCCAGAAAAGGTCAGTATGGAAATTGTTGCACCTTGAGGAAAAGATTTAGCTTTCACACAATGAGGAAATGGTTAGTTTTTGTGAAAATGTTAATTGTTTTTAATAGAAGCTAAGTTTTATTTGACTGTTATTATTTGTAAAAAGTAACACTGTACAATATTTATCTAGGGAGTATCTGATTGCCTTTGGGTAAAGGGAAAAAGTGTATCCTTATCTGAGCAAACTGGACCACACTTTGGTTTTTTACCTTTTTCTGGATCAACTGTGGATTTGGAGTTCTAGTTTCTTATTTTTTTATTATTAGCTGGACTTGATATACTGTATGCACGTTTTTTTTTAATCAATTCTTTATAGAAAGCACACAGGAAATACCGAGACCCACATCAGAGTATAACTGGTATAGTACAATATATGAAATTTCCACCTCTTGACAAACCGAGTATGCACGTTTTTTAACCCAGCTATGTAACCATTATAATACTAGCATTTCCATCTCATTAGCTAAAAATTAACCACCTATAGCCTGCATTATATTATTTCAGTAGTTGTCCACAAATGACACTTAAGATGCGAATATATGTTTATTTATTTATTAGGGATATTTTATACATTCACAACACATAATATTTTGCACGAGCAGCATATTTTATACATTTTTTAATTAAAAAAAAAGCATAAGCACAGCAAAGTAATCAGCAGATCTGTATCAGCTCATTTCTAATTCAGTAAATCCAGCTAAAGGGTATTTATTTTTAGAGGTTTGCTCCAGTCTACCATGGGGAAAAAGAGAAAAAAATCTGAATCGCTTTCCCATTTTATCCGGATTCATAAGAACATCATAGCTCTGCATCAAATGTTTCTGCAAAGTAGCATCTTTGGCATTTTCCATAAGAACCTAAAAGCATGATTGGTTTGTAGAAAACAAAATAAACAAAAACATTAAAATATAAATCTGTACAGCAGGCTGAATATAGTACTGTCTATTGTAATTCCACAACTAGGATTCACAGATGATTTCACAGATCTCAAACTTGATATACAGGCAATTGGCACAAAAAAAGGAATTTTGAATTGGCTGTAAATTCGTTATAGTTGGTAATGTTGAATAAAGACACCAGTCCATGTAGTTCAACCTGTGTATGTGCGTGTATATATGCCAATAACATTTCCCATATCCCTGTATATTGTGTTCACCAAGATGCCCCTCTAAGAGTTTTTTTTAAATTATCGACACTTCCCACTAACTGTGGAAGTTCTGCATCCTAACTGCTCTAATAGTAAAGAGCCCCCTACCTAGTTGAACCCCTTTCCGCTGACCGCCAGGCTGCATATCTGCGTGCCTATCTTTGTGCAGGGAGCACACCGTACAATGCGCTCCCAGCACAGAGACTATGCTCTCACTGAGAGCCCTGGTTGTCATACTAACGATCGGGACCCGGGACTCCCAATTCCCTGATAGCCCGATTGGCTGTCACAGTGATCAGTCACTGTATAGCCTTGCTCCAGTATTTTCTCTCTCTTCTAAATAGAAGAATAAAAAAATTAAACAAGAAGGGCTGATGAGGGAGGCGTTTCCATTCGAATGGGAAGAGGATGTTAGCTTTACCATGCCGCCTATAGATCTCCTGTGCCTGCGTCATCTCTCATCCCTTACCTCTGCGCTTCAGAGCGTGGAGCTCTGGATCTGGCTGCTGTGTCCTGTGTGCCCCGTGTGTGGTCCCGTTCATGCTGCCTCCGCACTGTGACCTGACCTGACCTCTGCGTCCCGCACCCGTCTATCCAAGCTCCGACTGATGACTCGGTATTCGTGTGTTGCGGAGGATGCCAGCCTTGCCACGTAATGTTCCGCCTTCTGCTATTTCCCCACTGCTCTGTGTTAGCAACTGACAACCGGCTCAGGCTTGTGCTCGCATTGTCAGTGACAGGGGTCTAAAGCCTGGAGGAAATTGCTAAAAGTAAAGCTGAAGGGGTAGGCAGTACCGTGGTGTCATAGATGCCTGGCAGACGCCGTGCCAATAAAAAACAGCCACCCCCTAAGATAACGGGCTTCTTTGCTTGTCCCGGTGCAGGCTCACCCACAGTTACCCATGCAAGAGCAGCAGCAGAGAGGAGCTCCGGGATTGGAAGAGCTGGGACTATGGATATGCACTCGGAACAAACGGAGCAGGTGGACCCTCTAAGGGATCGTGGGTCTCCGCACCCGTCCATCCAGGATATCCAGCCCAATTTGGAGCAGGGCAAAGGTAATCATATGGACATTGTAGTGGGCACACGGGATGTACAGGATACCCAGACATGCAGGCAACAGATAAAAGGCCTCTATCTCTACCTCGGCTATATTGGCAGCAATAGAGAACAGCACATCCACACTTATGGGAAGGATAGACTCCTTCGTTAACGGAATATGGACTTATGAGGCAAGATCTTGACAAAGTTAGGGGTAGGGTTACTGCAGCAGAATCCCATATTTCGGAAGTGGAGGACTCTGCTGGTAATACAGCGCAGCAGGTAGTGGAATTACAGTGAATGGTTAAGGTATTAATGGCGCGGTCTGAGAACGCCAAAAACAGAAAGAGGCAAAACAATGTGCGCGTAGTGGGTCTTCCAGAGGGTGCGGAAGGCCATGACCCTAATGGGTTTGCAGAGAAACTCTTTAAAGAAATATTAACATTGCAACAAGCCTCTTCAGTCTACACCGTGGAACATGCGCATCGGGTTCCAGGAAAAAATTGTAACTTCGGTTTGAAAACGCTATTTTACACTTTTTTTTTCCTGATTTCTCTTTGGAGGTGCAAAAACGCCATCGTACATTTATGGAGGTCAAGAAAAGACTGAGGGAAAAAGGGTTAAAATATAGTATGATGTATTTAAGTAAGCTGCGTGTGGAGTATAGGGGTTTGGCACAATTTTTCGAGGTCCCAATGGATGTCTCAAATTGGCTGGATACATTGGACTGATTGGTTCCCCCATCCATTCTCTACTCCTTTTGTCCCCCCCCTTTTTTTTTTGAAAATTATTGTTTTTTCTACCTTATTTCGGAGGATGATTTATGGGGACACATTGGGGATATTATGGGGATTGTGGGTGATTTTTTGGTGGGTGGTGTTGCACCGGATTTCCATCTCTGTCTTAATGTATCCTGATTAGGGATTAAGGGCATGGGTGCTGGAGGCTCTGTTTTTTTTTTTTCTAGGGATGGGGTGCACATATTTATGTGCGCATTCCCTTTTGGAATTTTTGTCTTTGGGAATAAATCTGCCAGCCAATTTTTGTTTTTTGTTAGGTGCTGGCAAGACAGGGAGCTATGAATGGTCATGTAAGATTGACAGGGGGATGTATTTTGGTGGGTGGAGATTTTATGTTTTTTTGGGGGGGGGGGGGTTGTTATGTATAAAAATCAAGCATTCCTAGGAAAAAGGACCCCCGTGTATAACTGAGTACAACTGGGTATTGGGACAGATGGGTCTTCATGGTTTTTCCTCTTTCTTTGGACCTGAAATTGACTTCGTTTTTTGTTATTTTTTTGTTTGTTTTGGGGGGGGGGGGGTTTTTTTGTATTTTAGAGGTGGGTGGTTTTATGTAGGG
>BLSH010166979.1:510536-521320 GCA_018402905.1 Glandirana rugosa | reverse complement strand
TACACCTGGCTTACCTGATTTCTACACACATTTATTGTGGTGGACTTTTTACATTTCTTTTTGGACACAGATTGCTAATAACAATGCTGTTTAGACTCTTTTTTTGTAAATTGAACTATAGCCGTTGTGGAATATTTTGAATCCATTTTGGTTACTCAGTTACAAACCATTCAGGGAGTATTATTGGATTGTTCCACTGCCTACCTTAAAATACCGCCCTGCATACCAGCGAGAAATGTTTGCTATGACACCATATGTTCTCTTTGTTTTACTGAAAATATAATAACTATTGAAATAGAAAATACCGCCCTGCATAGACTATGCTCATCAGGGAATCCTACTTGCCATCTAGTTACTATTTGCTGGGTAGTATTTGTATTATGATGCAACATCGGACCATGCAAGATAAAAGGTTTTTTTTTTCTTTTCTCTGGGTCAACTGTGGGTACAAGATTCTGTATATGGAGGTTTTCTATTCATTTATTTTCTATTGGTTGAACTAGATGGACTCATTTCAACCTATGTAACAATGACCATAAGGATTGCCCACAATACATTGAGCATGCACTGACTCTAATGTTCTAGGTAGTATGCATATTGTGACGGTTCCTTTACTAGCCTCTAGGTGCTATGCCCTTCGACTACTAGGACTCATAGCAACATGGAACTCTGTATAGGTCAAGAAACCTTCTGTTTGTGATACATTTTGTAAAAAGTAAAAGGAGGACTTTTAAGGTACCGTATATACTCGAGTATAAGCCGAGTTTTTCAGCACATTTTTTATGCTGAAAAAGCCCCCCCCTCGGCTTATACTCGAGTAACTGTAATGAAACTGAAATTAGTGTGTGCTGTGCTCTGTCTCCCTCTACAGTGCAGTACCCGGCAGGAAGAGAAGAAGGTAATGCCGTTTTTTAAAAGGCTGTCTGTAATTCTACATGTATATATGTGTGTGTGTGTGTGCGCATGTATATGTGTGTACATATGTTGTATACAGTACAGACCAAAAGTTTGGACACACCTTCTCATTCAAAGAGTTTTCTTTATGTTCATGACTATGAAAATTGTAGATTCACACTTAAGGCATCAAAACTATGAATTAACACATGTGGAATTATATACAGAACAAAAAAGTGTGAAACAACTGAAAATATGTCATATTCTAGGTTCTTCAAAGTAGCCACCTTTTGCTTTGATTCCTGCTTTGCACACTCTTGGCATTCTCTTGATGAGCTTCAAGAGGTAGTCACCTGAAATGGTTTTCACTTCACAGGTGTGCCCTGTCAGGTTTAATAAGTGTGATTTCGTGCCTTATAAATGTTGGGGATTTATTCCAAATTGAAGGCATACTGAACCAGCATGGCTACCACAGCATCTTGCAGCGGCATGCTATTCCATCCGGTTTGCGTTTAGTTGGACCATCATTTATTTTTCAACAGGACAATGACCCCAAACACACCTCCAGGCTGTGTAAGGGCTATTTGACCAAGAAGGAGAGTGATGGGGTGCTGCGCCAGATGACCTGGCCTCCACAGTCACCGGACCTGAACCCAATCAAGATGGTTTGGGGTGAGCTGGACCGCAGAGTGAAGGCAAAAGGGCCAACAAGTGCTAAGCATCTCTGGGAACTCCTTCAAGACTGTTGGAAGACCATTTCAGGTGACTACCTCTTGAAGCTCATCAAGAGAATGCCAAGAGTGTGCAAAGAAGTAATCAAAGCAAAAGGTGGCTACTTTGAAGAACCTAGAATATGACATATTTTCAGTTGTTTCACACTTTTTTGTTATGTAGATGATTCCACATGTCTTAATTCATAGTTTTGATGCCTTCAGTGTGAATCTACAATTTTCATAGTCATGAAAATAAAGAAAACTCTTTGAATGAGAAGGTGTGTCCAAACTTTTGGTCTGTACTGTATATATGTGTGTGTGTATGTGTGTCTGTGTTTATAGGTTTGTGGATATGGGTGTGTGTGTGTGCGCTTCTTTCTGCTGCCCCTCTGTGTGCTCTCCAGCACCCCTGTACTTTTTCCTGGCCCCGTGCTCTTTCATGGCCTCTCCCCTTGTCCACAAAGATCTACAGGGCCACCCCTACCCTCTCCTGCCAGCTGCTGCAGGGTATCTGTCAGGATGAAGCCTTTTCTGTTTTTGAAATTTACCAGTAGCTGCTGCATTTCCCATTTTAGGCTTATACTCGAGTGTCACAATCCTGGCGGTAGAGTCTGGTTTGTGTGGGGAACAACCTCTCTTACGGCCCTGGTTCCATATCCCCTGATAGAGCAGACAGGGAGCGCTGGAGCAGAGGGGAGAATGAGGGCTGGATTCAGACACAGGTGATGGTAAGATGTCTTCTAGAAGTCCGTGCAAGACAGAGTAGTGGTTCAGGCCAGGTCGGCAACGTTCAGGCAAAGCGGTGCAGAGGGATCAGGCGGATGGATGGTCGGGCTCAGGCAAGGTCGTCAGCAGGCAGGCAGCGAGGTACCGAGGGGTCAGGCAGAAGAGTGGTTGTGAACAAGCAGAGGTCGGATCAGGCAGAAAGTATGGATGGTCAAGTCAAGCCAGGGTCACAGGAACAGGAAGTGCACAAAAACAGGTCACTCAGGAACACGGATTTGCTGTAGAACAGACAGCACCTGCTACAGGGAGCAAGATGCTTAAATAGGCTGTTTGGTGCCATTGGCGCACACGGACACGCACGGGCACGCAGACGGTTCGGAACGGCCGGAAACGACCCTTTTCCTGACACTGCCCCCCCCCGAGGGGCAGCCTCCGGATGCTCAACCGGGCACACTTGGCTGGGTTGTTTCTCCATAAGGTGTTAAGGCATTCTTCTTTGTGGATGTTGTTTTCTGGCTCCCAAGAATTCTCTTCTGGGCCGAAGCCCTTCCATTTGATCAAGTGCTAGGTGCCATTGCCCCTCTTCCTGCAGTCTAAGACAGCCTCCACTTCAAACTCCTCTTCCCCATTGACCAGCACTGGTTCTGGGGGGTTAATGCCACGGTCTGAAAAGGAGTCTGGGACGACAGGTTTTAGCAGTGACACATGTCAGACCGGGTGGATTCTCAAGGTGTTGGGGAGTTCGAGTTCATAGGCCACCCTATTAATCCTCCTCTTGACTGAGAAAGGTCCAATGAACTTGGGACCCAATTTCTTGGACGGGCAGGCCATTTTCAGATTGGTTGTTGCCAACCAAACCCGTTCACCGGGCTCCAGGTTCAGCTCCCCCCTTCTCTTCTTATTAAAAGTCTCCTTGTAACCCTCCTGGGTCTTGGCCATGGTTTCCTGCAGTAGCTTAGTGTTATCCTCGAGGAATTTCACTGTGCTCTGTACAGCTGGCACTTGGCTTTCAGGGACTACGTTAGGGATAAAGGATGGGTGGAAGCTGTAGTTCGCAAAAAATGGGGATTGCCCCGTGGCGGAGTGAACCGTGTTGTTATATGCAAACTCGGCCAAAGGTAACAAGGAAGCCCAATCATTCTGTGAGGAGGAGGAGAAACATCGTAGGTACTGTTCCAAGGTCTGGTTGGTTCTTTCAGTTTGACCATTGGTCTGCGGGTGATAGGCTGAAGAGAAAGAAAGTTCAATGCCTAGGGAGGCACACAGGGACCTCCAGAACCTGGAGGTAAACTGGACTCCCCGATCCAATACTATATTTGCGGGGACTCCGTGAAGCCTGACGATTTCACAGACAAATACCTCGGCTGTCTCAGGTGCATTCGGTGTGCCCTTCATTGGAAGAAAATGGGCCATCTTTGTTAGCCTGTCGACCACTACAAAGAACGTGGAGATAACCTCCTGACAAGGGCAGTTCAACAATGAAATCCATGGCTATCATTGCCCATGGTTTGTCAGGTATAGGGAGTGGGTTTAGAAGCCCCCAAGTTCTAGTCTTGCTGTTTTTGTTCCTGGCACAGGTGGGGCAGGCGTTGACGTATTTTTTGTAGTCTCCATCCACCTGTGGCCACCAGAAACACCGCTGAAGCAGCTCTGGCATTTTTCGGGTGCAGAAGTGCCCGGCCAGTTTGTGGTCATGGCAGGTCTGGAGGACAGACACTCGTAGGTCCTCAGGCATGAAAATTTTGTTACCATGCCACAACAGTCCATCATTCATTGCTAGCCTGTGGTCGGGAGGGCTGGTGATCCCAGCTAGGGATCCGCGATAACAGGTCTTCCTGGGTTAGTAAAAAGTTGCCGGGTTGGAGAATGGTGTCTGGTGGGATAGGACCTTCCGGGTCACAGAACATTTGGGACAGGGCGTCAGGTTTTGTATTTTTTGACCCGGGCCGGTATGTGAGGTGAAAGGAAAATCTAGAGAAGAAGAGTGCCCACCGGGCTTGGCGTGGTCTTAGGCTCTTCGTTGTCCTCAGGTACTCTAGATTTTTGTGGTCAGTGTATATGAGAATGGGGTGAGCAGCCCCCTCGAGTAGATAGCGCCACTCCTCTAGTGCCGACTTAATGGCCAGTAACTCTTTGTCCCCGCAATCATAGTTCCTTTCTGGTGCTGATAATTTACGAGAAAAGAAAGCCACGGGGTACAGTGACGCCTTGAGGCCATGTCTCTGCGAGAAGACAGCTCCCACAGCGTTTTCCAAAGCGTCCACTTCTAGGACATATGGCAGGGTTGAATCCGGATCATCAAGATAGGTGCAGAGGTAAATAGACTCTTGAATTTCTCAAAAGCTGCCTGTGCCTCGCTGGACCACTGGAAGCGGGTATTTTGCTTAGTAAACTGGGTAATCGGTGAGATGATGGCTGAGAACCCTCTTGTAAATTTTCTATAAAAGTTGACAAATACAACGAACCGGTGGACTCCCTTCTTATCCACTGGTACCGGCCACTCCAGGATAGCAGCCACTTTCTGCGGATCCATGGTGATTCCCTTGACGAATATGATTAATCCCAGGAAGGGGATGCTGGACTGCTCAAATTCACACTTCTCCGCTTTGGCGTAGAGCCCATGCTGGCGGAGGCGACTTAACACTTTAGCCACATGTTGACGGTGTTCGTCCAGATTGGCAGAAAAGATCAAAATGTCGTCTAGATAGACGATCACGATCTGGTCTAGATAGTCCCTAAAGATATCATTCACGAAGTGTTGGAATGTTGCAGTGGGCGTTGCAGAGCCCGAAGGGCATTACCAGGTACTCGTAGTGCCCGAACCGAGTACGGAAGGCGGTCTTCCACGCATCGCCTTCCCTAATGCGGACCAGGTTGTAGGCTCCCCGCAAGTCCACCTTGGTGAAGTGGAAAAGTTCAGGTACCAGAGGAAGAGGGTAGCGGTTCTTCACCGTAATCTTATTAAGTTCCCTGTAGTCGATGCAGGGTCGCAAGGAGCGATAATTTTTTTTCAACAAAAGATTCCTGCTCGGGATGTGGATGGGCGGATAAACCCTTTCTTTAGGTTGTCGTCAATGTAGGCCTTGAGGGCCACCAGTTCTAGCTCGGTAAGAGGGAAAATACGTCTGAAGGGGACTTCCACTCGGGGAAGGAGCTTGATGGGGCAATCATAAGACCTGTGAGGTGGAAGCTTGTCCGCGCCCTTCTTACTGAACATATCTAGAAAGGTGTGGTACACGGGTGGAGCGACCTGGCGGGTTTCAGTGTCTGGGTCAGAGTCCAGGCATAGCAGCATTGGTGCCGTTTCAGCGCCCGTACGTAGGCAGTGTTGCGCACAATAAGCTGACTGGAACATGACTTTGCCTGTGCTCGAAAAAAAGATGGGAATAAGAGGGGAGGAGATGACATCCAAACGCAGGAGTTCTTGGTGCCCGCTGGGCGTGTTGACAGGCAGCGGAGTGGTCTCATGAGTAACAAGTCCGGAGCTGATGGTAAATCCATCAGCTAGGTGCACCATCATCCGGTGCGCTTTGGGTTGTAGAGGAATCCGGTATTGGGCAGCAAATGTCTGATCCAGGAAACAGCTGCAGGCTCCAGAGTCTATGATGGTCTGAACTGGAATATTCCCCTCTGCGAGCTGCAGGGAAAGAGGTAGAGCCAAGTCAGTCACCCTTTGTCGTGGCGCAGGCAAGACACTGGGTGCAACTGTAGGGCGCTTGTGCAGCTTGGCTGGGCAGGTTCTGACATAATGTCCAGGTTCACCACAGTAGAGGCACAGGTTGTCATTCCTGTGGTGTTGCTTCTCTTCGTGAGAAAGAGAGGGGCGGAGGAGACCGAGTTGCGCAGGATCAGGCAGTCCTGCAGGCAGGGGTCTTTGACTGGGGTCACTTGGCGACTGGGCGGAGCGTGCTGGGCCCTTAGATAGCTCGGCCCGGCTTTCCCGGAACCGCCGGTCGAGCTGAATGGCCAAGTTAACAAGGGCGTTCAACGGACGGGGAACCCACACTCGGGCCAGTTCCTCCTTTAAGGCCTCGGGCAGTCCCAAACGAAACTGGTGACAGAGCCGCATCATTCCAGTTTGTCTCGGTGCTCCAACGCTGAAACTCGGCGGCATAATCTTCTGCCGTCCGTCGGCCCTGCTGGAGAGCAGCTTCGGCCGAGGCGGCTAGATGGGGGTCCTCATACAACTGGGCCATGGCAGGGAAGAACTGGGCCAAGCTGGACACAGCCACTGCTTTTTGTTCCATGAGATGGTGAGCCCAGGCCTGGGGGTCTCCGAGCAGAAGAGAAATCACAAAGCCCACCTTGGTGGTCTCCAGGGAGAAGATGTGGGGCTGAAGTGAAAAATATAGTTCACAGGCAGTCTTGAACACCCAAAACTTTCTGCGATCCCCTGAGAAACGTTCAGGCATGGGGACCTGTGGTTCGGGCGATGGGACCACAGCAGCAGGTACAGTCTCTGGAGCCAGGGGCACAGCGAGCACTCATATTTGATCCTTGAGCTGCGCATAACCCTCTTGTAGGCCCTTCAAGGCTTGCGTGAAGCCGGACAAGTGCTGGCATAGTTCATCTATAGGAGAGGGTCCCCGCAGCATGACTCTGTCATGGCTGTCTGTTAACTGGGGTCAGGCAGAAGAGTGGTCATGGACAAGCAGAGGTCGGTTCAGGCAGAAAGTACGGATGGTCAGGTCAAGCCGGGGTCACAGGAACAGGAAGTGCACAGAAACAGGTCACTCAGGAACACGGATTTGATGTAGAACAGACAGCACCTGCTGCTACAGGGAGCAGGATGCTTAAATAGGCTGTTTGGCGCACGCGCAGACGGTCCGGAACGGCTGGAAACTGCACTTTTCCTGACATCGAGTCCATACGTTTTTCCAGTTTTTTGTGGTAAAATTTGGTGCCTCGGCTTATATTCGGTCGGCTTATACTCGAGTATATACAGTACCCAAAATATAACTGTTATATATAAAATTTTATTTACAGTGTGATTTAAGAAGTCATGTGCATAATGTGTATTTAAACAATACAACTATTCGCTTTTCACCTTTTGTATTTTTTTTAAAGTAGTTCTAATTAGCAAGCCACACCTGACTTAATCAACAATCCTTATACACATTTATTGTAGTGGTTTTTATACATTTCATTTTGGACACATTTTGCTAAAAACAATGCTGTTTATACTATTTTATATAAAAACCTTCCCTCCCTGAGGTGAGGGAGCGCACTCCTGAGAGCTCCAAGCTATAAGGCATCCTTTCCCTGACAATTGAAACACTGCATTGGGCTTTCTCCATAGCTCAATTGCTCCTGGGTATGGCTTCCTTTTGGTTGTTTGTGGCAGCAATTCGCTGACCTACAGGATAGTCATACCATTTGTTTTAGGACTGTCTCAATGGCTGAGTATCCTGTTTATATTTTGCTGTGTTATAACCAGTGAGACTCCTTGAGCAATAGCTTTGAATCTGTGACACTACAGGGACTGGTACAGATTTATTCTGAGATTTCTATTATGCTTTGATATCTGCAGTGTTAATTTCGTCAATGAAAACGTTTTCGTCAAAGATTTTGTCAGCGGCATTTTTACAGTGATGAAAACGAAACAAAAAGTACAGCACATTTTCATCCACTGACAAAAACTGATGAAAATAAGACCCGTTGTGTTTTAGTTCACGAACGAAAACGGGGCGAAAATATGAGGCAGGGACATTTACCCTCGTGAACTAACGTCCAAATTTTTCACGTAGCTCTGCCTGCTTACGCAATCTGCTCCGTGCAAGCAAGCGCACCGTGATAGGATGACTGCCAGAGACCCGAGAGGGAGAACTGCATTACAGGCCAGCCAAGCTGAGGCCTCCCAAGTCCCGACGAGACAACCACGCTGCCAGGCGCCCAGAGCAGACTGAGTGTACAGTAATAACAGTTGCGGTACTTTACAATTACAGCAGGCCTGAGGCCTTCCCTCCCCTCAGACCACCGTCCATACAGAGCATACTCCTCTGACCACTTACAGTGGCATCTAGGGCACTGTGGATTACAGGCCATCCCTCAGACCACCATCCACCACTGTACAGCATTACAGGCCACCTCAGATTACTGGCAGTGGCATCCAGGGCACTGTGCATTACAGGCCATTCCTCAGACCACCATCCACCACTGTGCAGCATTACAGGCCTCCTCAGACCACTGGCAGTGGCATACAGGGCACTGTGCATTACAGGCCATCCCTCAGACCTGCTGAGACCACCATCCAGCATTGTGCAGCATTACAACAGGCCTCCTCTGACCACCACCGGCATCTAGGGCACTGTGCATTACAGGCCATCCCTCAGACCTGAGACCACCATCCAGCACTCCGCAGCATTACAGGCTTCTTCAGACCACTGTCCAGAACACTCTGCAGCATTACAGGCCTCCTCAGCCCACTGTCCAGAACACTCTGCAGCATTACAGGCCTCCTCAGCCCACTGTCCAGAACACTCTGCAGCATTACAGGCCTTCTCAGACCACCCTCCAGAGCACTCTGCAGCATTACAGGCCTCCTTAGACCACGGTCCAGAGCGACTAAATCTGTATCTGTGAGTTTGTTTAAACCTTAACACCATAAATAATAACATATTAGATTTTTTTTTTTTTACTCCAGGAGTATATGAGTTTGGAAATTCTAGAGAAATGCTTAAATAATGCATTTCAATTTAACTAAACACATTTGATTTTAGTAGACGAAAACGATTTTATTCGACTAAAATGTACTAGAGATTTTAGTAGATTAAAATACGACTAAAATGGGACTAAAACTTAAATGCCATTTTAGTCCTAAGACTAAAACTAAATTAAAATTTGCTGCCAAAATTAAGCCTGGACATCTGCAGGTTCAGTTTTGTTGCTGCCGTATCTCACTTACGTAATATCCCCCGGCATTTTGGTGGTGCTCCTTGGTGATCCCAGCACTCTCCCCAAGACATTTGGTGGTACTGCTCCAGCATATGATCAAATTTTAGTACAATATTGTAGACCTCTTTCACACTCCTGAAGAAGTGGAACTGGTTTCTGAGAAACCCGTTGAGAGCTTTTCCCACTCCCGAACGGAAACAAACCAAATCCAATATTAGAAGTTTGAGTACCTCACTCTACATCATATATAGATCATATGTTTATCTAACAATTACTGGGGGTGCGAGTGCTCTTGTGAATTAGGTTTTTCATATTCATTGTGGTGAAATGCGAATAATTGTATTGTGTTAATATAGACTATTCTCATAACTTTTTAATTAAATTGTAAATAAAAATACGGTTTTTAAGTGATATTGTTGGTACTTTAAAGTCTGCCTTCTTTTACCTTTTTCATTTACATAGTACTTTTAGGATGCAGTACCTAGTGATACATAAGACCCTGTCCCTCTAATCCTAAATGTGATTACATTTTACACTGGATACATAATTGTATGTTGAGTCCGGGGAGTTGCATTTACATATGTGCTAATTGCCACCTTTTTTTGTTTTGAAAAAGTAGCTCTCATCATATACTGTATATAATAGGGATGCACCGAAATTTCGGCGGCCGAAACATTTCGTCCGAAAATGGCATTTTCGGCACTTTGCCGAAAGAAAAAAAATGCCGATAATGAAGCCGAAAAAGGGGCGGGGTCACACAGGGTCGCCCCACCCCGCTTGGTGCCGCACTTCATCCTAGCAGAGTCCTCCCTCCTCACGATCTCACTCTGTGTCACGGAGCTGCATTAAATCACTGGGCAGCTATGTAACAATGTCCCGCCTCCTAGGCAGCCTCTTGTATTGGACGGCACAATGATCCAATGTCAGGACTCATTGTGCCGTGTGTCAGAGGAGGCTGTCCAGGAAGGACCTTGTTACAGCGCTGCCCAGTGATTTAATGCAGCTCCGTGACACAGAGTGAGATCGAACTAGCAGCAGGCACAGACATCCAAGGCTCTTCCTGGACACCACAGACACTGGGAGGGAGGGGGCGGGGGCAGCACCTGATAAAACATCCCGTGCTGAAATTAGATGCCGGTCACCCGAAAATCCATCCGCTTGCTCCCCTCCTCCCCCTCACTCTGTCCTCTGCTATCTGTATGTGCAGGTGACTCCGTCCACATCACCTCCAGCATGTCCGCAGTCTGCCCTTAGCAACTCCACACATCCCCTCTGCCACCCCTCCCTGCTGGTCTGTGAAAAAATGAAAGCAGCCAAGCCAAAAGCCACACTAACCGACGAAAGTAAAAAAGTGTCTGGTCGTCCCTCCCCACCGTCTCCCCTACACACCTCAACGATTCCCGTCTGACGCCTGTACGACCTCCACTACACCTGCCTCAGTGGACGTGTATGTCTATCGTCTCCTGTCTCACTCCCCCTCCTCCCCTCGTTCGCCTACCTAAAAGCCCACTGGCCGTAGATTAAAGTCGTGCCCTACAAAATAGTCCACGACGGGGG
>BLSH010166979.1:471926-491166 GCA_018402905.1 Glandirana rugosa | reverse complement strand
GGGGAGCCAGGAACGGCTTCAAGCAATAAGTGAAGCCCTGGAGCCCTAGAGTCAGCCCTGCGAAGCTTAACTGGCGGAGTCGGTGTGAGAGACCCGCCACACTCGCGCTGGTGCAGGGAGAGGCAGACGCAGAGATACAGAAAGAGTGGCGGTGGCATGAGAGGCTTTCCACTGTACACCTGCACAAAGGCCGAACGCTGATTCTGGGGGACGGACGGCTTCCCAGCTCACGCAGAGCTCTGATGGGAAAATGTTGCTCCTTGTCCAGCTCTCTGGTTCCCTGCCTGGCTGTCAATGGAGTGGGGGATCCTAGAGCTGCAGCCGATGTGAATGCCGAAGGGTAAGACCAAAATATACAAAATATAACATACAGACATAATACCCTGTGCAGCAACTGGATGGTCCCCTGGGCGCGATATGGTGAGTACACTGTGAGCTCTAGGACTCTGCTTAACTCTTTGCATTACACGCTAGTCTGTTTTTGATACCTGCTGTTGACACTGGTCCCTGCAGTGTAGTGTGTGTGAGGCACTCTGCAGACAGGGAAGAGAGGAGTGGAGGGCGAGGAAGAGGAGGGAGGAAAAAAAAAAACTTGTTACTATAAAAGTTGCAGGAGGCATTGGGTGACATTGCAGCTTATGTCGATCATTTTTCCCTCATCCCACAACTTGCTCTGATGCTTGGTATCTTCTAGATTTTGTTTGCGGTAATACATCATATTTAAGTGATACTCAGCCTGAATGCACCGGGTTTGGAAAATACTAGTAGAACAGGGGAAGCCTGTGTAAGAGTGGAGGGGAGGTGCAATTTTTCCTTCAAGTGGTGGACAGTAAAAAGTTGTGGAGGGGTGAGAGACCCCCACAAAATACCCACTCCAAGTCTTTCCCTGGAAACAAAAACTAAAATAAAAACCAGGATATTGGTCCGGAAGCATATGATCCCGCTGAATTTTGCATGATCTCTTGTATGCACTTTGATGCACGGCCGAAAACTAACTAATTATATCCTGCTTTCTACAGAGAAGATTGTATAGTGCTTATTTTGTGCCTATTTTTGACTGTGCACTGATATTTTGATAGCATTTAATCTTTGCATATTTTATCTTGCTTGTAGATTACTGCCTTTGGCCATATATTTACACTAAGACGCTTAAAGGTAGTATTACCTGCAAAACTATAAAATGTCAAAAAAAGGGGAGCAAAGAGGCGACTAAGCTTGAGAAATACGCACATACTCCTACCAAAGGCAACCAAGCCCCGGCACAAACAAAGGGCCAGTCAGGGGCAGTTACAACATGAAAAAGCCAGGGGCCACAGGGCATGGAGACAAACACACTAGAGGCAGAGGTAACGGAAAAAGGGGGAAATCTTTTAGAGGCAAACAACAGCACAGATGGAGATCCTACTCTGAAAGAGGTCCTATTGGCAGTAAATATGTGCAGGGCCTCCCTGTAGGATGTTACGGAGCAACTTAAGGGAATAAAGCAAGACTTTAATATACTAAGACACAATGTACAAAAAGTGAGAGCGGACAACTGCAGTGGAAGGAAGAGTGAGCGACTTGGAAGACGTTCTTCACCCATTAAAAATTAAAGAAATGAACGCAATAAAGGATAAAATAAGTGTCTATTCTACTAGGATGGAAGATATGGAGAACAGAATAAACAGATGTAATGTTAGAATAGTTGGGCTTCCAGAACGCTGTGAAGGTTCAGACCCAGTGGGGTTTACAGAAAAGTGGCTAGTGGAGACCTTTGGTAGAGAGTCCTTTTCATCACATTTTGCGATGGAGAGGGCGCATAGGGTGCCATTTAGAGCCCCACCACCAGGGGGCCATCAAGACAATTCTTGATAAAAATGCTATCAAGATAAAGATTCTATACTCAGGAGAGTAAGAGAGAAAGGAGAGATATTCTATAATGGGGCCAGAGTTTTGTTTTTCTCAGATTTCTCCCCAGAGGTACAAAGGAAAAAGGGCCAAATTTGGTGAAGTAAAGAAAAAATATGATTTTTTTTACTTACCGTAAAATTCTTTTCTCTGAGTTCATTGACGGACGCAGCCTCTTATCCTTGACATGTGGGTTTATGCACCTTTCACGAGGAGTGGACTAGGCAGAACATAGTTCAGCTAAAAGCAGACACAGCCCATCCCAGGGGGCAGTCCTCACTTGGCATAACCCCTCCTGCCCTGCTTAGCAACTCAGTTCGTAACAAGCAGGACAAACTCAAACAAAGAGGGGTGGGTGCTGTGTTCGTCAATGAACTCAGAGAAAAGGATTTTACGGTAAGTAAAAAAAATCCTATTTCTCCTACGTTCACTGACAGACGCAGCTCTTCATGACATGTGGGTTTATGCTTGTCCCACTAGGAGTTAACTAGGCAGGGAAAAGAACAGCTGGCCCTTCCCATGGGGCTGTCCTCTCTTCCCACATAAACCCTCCACATAGCCTAGCTCAGCAGTTTCAATGCCTAGTTTGCAAGGAGTTGACCTGGTTTCCCTTTAGGTGAATTGCGGTCTTGATCATGACCGTCTTTTTTCTTATTTTTATTTTTACTACTTCTATCAAGCAATTGATCTGCTATCAAGAAGCCGGCCGGGGCACAGAGAGTCGCACGGACTCTGCACTTACCCCAGCCTGGCCGACTGATGCGAGCAAGTCCCGCAGTATGGGGACCCGCCGCATCGTGCCCGTTCCGTGCGTGCGGCCTGGGGTGACCCCCATCTGAGCCCAATCCTGGATTGCGATTTGGGTAGGGCGATTTGTGGCCGGCAGCAACCGTCCAAGCAGGGGCGGAAGGACTGCAAATGGGTGGCTACCCACTGCGCTTGTCAGGAGTGGTGAGTGAGAGTTCCTCCCTTCCCCCCTTTTTAGGGGCGGATGGGGGACCGACGATTTAAAAAAAAAAATAAATAAATTCTGGGTAGCCGCTGCTAGGGGCGCGTGGGCCCCTTTTCACCCCCTCCACACCCGATTGTTGGCACCGTCCGTGTGAATTTTCGCCGCCATGCGGCGGACCGCCGCCATTTTGCCGTAGCCGCAGACATGCTGGGCCTATAGAGCTTTCCCTCTAGCGCTCAGAGCAGCCATTTGCGGTACTGCACGTTCCCTGCAGGTGGGTTTCGGCCTCTAGTGTTCATCGGCGGCCATCTTGGTGTCCCCTGCTACTGCAAAAACGTGTTTAAAATGTTTTGCTTTCTCTTTGGTACGGTGTGTGCTCTTGACGGCACAGCTCTTCTGACGATGCTCAAAGGTTACAGACAGTAAACAGCAAGTATAGCTGGGCTCTCCTGTGGGTGCTGGTGGCGGCAGGTGCAGTCCTCCTGGGTTTCCCTGGTGCGCTGTGGGGCGGTGGTGTGCGGCTCTGTGGGGGTGCCTCAAGTTTTGGTATTCACCTGTGTGTTACTAAGAGTGATTTAAGGGGAAGAACGATGGCAGACTTTACTGCTGAACCTGCTGAGGAGGAATCAGCGGCGGCGCAATCTGCGCAAGGAGCTTTTTTGGACCAGCTGCGGGCGGTCTTTAGTGAATTTCTCCCCCGGGCGGATGTCGCCCAACAGGCCCCCAAGAAGCGTCCTCCTCCCCCTTGTTCTTCAGGGGAGGATTCTGATCTGGAAGTGGCCTCTGGGGTCACAAGGACCCCAGTGGACCTATCTGATGGTGAACTGGGTCCCTCGGATGGACAAGAGGATCAGGGGGCGGCGGCTGCACGTGAAAAAGCGCTGGTTTCCGCCATTGTCGCTGGAATTCGCACATCGCTGCGATTGAGCCAGGATGGCGAATCGCAGACCTCCGCATATGTGTGTGGGTCCTCCGGGCCCCCTAGACTTACCCCTATGATCAATTTTTTGATCATTTTATTTATCGTGAATGGAGCTTCAGAATGATCTGGACTGCGGCCACCTCATGGATGCGCCGCAGAGGGCTGATTTTTTGCACCAAGGTTTCAAGTACCTTTGTGATGCGGCCGTTGATTTACTGCCTATGTTATCCAGAATAGCGGTGTTTGCCATTATCCTCAGACGGGTACTCTGGTTGCGTTCTTGGTCCGGTGATCATGCTTCCAAGAAAGGTCTCGCAAACCTTCCCTTTCAGGGTGGACGTCTATTTGGTCCACGGCTGGATGAGATCATCAAGGATTTCACAGGAGGTAAGAGCACCTTCCTCCCGGAGCCCCGGAGGCGTGAGTTTCGCCGTAGACAGGGGCCCCCTATCTCGGGTCAGAAGAGGTTTTTTTCGCTCCCCGGGCGCAGAAGGTAAAGGGACCCGTCCCGGTAAGGTCGCGGCAGGGGCCGGAAAACGTCAGTGGCAGCGCAAAACCAAAAAAGCGGAGGACAAGCCCTCCTCAGCCTGATGGGTTGCCCTCACCCGGGCTTCGGGTGGGGGGACGTCTTCTGGGGTTCGCAGACCGGTGGCTTGCTCATGTTCCCGTCTGTTGGGTCCGGGAAGTGGTGTCCACCGGGTACAGGATAGAGTTCAACACTCTACCCCCAGACAGGTTCTTCCCATCGAACTTAGGGCTTCCGCAGACATACTGGGAGGCCCTCTTCGGGGCTGTACAAGCACTCTGGAACCAAGGGGTGATCGTGCCAGTGCCTCCAGCGGAGAGGTTTCGAGGTTTTTACTCAGACCTGTTCGTGGTCCCCCAAAAAGGGGGGGGGGAGTCCGGCCAGTATTGGACCTGAAGGCCCTGAACCGGTATGTCAGGGCGCGGAAATTCCAGATGGAAACTATCCGCTCGGTTGTGGCCGCCCTCCATCAGGGGGAATTTCTGGCGTCTCTGGACATCAGGGATGTGTACCTCCATGTACCTATTTGTCCACGGCATCAGCGCTTCCTTCATTTTCAGTGGGAGACCTCCATTATCAATTTGTGGCACTCCCTTTCGGTCTGGCCTCAGCCCCTCGAGTTTTCACAAAACTGGTAGCTCCGGTATTGGCGTTGCTGCGACAGAGAGGCATTGCGGTAGTAGCCTACCTAGACGACCTGCTCCTGCGAGCGGAGTTTGCCTCATCTCTGGAGGAGAATGTGAGAATCACAATGACCTCGCTGCAGGACTTCGGCTGGTTGCTCAACCTGCAGGAGTCGACAGTGTCTCCATCCCATCGCCTGGAGTATCTGGGCCTGATTCTGGACACAGAGCAGGCAAAAGTGTTCCTTCCTCCAGCCAAGTTGCTGTCACTGCAGTTGGCAGTGCGAACCATCCTGTCGCACCGACGGTCTTCATTATGATACTGTATGTGGGTGCTGGGGCTCATGGTCTCGACTTTCGAGGCGATACCGTACGTCCAGAGTCACACTCGTCTTCTTCAGCGAGCAAACCTGGCTCGGTGGGACAGGTCCCCTCGGTCCTTGGACCTTCTGATCCGTCTGAGCTCCCAGACCAGGGCGTCTCTGACCTGGTGGCTTCGGGACTCGGCGTTGATTCAGGGGAAGTCGTTCCTGCCCCTTTAGTGGGTGATCATCACCATGGATCCCAGTCTTTCAGGCTGGGGTGGGATCCTGGGACAGCTGTCTGCCCAGGGCCGTTGGTCGGCACAGGAGGCTCGCCTCCCCATCAATGTGCTGGAACTGAGAGCTATCAGATTGTGCCTATCTCACTGGACAGTGAGGTTGCAGGGTCGTCCGATTCGGATTCAGTCGGACAATGCCACGGCAGTGGCATATGTGAACCATCAGGGCGGCACGAGGAAGTCCGGCGGCAGCTCTGATACTACGTTGGACGGAACGTCTCGTTCCGGCAAGCTCCGCCATTTACATTCCAGGTGTGGAAAACTGGCAGGCAGATTTTCTCAGTTGCCAGACGCTGGACCAGGGAGAGAGGTTTCTCCATCCGGAGGTATTTACCCAGATTTGCCGCAGATGGGGGACACCGGACGTGGATCTCATGGCGTCTCGGTTCAATCACAAGGTGAAAACCTTTGTGTCTAGAACAAAGGATCTGTTGGCAGTGGCCACGGACGCACTGGTGGCCCCCTGGGGCAGTTATTGCTTTCTGTACGCCTTCCCTCCGATAAAACTTCAACCACGATTGATACGCAGGATAGTGGCGGAGGGAATACCAATAATCCTGGTGGCTCCAGATTGGCCTCGGCGCACTTGGTACGCCGACGTGGTGCAAATGGTGGCAGAGGCTCCCTGTCGGCTCCCTCTGGGAGACGATCTACTGTCTCAGGGGCCCATCTTGCACCCTGCTTTACCCTCGCAGGCTTTGACGGCCTGGCTATTGAGTGCCAGGTGCTAAGAGACAGGGGAGACGCTGACTCCTTGATCCCTACCTTGTTGAAGGCTCGCAAGTGTACTTCTCGCAAGATTTACCACCGCACCTGGAAGGCTTATATAGCTTGGTGTGAGGCGGAGGGTCATAACCCTTGCTCTTATGTGGTGTCCAGGGTCCTGACCTTTTTGCAGCAAGGCCTAGACAAAAGACTGGCTTTGAGTACTCTCAAGGGCCAGATATCGGCCCTGGCGATTCTTTTCCAGAGACCTTTGGCTTTGCACTCGTTGATTCGTACCTTTGTACAAGGTGTGCGACATGTGGCGCCTCGGGTGAAGGCCCCGATGGCCCCGTGGGATCTGAATTTGGGGCTTTCTATACTTCAGAAACCGCCCTATGAAAATATCAGGGAGATTTCCTTACAACTGCTGTCGCAGAAGGTGGCTTTTTTGGTAGCCATCACTTCCGCCAGACGGGTTTCTGAGTTGGCAGCACTATCGTGCAAGTCTCCCTACCTGGTCCTACACAAGGACAAGGCGGTCTTGCGGCCCTCTCCTTTCCTTCCGAAGGTGGTTTCTTCTTTTCATATTAACGAAGATATTGGTCTCCCTTCATTGTGCCCACGTCCATCGCACCCAAAAGAATTTGAGTTGCATGCCTTGGACGTAGTAAGGGCCTTACGAGTGTATTTAGCTGCTACAGCTTCTTTTCGGAAGTCTGATACTCTATTTGTACTGACAGAGGGTCCGCGCAAAGGTTTGGTGGCCTCATCGGCTACTGTCACCCGTTGGATTAGACAGACCGTGACCCATGCATATTCTGTTCGGGGCAAGGTTCCCCCTTTTCCGGTCACGGCTCATTCTACCCGGGCTGTTAGCACTTCCTGGGCTTTCAGACACCAGGCCTCGGTGTCACAGGTGTGCAAGGCGGCTACTTGGGCCTCGGTACACACTTTCACTGAGTTTTATAAGATTGATGTGTTAGCATCTGCGGATGCTGCCTTTGGCTGCAAAGTTTTGCAGGCGGCAGTGTAGGCGCGTCTGGCGCCTCCTTAGAGGTTCTGTTGGGTACAGTTGTTATTGTTTACCCACACCTCTTTTTGACACAGCTTTGGGACATCCCCACATGTCATGAAGAGCTGCGTCTGTCAGTGAACGTAGGAGAAAAAGGGATTTTATTAAAACTTACCATAAAATCCTTTTCTCAGAGTTCACTGACAGACGCAGCACCCACCCCTCTGTGCTCTGTTTCGGTACGGCTTGTATACGAACTGCTGAGCTAGGCTATGTGGAGGGTTTATGTGGGAAGAGAGGACGGCCCCATGGGAGGGGCCAGCTGTTCTTTTCCCTGCCTAGTTAACTCCTAGTGGGACAAGCATAAACCCACATGTCATGAAGAGCTGCGTCTGTCAGTGAACTCGGAGAAAAGGATTTTACGGTAAGTTTTAATAAAATCCCTTTTTTCTCTTTCATTCACTGACGGACGCAGCCTCTTATCCTTGACATGTGGGGATGTCCCAAAGCAGTGTCACAACCAGGGGTGGGCAACAACAACTGTACCCAACAGAAAAGTTCTCCGGGAGGTGCCAGACGTGCCTCAAACCACCGCCTGCAAAACTTTGCGGCCAAAAGCAGCATCCGAGGACACTACATCAACTCCGTAAAATTTTGAAAAAGTGTGCACCGAGGTCCAAGTGGCCGCCTTGCACACCTGAGAAACCGACGCCTGATGTCGGAAAACCCAGGAAGTACTAATCGCCCTGGTAGAGTGAGCCGTGACCGGAAAGGGGGGCTCCTGGCCCCGAACAGCATATACAC
Source organism: Glandirana rugosa (assembly GCA_018402905.1). Classification (NCBI taxonomy): domain Eukaryota; kingdom Metazoa; phylum Chordata; class Amphibia; order Anura; family Ranidae; genus Glandirana; species Glandirana rugosa. Next base: position 483,134 of record BLSH010166979.1, on the reverse strand, counting down.
GGGTCACCGTCTGTCGTATCCAACGGGAAATAGTGGCCGACGAGGCCGCCATCCCCTTACGCGGACCATTCACCGCGACAAAAAGGGCATCCGACCTCCGAAAAGAGGCCGTGGCCGCCAGATGCACCCGCAGAGCCCTAACCACATCCAGGGAGTGCAAAGCAACCGCCTTAGGATGAGACGGGCGCGGACACAGCGATGGGAGGACAATGTCCTCATTGATGTGAAAAGAAGAGACCACCTTCGGTAAGAAGGAAGGAAAAGGGCGCAAAACCGCCTTGTTCCTATGTAGGACCAAGTACGGAGACCTACAAGACAGTGCCGCCAGCTCAGACACCCGCCTAGCGGATGTAATAGCCACCAGGAAAGCCGCTTTCTGTGAAAGCAGCTGCAGAGAAATTTCCCTGATATTTTTGAAAGGCGGCTTCTGAAGCACTGAGTAGACCAGATTAAGGTCCCAAGGCGCCAAAGGCGACCGTACCTGGGGAGCAACATGACGAACCCCCTGAACAAAGGTACGAATCAATGAATGTGTCGCCAAAGGACGCTGAAAAAGAATCGCCAGGGCGGAAATCTGTCCCTCAAGTGTGCTCAATGCCAACTTGTTATCTAGGCCTTGCTGAAGGAAGGCCAGCACCCGAGCCACTGAGAAAGAACGGGGGTTCCATCCCCCCCCGCCTCGTACCAGGTAATGTAAGCCTTCCAGGTGTGGTGATAAATCTTACGTGAAGTGGCCTTACGCGCCTTGAGCATAGTGGGGATCACTGACAGAGTCCCCTATCCTTTACCACCTGAGACTCAATAGCTAGGCCATTAAAGCCAGCGAGGGTAAAGCAGGATGCAAGATGGGTCCCTGTGAAAGCAGGTCCTCGCGAAGCGGGAGCCGCCAGGGAAAATCGACCACCATCCGCACCACGTCAGCGTACCAAGGACGCCGAGGACAATCTGGCGCTACCAGAATGGTTGGGATCCCTTCTGCTTCTATCCTGCACAATAGGCACGGGAGCAGCGGAAGCGGAGGAAAGGCATAGAGAAGTCGATACCGAGACCACGGAGCCATGAGGGCGTCCGCCGCGTCTGCCAACGGATCCCTCGTTCTGCTCACGAAGGCATGCACCTTCCGACTGAGCCAGGACGCCAGTAGGTCCACGTCTAGCGTGCCCCACTTTTGACAAATCTGGCGGAACACTTCCGGGTGCAGGGACCAATCTCCCCGATCTAGCCTCTGGAGACTGAGGTAGTCAGCCTGCCATTTTTCGACGCCCGGAATGTGAACGGCGGAGATTGCCGGCACGTGAAGCTCTGCCCACCTCAGAATGTGGGCCACTTCCGACTCCGCTGCCGCGCTCCTCGTTCCGCCCTGATGGTTAATGTAAGCCACAGACGTGGCGTTGTCAGACTGGACCCGAACAGGCAGACCGTGCAATCTCCCCGCCCAGTGGATGAGGCAAAGCCTGATCGCTCGAAGTTCCAACACACTGATCGGGAGACGGGACTCCTCCGGGGACCAGCGACCCTGGGTCGACGACAGCCCCAAGACCCCCCCCCCCCCGCAGCCGGATAGGCTGGCATCTGTCGTGACCACCGTCCATTCCACGGGCAGAAACGACTTCCCAGTTCCAAGGCTGGGGCCTGCAGCCACCAGGCGAGGGAAAATCGGGTCCGGCAATCCAACCTGATCCAGGGATAACGGAGACTTGTCCCACCGCAGCAGAATTGCTGTAGGGACCGGGTGTGACTCTGGGCATACGGCACTGCCTCGAAGGTGGACACCATGAGCCCCAACACCCTCATGCAAAATCTTAGGGAGGACCACCGCTGGGACAGCAAGGCCCGCACCGCTACTTGGATCGTCAACACCTTGGCGGCAGGAAGAAACACCTTCGCCCGCTCCATGCCCAGGACCAAGCCCAGATATTCCAACCGGCGCGACGGAGTCAGCACCGACTTCGGATAATTGATCACCCAGCCGAAATCCTGCAGGGAACCGAGGGTGATGGCCACACTGTCCCTCAAGGCTGAGGCTGACTCCGCCCGCAAGAGAAGGTCGTCGAGATAGGCCACCACCGCTATGCCCCTCTGCCACAGCAGAGCCAGCACTGGAGAAAAGAGCTTGGTGAAGACCTGCGAAGCTGAGGCCAGACTGAACGGAAGGGCCACAAACTGGTAGTGGAGATCCCCCACCGCAAAGCTCAGAAAACACTGGTGACGCGCACATATGGGCACGTGCAGATACGCGTCCTTGATGTCCAAGGAGGCCAAGAAGCCTCCCTGATGAAGCGCCACCACCACAGAGCGGACAAACTACATTCTGAATTTCCGCGCCCTCACAAAGAGGCTGAGAGCCTTCAGGTCCAATACAGGCCTGACCCCATCTTTTTTCGGAACCACAAAAAGATTTGAATAGAAACCGCGGAAATGTTCCACAGAGGGGACTGGAACAATCACCACCTGACGGAGCAGGACTTGCACGGCCCCAAACAGGGCCTGCCCTCGCCCTGGGGGAAGCCTCAGATTGGAGGCGAAGAACCTGTCCGGGGGCTGGGTACGGAACCCTATCTTGTACCCGGACGAAACCACCTTGCGCACCCAGAGATCCAAGATGCGAGAGGTTCACCAGTCCCGTGAACCGCAAGAGCCGTCTCCCCAGCCGAACAACAGGTGGAGGAGGATTTCTCCTCCGCCTTCTCGGCCTTACGCTGCCAGGGACGCTTCTGGCCCCCCATGGAGGCCTTGGCGGACTGAGAGACCTTGTTCGAGGCGCAGGGCGCACGAAAAAACCTCCTTTGAGTAGCGAAGGAGGGGCCCGCCCTAAGCCGGGGCTCCTTACCCCTTCTAGGCTCCGGGAGGAACGTACTCTTCCCCCCAGTGTAATCCTTAATGATCTCATCCAGGGAAGCCCCAAAAAGTCGACCACTCTCAAAAGGCAGGTCCGTCAGGGCCTTCTTTGACGCCTGGTCTCCCGACCAGCATCTAAGCCACAGCAGACGTCTAATGATGACTGCGAACATGGTCAGTTTCGACAGCATGGGAGCCATGTCGAGGGCTACATCACAGAGGTACCTAAGGCCCTGAATCAGCTGGTCTGCAATCTGCACAGGTTCCGGAGGGGCCTGAAGAGCTACCAAGCCCGGTGCACAACTGCCGCCCATTCCGTAAGCGCTTCTGCCACCAGCACCAAAGCTAGCGCCGGCCACATGGCTGACTCTGCCACCAGGAACATTGTCTTGGACACTGCCTCAGTCCTATCGGCCAGGTCCTTAAAGGAAAGAGAGACCTCCATCGGAATAGTGGTCACTTTGTTCAGACGGGCCCCCGGTGGGTCCACCGTAGGAGACGCCCACTTCGGCAACAGGATATCCTCAAAGGGATAGCGCACAGAAAAACGTTTAGGCATGGCGAATGAACCCTGAGGTCGTTGCCATTCCTTGTAAACAAACTGATCAAAATACCACAAATAAGGGAATACCTTAAAAGCCCGGGCCGGCCTATGCGCCTCAAAAGCGTACGCCGCCCCCTGTGTCGCAGCCGGGCCCAGTTTCAGAGTCTCACGGACCGCTGAGACCAAAGAGCCCACCAGAGCCAGTTCACGAGCCGTGGTGGCCCCCGAGGGCTCATCCTCATCAGAGGGGTCCCCGAGCTCGCCTTCCGATAGCTCCAGGGGGGTCCCCGTCACAGCGGTGCCCCCCTCTGGTTTCCGAGTCCTCACCAGAGGACAAGGGAGGGGGTGGCCGTTTCTTCACCACCCCACGGTCATGGATCGGCTCCACCTGGGAGAGGAATTCTTCGAGGATAGCCGTCAACTTGTCCAGCGGAACCACAGGTCCCAGCGCTCCCTGATCCCCACCGGAGTCCTCTGGGTGGGAAGCACCTGCTTCAGTCGCCATTGCACCGCACCCCGGAAACACCCGTAGGCCACAGACCGGACCGGGCGCCCCACATGCTGCCGCACTAGGGTCCCAGAGGCACCCAGAGGGAGTTGCTGTAGCTGCCCATGTGTCACCCTGCTGCTGCTACGTGTCCCCCACGTGTAGGAAGCTCATCCGGCACGGCCCGGTGCCAAGACATCCAGGACCGCCCATCCAGCCAGCAAATCCGAGGCCAGCACACGGCGGACCACGCCAACATGGCAACCGTGTGCACTAGAGGCCAAAGCATGCGGCCGGCCACAGGAAAATGGCAGCCGGATCACAGAACACACTGGCCGCCGCACCGCAGCCCACCCAGGGGAAGCACAGCCAGGCAGGAGGGGAGCTACAGCCCCATAGGTATGGAGGGGGAGCGAGAAAACAAGAAGGGGTAGGAGAAGATCAGGCCCACCTACGCCCCAAGGAGGGGGACACCACCCGACTGCCCCCCACACCCCGCAGGGGGGGGAGAAGCGTACTCACCACTCTGGACGGGTGCAGCGGGTAGCCACCCGAGACAGACCTGCCACCCCGCTGTTTCGGGGGGACTTGCCTGCCACGCAACACCCTTGACGCAAGCCCAGGGGCCCGGTCCTAAATGTGATGGTGGGACGTTTAACCCGCCGGCCGCCCCGCACGGAACGAGGCCCGACACGGAATACAGCTAAAGGTCGGCTCGCATCCGTCGGCCGCGCTGGGGAGACTACCTGGATCTAGGATATCCAGCCTGTCACCCAGCTGGCTACTTGATTGCATCCTTCATCAGAATTTTGAGAAAAAAAGAAAAAAAACGGGGAACCGCAGATCCCAGCAGGGAGCCAGATCCTACTCCTTTCACTAGGCAGAAAAACTGAGTTGCCAAGCAGGGCAGGAGGGGTTATGTCAAGTGAGGACTGCCCCCTGGGAGGGGCTGTGTCTGCTTTTAGCTAAACTACGATCTGCCTAGTCCACTCCTAGTGAAAGGTGCATAAACCCACATGTCAAGGATAAGAGGCTGCGTCCGTCTATGAACGAAAGAGAAAATTGCAATATTTAAAAGTCACCTACGCAAAGTTATACCCCTCAAGACTACGTGTAGTAGCATTCAGGGAGACGTTTTTCTTTGGTACACGGAAGAGGCTATGAACTGGGTGGAGAGAAAGGTTCTGAGTAAACAGTAGGATGAAGGAGCTGCCCCATAGGGCAGTCAAAGATCTATGTTAAAGGTTTATGATGGATATAGTGACGGCCTTACCATTTCTCTTTTCTCTCCTCCTTTTTCTATTTCTTCCCTTGTCCTCTTTTTTTCTTTTCTCTCATTGTCATGTGTGCGCATTGGTTGGCGGGGGGAAGCTGTACTATTCAACAGACTCTGCTGAGAATTCCGCGATGGAGCTGTTGTGTGTGGTGACTCCACGCGTCCTTTAACCACTTCAGCCCCGGAAGGATTTCACACTTTAGGACCAGAGCCCTTTTTGCGATTTGGCACTGCGTCGCTTTAACTGACAATTGCGCGGTCGTGCGACGTTGTACCCAAACTAAATTTGCATCCTTTTTCCCCACAAATAGAGCTTTCTTTTGGTGGTATTTGATCACCACTGCGTCATTTCTGATCGTCGCTATAAACAAAAGAGCGACAATTTTGCAAAAAAACCCAAATTTCTTACTTTTTGCTAAAATACAAATCCAAAAAAAAATATAAAAAAACTTTTTTTCATCGTTTTTGGCCGATTTATATAATTCCTCATATTTGTGATTAAAAAAAAAAAATCGCAATCGGCGTTTATTGATTGGTTTGCGCAAAAGTGGCCGCGTTTACGGACGATGAGAATTAATTTCTGGGGTTTTTATTTTTTTTTATTTTTTACTAGTAATGGCGGCGATCAGCGATTTTTAGCGGTACTGCAATATTGCAGCGGACATGTCGGACCATTTTGACACTTTTTTGGGACCATTGGCATTTATACAGCGATCAGTGCTATAAAAATGTACTGATTACAGGGGGGCGTGGCCGGCTGCGGACTAAGATGGATGCTTGAGCCCTTAGCTCCGCTCAGCCAGCGGCTAAAAGCATATGAACAGCGACAATTCCAGCGCCCATCCTGCTCCTGGGGAGTCCTCCTGCATCCACCTCACATCACCCCGGATCAGATGCCCAGTGGCCCCATCGTCCGGCTACTAACACCGGAGGAGCCGAACGGAAGAAACGGAGCGCCAGGCCGACCGGATCGCCCAGCCGCATCCACACCTGTCGAGGTCGAGTGAGAGAGATTAGTCACACATCCCTGCTGGATCAGTCTGGTTCCCCCTGCCGCATCACTAGTCTAGGCACTCCGCACTCCTGACAAGAAGCCACTGCCATGCACAGCTCCCTCACGGCACTTGCGGCCGCCATTTTGTGGTCTGAGGTAAAACGAACGGGGATCGCGGCCGCGATCTCCCAGTGGTACTCTCCCCAATACGTCTGGCTTACCTGGCACTTCCGATCAGCGCAGGTTCCGGACCGGTGATCGGGCAGAGACGAATGCAGCAGTTTCTGGTGAGGTAAGCGGAGCCTGACAGCCAGCATATTCAGTGTGCCCGCCGCCATCTTGTGGCCTGTCCTGCAACTACTCATAGACTTCTGCATGTGGTACACACAGTCCCAACACACAGACCATAGGTAGGGGGAAGAATTTGCTTAGCTGCCGTGGGACAGTGTAATACAGCGATCTCTTGTGCAATATCAAAGCACCAGAGGTGAGAGCACGGACGGCCCCACAATTGAGGCCCCGGATGCGGCCTTCTATTCCTCACGGATCACTCTAAATTTCAGCTCATAACAAACAGAGTGGCATTGCATCAATAACTTATAGATAATAGGCTGGTCGCAGGATCTGACAATAACACCTGCTCTATAATTAACAGTTTGCCTACCACAACACAGTAATTACTTTCACAACATAACTCCACTAACGACCACAGTGCTAAAATTGAGCGTAGATGTCTCAAATCACATACAGCTAAATACAGTGAGCAGCAGTCTCTTTACCACTCAGTCAATTTCCTCAGATCTTCTGACGGCCCTAACCACTGGGGACAACGACCATCGGACTCACGCCACGATATGCGAAGTGGCACACATACCGCCACTCCCAAATCAAATCGTCTCACTGACTATTTTCACAAAAAAGACATGCAAGGGCCCAGAGAGGGAAGTACCCAGCTTCCACGTGTTGCAACTCACAACATCAGAGTGAATAGAGAAAGTGAACCTCACTCTGAAGAGATGGACACTATAGCTCCCAACTCTACTGTGGATCAAGCCTCTCCGACAGACTGCGGCAAGAGAACCGCACCATCACCAGCTCTCTCCCCTAACAAAGTCCCTATGTTTAAAAAGCAGCACTGGGACTCTCCCATTCAACCCGAAGAACTGGGAACACAATTAGACACGCTAGCATCACTACCGGCAACAGATCAGCTTGCCTCTGAAAATACTCTAAAGCTCATGCTACTCTCCCTTCAAAAAGATATGCGAAATGAACTGCGCTCCTCCATTGCATTGCTCCACACCAGAATAGATCAAGTGGAAGACCGCACCGAGATCCTAGAGTCGACCCTATCCAAACAGTGCACCTCACATAATACCATATTAGATGTGCAAGATCGCCAAGATGAGGAACTGCAATATCTGAGAGCCAAGGTCATTGACCTGGAAGACCGCTCTCGCCGAAACAACATCAAATTTAGAGGGATCCCTGAAACAATTAAGCCGCCAGACCTAATCCCATACATACAGAGACTATTTCTCCTTCTGGCCCCAACCTTAACTCCACAAGACGTAATCATAGATCGGGCACACCGCATTGCCAAGCCGAACCACATCCCAGCATCGGTTCCTCGAGGTGTACTGGCCCGAATCCATTTCTTTCAGACAAAGGACAAAATTATGGCGATTGCGAGATCTTCTCCCACTCTGCCGGACCCTTGCACTTCCGTGTCCTTGTTCACGGATATTTCAGCAGCCACAGGTCAAAAGAGAAGGGAATTCTCACAAGTAACCGCAATTCTCAGAGAACATCACGTCCCTTACAAATGGGGTTATCCGGCAAAACTAGTTGTCACGTTTCAAAGCCAAACCACCAACATCTTCACGCCCAAAGATGGCATTAAACGTCTTTTAAACTGGAAACTGATCTCTGCTCCACCACCGGAACCACCTCTGGAACAACTGTCCAACCGGCCCCCGGATTTGAGATGCTCCACCGGATCTCCTCAGCATCAACTGCCCCGCTAAATATCGCCAAATAACCCAAGGGCACTCTTAACCCCAGGGCCCTGCTGGACTCTTCAGTTTATGTAAGTTTATCCTGCTACAAATGTCCCTCATGAGCAGGTTTTTGTTGATAACCTTCAACTCTAACTTCCTCTCCCCAGAGGTAACAAAGTGCCAAGCACTTTCTTGATATTGTTTTCTTTGTTTCTTTTTCTTTAATTCCTATTTTTTGACATTTGCACTGTTTGCCTATTACAAGTATATACGTAACACCTTGTTTGAAGGTAATCTATATTGACTAATAGTCTGAGTTCACTGTTTATATTATTATAGCGACGACAAATGTTGGCATAATCTGCTTAAAAGGACACATATAGCAAGGTGTAATTTCAGCTCCCCCTTCCTCTCTCCACATCTATTTACAAACTGCACACTGACAATGTCGATTACAGTAACCTCTATGTATGCCAAGGGCCTGAACTCCCCATACAAACGCACCACACTATGGAAAACGGCACTCTCCCTTGACTCTGACATACTTTGTGTGCAAGAGACGCACTTCCCATCTCATAACCCTCCACAATGCTCCGACAAAAAATTTTCACATTTTTACTTTGCAAACTCCCCCAAGAAATCAGCCGGTGTTATGATTGCTGTCCGGTCCTCAGTTTCCTTCCAGCCTCACCATGTTGAGACTGACCCTAAGGGCAGATATATCATACTCAATGCTACCATAAATAACCACAGAGTAACTATTGCAAGCATATATACCCCTAACACCAAACAGACACACTTCTTCAGGAAGTTGATCCACCTGCTAACACCTTTCAGACAGGGCCCCCTAATTATATGTGGGGACTTCAATGACATAGCTGATCACACCCTAGACACGACCAACTTAACCCGAACGAGACCTACCTCACTCTCTTCATTTATCCGATCTGAAGACCTATATGACCCATGGAGATGCTATCACGGGACAGAGAGAGATTACACCTTCTATTCCCATGCGCAAAAAGTATACTCAAGGATAGATCTCTTCTTGGTAGATAAACACACCCTGCAATTGGTCACACAGGCTGACATAGGTCTTATCACCTGGTCTGACCACGCCCCGATCTCTTTAAAGCTCTTCCCAGCTACTCCTTCTCCTAAACAATCATCATGGAGGCTGAATTCCTCCCTACTTACCAACCCAAAATACCAAGAACGGATCTCATCCGAGTTAGAATTCTTTTTTAATACTAATGTAGACTCTGTTGAAGATCCCACTATTCTCTGGAACGCCCACAAGGCCTGCATGAGAGGTTTGTTCATTAAACTGGGAGCCCACGAGAAAAAATTGCATGCCCTTACTACAAACAATTTGCTCGATCAAATTCGATCACTCGAAAAAGCCCATAAATCGCAACAATCCCCACTACTCCTAGCAGATCTTTCCAAAGCCAGACAAACCCTTAGTGATCACTTACACGCAAAATATGATATATACCTTAAGAGACTGCGTTTACAGCATTATGTACACCAAAATAAACCAGGAGCATACCTGGCCAAGCAACTCAAACGAAAGACAGCCCAAACGAGAATCCCCTACCTTACTGACTCACATGGAGCTCGAGCCATTAATCCCAGGGATATAGCAAACGTTTTCAAAACATATTATTCTGCACTATATAATTTGGCTGATAATAAATCTACTCACTCTCCCACTCCTAATGACATTGCTGAATTCCTACAAAAAGTGCACCTGCCAACACTCACCCCCGAACAACTACAATCTCTTTCAGCGCCATTTCAAATAAGTGAAATTGAACTCGCAATAAAACCTTTACCGCTACACAAAGCCCCTGGCCCTGACGGATATTGTGCTGAATACTACAAAACATACCAAGAGACCTTATCAAAACAACTATGCAACTCATTTAATCGTATAGCTAATACCGGTTCTATCCCCTCAGAAATGCTACAAGCTACCATAGTAACCATACCCAAACCTGGTAAACCAATGGACAACCCTGCCAACTACAGGCCAATCTCCTTACTGAACACTGACACTAAATTACTAGCTAAACTAATTGCACTGAGACTGGCCCCCATCTTGCCTGGTCTTGTTCATCAGGATCAGGTGGGCTTTGTGATGGGTAGGCAAGCTTCCGACGGTACACGTAGATTCATAAATATACTACAATGGGCCGAACATCATCAAACGCCTTCTCTGCTCATCTCACTTGACGCGGAGAAGGCGTTTTACAGGATAGACTAGACCTACCTGAAAGCGGTTCTACAAAAATTTGGATTCTCTGGCATTATCTTACAAGCCATACTGTCACTTTATACTTCTTACATCTGGTCTCTTCTCTGACCCCTTTTTTATTACCAATGGCACGCGGCAGGGCTGCCCCTTATCACCGCTCATATTTGACCTCATGATGGAACCCTTGGCTCAATCCATCAGAGACGACCCTGCTGTACATGGCATCATCATAGGAGATGTCACTCACAAAATAGGACTATACGCAGATGACGTACGTACCAATTTTAACACCCTAATTACCAAGCTCCTACAAACCACAAAAGTTCTACAACACTCCCAGGCCTCGTGGGCAGGTAGGATCTCCATTACAAAAATGTACCTACTTCCGCACATTCTATATAGCTTCCGGACATTACCCTTGCCTTTCCTGCAACTGCAACTACGTAAACTGCAAGACATTATTAACCAATACATCTGGGCTGGTAAACATCCTCGACTGAAACGTAGCACCCTTTGTACGCCAGTTTCATCCGGAGGAATGGGAGCCCCCAATATTCAACAATACTACAAAGCTACCATACTGGAACAGGCAAAAACATGGTGGAATCAAAATTCCCCTAATAACTGGTACCAAATTGAATCCACTGCATTACCCTCTTCACCCAAACTTGCCATCAGTGCAATCCTACTACAACACCCTGCTACGAGTACCTACCTGAGCACCATTAAAGCTACCCTTAAGACTCTAACAGCATTCACTCAACCAACTAAAGCATCAACGTCAACGTCCTTTCCGTTCCCATTACAGG
>BLSH010166979.1:440217-460977 GCA_018402905.1 Glandirana rugosa | reverse complement strand
GGGGGGGGTGGAGGGGAGGGAGAGGGGAGAGAGGATGGGAGTATGATTACCCATTTAATTTGTATATTTGTACTTCATTATTATGATACACATTGATACAGTTGAATACAAAATATATACCAAGATAATACTTGAGAACGCTACTCTATGTATGAGTCTGATTGGGGGAAAAAAAAACAAAAACCTACGGTCCCCTTCCCCCAAATGGTGTCGGCTTGTTTGCTGGGTCTTGTTGGCACCTTGGCCCACTGCAGCTCACTCAAAACTTTAATAGGTCTATAGTTGTTTTCCGCAAGAAAACGGATACTGATAAAATGGAAACATACTGAGGAGCCCTCCTTAATTTCCTGGGAGATTATAGTATGGAATATCTGGCTGGAATCGCCCACGACTAATGCATCCCAATAGAGTCTGGAACAAGTAGCTCTTGTTTATGGCCCCTGGACCAGGCTAATCAACCCTTATTAAGCCTTCTTTTCCCTGCACCTAAATATCATGGCCAATAAGCCTAGTACACGCATTTCTCCCTTACTCCCATCTCCACAATTGGCATTTTATGTATATTATGCGTCTTATTAATTCCTCCTTTTTTTCAGTGGACATTGAGCAGTACAAAAGTTGTAGGTTTTCTTTTTAGTTGTAGTATTTTATACGTGACTGTATCTCAATGGTATTGTATTTTTTCAATCCAGGAGAATTCCCAGAGGCTCTGCACTGTAATTGTCTCCCTTACACCTTTTGCAAAACCAATAAAAAGAATTTACAAAAAAACAAAAGACAAAAAAAAGCTAAAAACGAATACCTGAACAAAGGTTTTTGCAATAAGAGAACAGCTAGAACCAAGAACAAATCTTAATTTTTGCGGAATCTCTGGATCAACATCAATCAATATTTCTCTCCATTCATCTTGCATTTTCTGTAAGGATGAAATGGTTTAGAAAAATATGTTCAGTATTTACTATTGCATCAAATATAAAATAACATGTTGGTGACAAGTACATTAAAACTACCCTTTGTGAATAACACTGTATATTCTAATAATTTAATGAGAATTTGAGATATGCAGTCTATTTGTGTACATTATACTGGTGCAAATGAAAGATGGTGCATAAATTTAAATTTTGGTTATATGGGCGGCTCTAAATACTTACTTTTTTTGCCTGCTTGTCAGGGACTGCTAGTAGCTTGTTTACTAAAACACTACCCTACAATACTGCTGATCACAAAGAAAAAGGGGTTGTTGCTCCATGAAGGCCGGTTCACACTGGTTCAACATATGCTCTAACTTTGAGAGCACAAGTCGCATGATATGTCAAAATCAATGGTTCCTTATGAGAGCGGTCTTAACTGCTCTGACTTGTGTTGGTCCGACTTAGGCACGATTTCAGCCCATTGATTTGAACGTAAGTTGCATCCAAGTCAGATCATCATCTTAACTGATCCAACTTGTGGCATGCGACATGTGCTCTGAGGATCCCCATGCCAAAATTTAAAAAACAAACAAACGTGTGGGGTTCCCCCTTCCCCCCCAAGACTGTACCAGACCCTTCGGTCTGGTATGGATTTGAGGGAAAACCCCACACAAATAATTTATATATAAATATATAAAAAGTTGAGGGCCCCCAAAATCCACACCAGACCCTTATCCGAGCATGCAGGCCGACAGGTCAGGAAAGGGGGGGGGGGGGGACGAGCAAGCGCCCCCCTTCCAGACCATGCTAGGCCACATACCCTCAACATGAGGGGAGGGGGGGTTGCCATGTTGATGGGGACAAGGGCCTCTTCCAGACAACCCTGCGCAGTGGTTGTAGGGGTCTGCGGGCAGGGGGCTTATCGAAATCTAACATAGAAAAGTGACGGCAGAAAAAGACCATCGAGTCTGCCCCTTGTTATTTATTTATTTTTAATTTTTTTATTTATTTATTTATTTTTTTTTTTTACATTAACCTTGTTGTCTGACTATAGATTTATGTTTATCCCAAGCATGTTTGAAGCCATTTACTGTTGACTGTCTCACAACCTCTGTTGGTAGTTTATTCCAATCATCAACCACCCTTTCAGTAAAATAATACTTTCTAAGATTAGTTTTGAACTCCCCCCCAGTTAGTTTGAGGTCATGTCCCCGTGTTCTTGATTTTGGTTTCATATTGAAAAGACTGCCCTCCTGAACCTTATTCACCCCCTTGATGTATTTAAAGGTTTCAATCATGTCTGCCCTCTCCCTTCTTTCTTCCAGACTGTACATATTAAGTTCCTGAAGTCACTCTTGATATGTTTTATCCCCCAGAAATCTGGAAGTCCTCTTTAACAAGGGGCCCCTAGATTCCCCCCCAATGTGAATGAGTATGGGGTACATTGTACCCCCCTACTCATTCACCAAAAAAAGAAGTGTTGTGTTACACTTCTGAAGAATGTCCCCCGCTGTAGCTCCGTGTCTTCTTTCTCCAGTCTTCTCCCTCCGGTGATGTGATGTAGTCTTCCTCTGGTGATGTCTTCACGCAACCCGCTAAAAATAAAACGTTCCTTCTCAGACGCTGACTCCCGCCGTTGTGTCAGCTGCGTTGTCTGCCGGTTCTTATATAGCTATGGGGCGTGGCCATCCAGTGACGTCACCCAGAGACCCCGCCCCTTGTGGAGTCACTGTGCAAAGTCTGTTGGACCAAGTTCTCTGTACACACGATACAACGGTCGTATGACCGCTTGTTGGTACTACCAAAGTTTTCTAGTTTGCTCATACAACTCCTGTTGTACGACCGTCGTACGTCGGCTGTTCTAATCGCACGTACTAAAGGTCGATTTAGCATACAACGGTCATTCGTACGACCTGTTGTATACGACCGTCGAACCGTGTGTAAGATGCTTAAGTCAAAGTCGTGCAACTTCCATGTCGGAGCAGTGTGAACCCGGCCTGAGAACACAATGCATGTCTCGTTATCATAAATATGAGTCAACTGATAACAAATCGATTGGAAATTGCATGCATAAGGGCTACCACCAGTGGTGGACATACCCTGCAAAGGGCCTCTGTTCAAGAACAAAATTTAGTACCTCCTATTTTTTTAATACTTTGGTACAAACACATTAAAGCGGTAGTGAACCCATCCATTTAACAGTTTAAAAACCAGTTCCGTTTCCGGCACGTGCCGGAAATGTAACACTCCCATTGGTTGTGCTCTAAACCAAACTGTCAAACCATCCAATGGCTGGTGTCATAGCTGGTCACATGTGCAGCATCATGGCAGTTGTAGATTAAACAGAGGCCAAGATGGCAGCTTCCTTTGCTGAAAATGATAGGAGGGTTTACTACCACTTTAATTGCGTATCAATAAGCAGATAGATGCAGGTGAAGAGCAGCCTTTGCAATGTAGTTCACGCTCCCAAAGTCCAGGATATGCAGGTGGGCTCACATCTCATTTATTTACAGTTGAAAGACATGAAGATTAAACTGTAGAAGCATTCTGCATGTCGTACTGGACCACAAATACCCCTTGCCTGACAGCACACCTATATTATGGTTTTGGAATATTTTACAATGCCTCCTCCACTTCTCACTTGCCCAAGAAGTAAGAAGTGCCCAGGTCAAAGTGAGGAGAAAGGCTAAGGTCTCAGCACCTGTCTCTGCCCAACATCTCATATGAATTTGGCCCATATGCCGCAGAGGGCCTTTATGCAGTTTCATGGTCTGCACAAATAGTATGTTTGCTTCTGGCTGCCACCATCTTTTGCAAACAATCCTGATTCAACTGAATCAGGGAAAAAGTCAGCTGACCAATGTGATGTTCCAAATTGCTCTCAACTGCCCCTTTAAGCTACAGATGGTGCAAGAAGTGTCTATTCATCAGCATGTCTGCTTAGCCAGTACGGGCTTACATCTTTATGTCACCTATGGCTAGCTTGACAGTGTTAAAGAATCAGCTGCACTGAGATTGGAGAGCTCTAATACCGATGCGTGAATGCTTGGGTATTTCCTTATCATACCAATGTTGGAAGTAACATAATGATGGCTTAAAAACAAAACAAAAGGTTCCATGCTCATAAGTTTAAGTGATGTGGCATTTGTGTATATAGTAGGTCATAAAATAAAGTTTTGTCCTTTGGCCCTGGTGCTGCAGGACATGTTTACTATGCAATGTGGTGAAAATGTTGAAATACAGTTTAATTTGTATGTGCTGTGCACACAATGACTTTTTTTTTACATTTAAAATAAATTGGTACCTGTAATTTATGTATGGGCAAAGCATCAAAAAATTCATGTGCAATGTAAAACGTGTAACCTAAACAGAAAAGAACATATAGATATAACAAAATTATGTTTAAAAAAAATGTAATCATAAATATGAAATTACATCTAATGCATGCCAGTTTTAAAGTTAGTGTGTATTGAAATGTTTTTACTATGTTTTAATTGATGAATAGGATTAAAAAAAAATATCCAACTGTTATAGTCAGATAAACATGAATAGTTGAGGAATATTTTTTAATCTCATATCCAACCAGGAGATGGAGAACTGGACCTCCTTCTAACCCTTTAATGCATGGAAGTAAAACAAATTTTATGCCTGAACCCAGTTTTGCAAGTTTGGCATGTTCGCAAAACTGTACATATCATCTCAACTACATAGTGTATCTAGGTGAATTATACCTAATTTTTTTCAGTATAAATTGAGTCTTCATTTGATGATAAATGGTAATAGAGATCTCCTGATTTTTTTTTTTTATCAATGAAAAACTGGCCCAAAAATATATATCTTTCGTCCCTTTAAAAGAGGAGAATGTAAACAAACCTAAAAGTCTGTGTGAAAAAAATAAAATAAAATGGCTAGATCAAAGCCTGATGTAGGTTAGGGTCAAGGTCAAGGCCATAGCCAGATTAAAGGTCAGTGTTAGTGTGTTTTAGGTAGGAATAAAAAAAAATTGATTTTTTGACGAACGAAAGAGAAAATGTGATTTTTTGACTTACCGTAAAATCCCTTTCTCCGAGTTCGTCGACAAACATAGCGATTCTTAGGACTAAGTGGGTTATACTGCCCTCTTCAGGAGTTTACTAGGCAGAACAGGCAGCTTTTTCTAACAGCAAAAAGAACAGTAACAGGCGCAGCCCCTCCCAGGGGGCAGTCCCCACTGGCAGATAACCCCACACCCAGCTCTGCTAGCTCAGTTCGTAACAAGCAGTGCAACATCCAGAGGGGTGGGTGCTGTGCCTGTCGACAAACTCAGAGAAAGGGATTTTACGGTAAGTCAAAAAAATCAGTTTTCTCTTTCGTTCGTCAACAGGCACAGCGATTCTTAGGACTAAGTGGGACATCCAAAAGCAGTTCCAAAAATGAGGGGTGGGTAACAGAACAACAGAACTACACCCAACCGAACCCTCAGTGAGGAACCATGCATGTCTTACACGGCCGCCTGCAAAACTTTGCGGCCAAACGCAGCATCCAAGGATGCTAAAACATCAACTTTGCAAAACTTTGAGAAGGTGTGCACAGAGGTCCAAGTAGCCGCCTTGCACACTTGAGATACAGACGCCTGATGTCGGAAAGCCCAGGAAGTGCTAATCGCCCTGGTAGAATGAGCCGTAACCGGAAAAGGAGGCTCCAGACCCCGAACAGCATAGGCTCGGGTCACCGCCTGTCTAATCCAACGTGAGATAGTGGCCGAGGAGGCCGCCAAACCTTTGCGTGGACCATCCACCACGACAAAGAGCATCCAACCTCCGAAAGGAGGCCGTAGTCGTCAGATACACCCGCAGGGCCCGAACAACATCCAGGGAGTGCAAAGCAACCTCCTTAGGGTGCGACGGGCGTGGGCATAGCGAAGGAAGGACAATGTCCTCATTGATGTGGAAAGATGACACCACCTTAGGCAAAAAAGAAGGAGACGGGCGCAAGACAGCCTTATCCTTATGTAGGAGCAGATAAGGAGACCAACAAAACAGAGCCGCCACCTCAGACACCCGCCAAGCGGATGTGATAGCCACCAGAAAAGCCACTTTCTACGAAAGCAAATGCAGAGAGATTTCCCTGATATATTCAAAGGGTGGCTTCTGAAGTACCGAGAGGACCAAATTGAGGTCCCATGGCACCAAAGGCCACCGTACCTGGGGGGGGCGACATGTCGAACCCCCTGCAAGAAAGTACGGATCAATGAATGCGTCGCCAAAGGACGATGAAAAAAAGATCGCCAGAGCAGAAACCTGACCCTTGATAGTACTCAACGCCAGTTTCTGGTTGAGGCCCTTCTGTAGGAAGGCCAGAACTCGAAACACCGAGAAACGACGAGGGTTCCACCCCCCGGTTTCGCACCAAGCAATGTAAGCCTTCCAGGTGCAGTGGTAAATCTTACGTGAGGTGGCCTTACGTGCCTTCAACATGGTAGGAATCACAGAGTCTGAAACCCCTTGATCCCCCAACTCCTGGGATTCAATAACCAGGACGTTAAAACCAGAGAGGGTAAAAGCAGGGTGCAAGATGGGCCTCTGGGACAGAAGGTCCTCACAAAGCGGGAGCCGCCAGGGAACGTCCACCACCATCCATACTACGTCTCCGTACCAAGGATGCCTTGGCCAATCTGGAGCTACCAGAACGGTCGGTATACCCTCCACTTCTATTCTGCGCAGAAGGCGCGGAAGCAGTTTGAGAGGAGGAAAGGCATAGATGAGTCGATATCGATTCACCTTTCGATTGAGGCGGGACGCCAACAAGTCTATGTCCGGAACACCCCATCTCAGACAAATCTGATGAAACACATCCGGGTGCAGGGACCACTCTCCCTAGTCCAGGCGCTGACGACTGAGATAGTCCGCCTGCCAATTTTCTACGCCCGGTATGTGGACAGCAGAAATTGCCGGAACATGGCTTTCTGCCCACTGCAGGATGTGAGCCACCTCCGAGGCCGCCGCCGAGCTTCTCGTCCCGCCCTGGTGGTTCATGTATGCCACGGCCGTGGCATTGTCCGACTGAACCCGGACAGGGCACCCGTGTAGTCTCGATGTCCAATGGGAGAGGCAGCACCAAATCGCCCGCAATTCCAGGACATTGATCGGGAGACGAGACTCCTCTGGAGACCACCGACCCTGGGCCCAGAGCAGCCCCAGGACTCCACCCCAGCCTGTCAGGCTGGCGTCCGCCGTGATCGCTGTCCAGTGAAGGGGGAGAAAGGACTTCCCCTGACCGAAGAGCCGCAGCCACCAGAGCAGCGATGCCCTCACATGGTGATCCAACCTGATCACCCGATCCAGTGAAGATGGGGACCTGTCCCATCTCAGGATAATTTCCCATTGCAAAACGCGGGTGTGACACTGAGCATAAGGGACTGCCTCGAAGGAGGCTACAATGAGGCACAAGACCCGCATGCAAAAATGGATTGAGGCCCATTTCTGGGACAGTAGGGACCAAACCGCCGACTGAAGCGTCTGATGCTTGGTTGGCGGGAGGAAGACCTTCGCCTGGGCTGTGCATCCAGGACCAGACCCAGATACTCCAGGCAGTGAGACGGATTCAGAACAGACTTCGGGAGGTTGATCACCCACACGAACTCCTGCAGAGTGTGCAGGGTGATCGTCACATTGTCCCTGAGCGCTGGAGCCGACTCCGCACACAGGAGAAGGTCGTGCAGGTACACCACCCACCACGATGCCCCTCTGCCTCAGCAGAGCCAGAACCGGGGCCAGTAGTTTGGTGAAGACCCGAGGCGCCAAGGCCAGGCCAAACGGGAGAGCCACAAACTGGTAGTGCTCTTCCCCGACCGCAAAGCGCAGGAAGCGCTGGTGCTGGGCGCAGATATAGACATGCAGGTATGCATCTTTGATGTCGAGAGAGGCCAGGAAATTGCCTTGGTGCAGGGCAGCTACCACCGAGCGGATCGACTCCATGCAAAACCTGCCAACCCACACAAACCTGTTGAGGTACTTCAGGTCCAGGATGGGACGAACCCCGTCCTTCTTGAGAGCCACGAATAGGTTGGAATAAAACCCTTGGGAACGTTCCGCCCGTGGCCCCCCTTGACCCAGCAGGTCCTGCACAGCCCCGAACTGGGCCCGCAGGCAGCTGCAGGTTGGAGGCGAAGAACCTGTCTGGGGAGCGGGAACGAAATTCTATGCTGTACCCCAAGGAGACCACCTCGAGGACCCAGCGGTCCGAAATGCGGGAGGACCACCTGTCTGCGAATCCCAGGAGATGTCCCCCACCCGAACGCCGGATGGGGGCAACCCTTCATGCAGAGGAGACCTTGCCCTCTGGCTTGGTGCGCTTACGCGGCCAGGGACGCTTCTGTCCACCCGCGGGGGCCTTGGTGGGTTGTGAACCCTTTCCCGAAGAGCGGAAGGGACGAAAAGGCCGCCTGTGGGCCGGAAAGGAAGGGCCCTGCTGGCGACGGGGATCCAAACTCCTCCTAGACTCCGGGAGAAAGGTGCTCTTCCCCCCCGTGAGATTTTTGATCACCTTGTCCGAGGAGTCACCGAAGAGCCGCCCCCCCTGGAAAGGCAAGTCTGCCAGGGCCTTCTTAGAAATCTGGTCTGCGGACCAGCACTTCAGCCAAAGCCACCGCCTGGCCACCACAGAGACCACAGACACCTTGGCTATCAGGGGGGCCACGTCCAGAGCAGCATCGCACAGATACTGAGCCCCCTGGACCATCCGGTCTGCAAGATCCACACACTCAGGAGAAGCCTGCTGTGACAAACGCGGGTATCAGATCCCTGCCCTTTTCACCAACCGACGACCCCCCTGATCTAATACCACACTTGTCACGAATGTAACAATGCCACTCTCAGCTGCTTTCAGCACAAAGATTTCCCAGTTTGCGGGATCACCATCTAAGTGTCAGCCGCCTTAGAGCGATTGTTATCGGGCTAATTCAAACAATTAACCCTTTCACTGCCACCACTTCTGGATTCCGGCAAGAAGACCCGTATGCTAGCAATACCAGTATTTCAGAATAACCACTTGTACACACGCTGTCACCGCAGACTGATATATTCAGATGCGTTATTCTAAAAACAGTAGCGCTCTTCGAGGGAACAGATTCGTAATAGTTGCATTAAGAGCTTTAGGGACAAAATTAACACTTTTCAAAATAAAGTTTAATAATGAAAAGGTCAAGTTTTAGGTGCAGTAAAACATTTACAGACAAATAAAAGAAGGTTGCAAGATTGAGACAAATTTACAGCAAAGGGACAAAATGAAAAAAGAAATAACTTGCATTTGAAATGTCCCTGCCTAATCAGTGTTTCTAAGATGATTTCCTGGTTCTCTGATGTTTCTGATAGTAAGCGAGAACTCCCCAATTTGATCTTGACAGCCCCTTTTCTCTGAAGCACCAGGGGTGGGGCCATACCTCTCTGGCCATTCGATAAAGAGGGCGTTTCCTCAGACAATGTCCAGGGCGGATCGTGGAGATACAGGCTTCATAATCATGCATGGATCATAACTTGTGATTGGACCGACATATCTTACAGCAAGAAATTTAATTTCAGCTTGCATAAAGCTTTCAAATGACTCCAAACACAAGGATTCTGAGACCTTCCTGGACCCTGGGGAGGGAACAGACTAATTCTATCCCTTCTTGGGTAACAAGGGGTGAATGTTTATACTTAAATTATCAGGGCTGAAATTCTACATTCAAATATGTAATTTATCACTATGGCATATGTATAGCGGAAGTTATGACTGTATGTAAGTTTTTCTAACTTTTCATGTTGTTCCAAAGTTATTGCAAAGGGTCAGAACTCCTGGGGGGTGATTCACGATATATATGGCCTGCCCCACATTGGTTTGTTGTATGTTTTTGTTCAAGATAAGCGGACAGGGCCTTCCTGGCCAGCCATAAACCATAATCAGAGCCTCCTTTGTAGTTGATCTGCCAGATTGGTGTAAAGCAGGGATATGCAATTAGCGGACCTCCAGCTGTTGCAAAACTACAAGTCCCATCATGCCTCTGCCTCTGGGTTTCATGCTTCTGGCTGTCAGAGTCTTGCTATGCCTCATGGGATTTGTAGTTCTGCAACATCTGGAGGTCCGCTAATTGCATATCACTGGTGTAAAGGAAAAGCTTGTTCTAACTCCCATGTTAGAAGGGGAGAGAGAAAAAAAAAACTTAACTATTTACGTAGCTTCCCTGCCAAGATGGAGTCAGTGTCGCTTCGGGCCTGTTATCATTACTTCACGTGGGTCTCGTGTGATACCATCACACCTGCGTCTTGCACAACTCGCTGTGTAGCAGCTTCACCCACTCAGTGAGCGTTTGCGACACCAGTGTAGAAGCCACAATGGGCCACATGGCAGACCCCGTTAGAACAAATAGGGATCTGATGCAAGCCTCGGCCTTCCTGTCAGCAGGGTCCTTAAAGGACAGCGTGTCCTCCACCGGGATGGTGGTCGCCTTACTCAGGCGGGACATGGGGGGGAGAATCAACCACGGGAGGTGATGCCAACTTCTGCAATAATTTATCCTCAAAGGGATAACGCACAGTGAAACGCTTTGGAATGGGGAGGGAGCTCTGAGGCCGAGCCCAGTCCTTATAGACAAATTTATCCAGAAAATCTACATTCGGAAAGACCCTAGCCGCAGAGCCCGGTCTATGTTACCCGAAGGGGACGAGCACCCCCCGAGAGGGTCCTGCTGCTTCTTCCAGTTGCAGGATCTCACGCACTGAGGTTATCAGAGCGTCTACAAGAGCCTCCTCGTGCACAGCAGTGGACGCCTCAGACTCATCCCCGCTATCAGGAGCGTCTGGGATCTCACTGTCCGACAGTTCAAGGGGGATCCCCGCCACAGAGGAGCCCCCCCTCGGGGTCCAAGTCCTCCCCTGAGGAAGGGGGGGCAAGGGGCGCTTTTTGGCGTCCCTGTGGTTAAACAGCGACTCTACCCGGGAGACAAACGTCTCCAGGACCGTGGACACGGCATCTACAAGGGACGGGGCCCCTGAAGTGCTGGCTGCAGGCACGAGAGGTCTGGTGGGGAAGCACCCGCATCGGCTGCCATTCTGTCACCCACCCTGGCAGTGCCAAGAGAATGAGGTCTATTGTCAGGAGACCACTGCACCCCCCCACCCCACAACTGCACAAGGCTTGTCATAGGGGCACCCCAGGGGGGACTCACCACCCAACCCGGAGAGGAGTTGCCTGCTGCGGCTGTTCGCCGCTGTTGCTGCCTTCACCACGCTCCTGCTGCTCACACAGCCGATGTGCTCAGAGCCACTGCCGATCCAGCGAGATCCTCGCCGAGCTGGGGGGTAAATCGGTGCCAGAAACGGCCAGAACCCCCCTCAGCAACACACAGGCCTTCCACGTGTAGAAACCACAGGAAAATGGCCGCCCATGCACACTAGAGGCCAAAACCCCATGTAACAGTGCCGCGGCTACACCAAAATGGCTGTTGACCGATCCCAATGCTTTTAAATGTGGCCGGCAAGAAAATGGTGGCTGGACGCTGGCAAAATGGCCACCGAAGAACCGATCGCCGAGAACGAGGCAAGTGGGGGGAGGCGGAGGGGGACCAGCTAGGGCCCATTACCCAAATCACACCCTGGAAGCCCAGGGAAGGGGAAGGGGGGTGTGACAGCGGGGTATCGGAGGGGTGGGGGCACGAGCGAGGAAGGGGGGGGAGACCACCCACTACGCTACACCTCGGAGGGACCCGCCAGCTCCCCCCCGGGCCCCCGAAGGGGAGGGGGGCATGCAATGGCGGGGCGTTTAACCCGCAGGGCCACCCCGTCCGGTCGGGGCTTGTCACGGTTCGACCCAGCGTGAAGCATCCCCTCTAGTGTGTGATGGCCAGTTGGGGAGACTACCTGGATCCAAGAACCAGCCTGTCGGAGCAGAAAAAAAACTGAACTAGCAGAGATGGGTGTGGGGTTATCTGCCAGTGGGTACTGCCCCCTGGGAGGGGCTGTGCCTGTTACTGTTATTTTTGCTGTTAGACCTGCCTGTTCTGCCTAGTAAACTCCTTAAGAGGGCAGTATAACCCACTTAGTGCTAAGAATCGCTGTGCTTGTCTACGAACGAAAGAGAAAAGTTGTTTTTTTTTTCAATTTAGTGTCAGTGTGTTTAGATATGATAAACAGAATGTACGCTATTCTACACTGGGATTACACTATGGAGCACGCTTCCAGCACAAACACCAGAGTGCAAAGATGCAGCACCTCGGAAGAAGGCCCACTTTCACGACACCACTGTATACAGCCGGTAAAATAAGTATTGAACCCGTCACCATGTTTCTAGGTAAATAGATTTCTAAGCGTGCTATTGACATGAAGTTTTCACCACATATCGGTAACAACCCATGCAATCCCATACATACAAAGAAACCAAAACAAATATGTTCAGAAATTAAGTTATGTGTAATAAAATGGAATGACACCGGGAAAAAGTATTGAACACGCTAATTGAAATGTATTTAATACTTTGTACAAAATCCTTTGTTGGTAATGACAGCTTCAGGATGCCTCCTGTATGGAGAAACTAATCATCTGCATTGCTCAGGTGTGATTTTGGCCCATTCTTCCACACAGTCTTCAAATCTTGAAGGTTCCATCGGCCTCTTCTATGAACTCAGATCTTTAGTTCTTTCTATTGGATTTGAGTCAGGTGATTGGCTGGGCTAATCTAGCAGCTCTGTTTTCTTTCTTTGAAACCTATTGAGAGTTTCCTCGGCTTTCCTTGGCCTTGGCAACAGGGGTCAAGAACCCAAGTTCAGAGTCCCACCTTGCAGCAAAAAGCAGCATCTGCAGATAATTGGACATCCGCCCTGTAAAACTTTGAGAATATATGAACAGAGGCTTGGTGCCTAAAAGCCCAGGATACTCCTACAGATCTGGTGAAGTGGGAGCACAACAGTGTAGGAGGTTTTTGCAATCAAGCTCTTGAATCACTAATCTTGTTTGGCTGAATAGGGGCATGGGCAAGTCCAGGGTAAGAGGCTGCTTTTTCCATGCTAACAGAATGTGTTGTTGGAGAGTTTTCGAGTGGAATAGGGTAAAAGGTACTGTCTCCAAGGAGGTTACCATTAGATTTAGATCAATGATAATGAAAATCACTGTGACATTTTGCTTGGATCTCAGTTGTTGAGCATGAGCTTTCTGTTGTGGAATTACGACTTTTGCTTGGGATGCATCCAGGATCAGACCCAAGTTTTCTAGGCACATGGAAAGCTGGAGAGCAGATTTGTTGATCATTTACACAAAGCAGCTGAATTGTTATCTGGACATTTGCTGAGAGTTGCAAGGCAGGGGGGGGGGGTGAATACTTCAGGAGAGAGTAGTCTATTTAGCCTGTTACCAGGATGCCCTGTGAACACTCTGGGAGCAGAGGATAGACCGAAGGGAAGTGTGGCAAACTGGAATTTGTTGTTTGCCACTGAAAAACATAGAACTCGTTGATAAGGTGGGGATAAATGTGAACATGCAGATAGGCACCTTGGATGTCCAAAGATGTCATGTTTTCCTCCTGCTTCAGAGAGGCAATTACTGACCTTGCGATTGCCATACAAATTTGAGGGAATTTTAAGTACATGATAAAACGCATAACTGTTGGGCTTCGGTACAGTTAAAAGGTTTGAGTAGAATCTCTTGAACCTGTCCTGTGGTGATATTACTACAATGATTCCCTGGGACAAAAGGAGGTTCAGGGCATTGTGCTAATCTGACTGTCTTTGCACAGTTTTTGGTTGATCTGAAAGAAGAAAGTTGGTATACTGTAGTTTTGAACTCTATCTAGTACCCTTTTGAAACCACCGATTGAACCCACTGGTCTGGGACGTCTGTGACCCAGAGAGATGCAAACTCTTAGGAGTGAGGGCACCCCTTCATTGTGAAAAGGGCTTTGAGGAATGCTTGGTGGCCTTTGTGCGCCAAGTCTTGTGCGGAAAGGTAGGGCTGAACTTTTGAGGTTGAAGCCTGATTAGAGCATTGAGGGGCTCCTGAGCATTCAGGTTTTTGTACCTTCCTCTAAGGAAATAAACTTTCCCGCCTGTGACTTCTTTAATGAACTGGTCAAGTGGCTCAACAAACAGACGCCTTCTTTAGAAAGGCATGTATATAAAGCACCTTTTACAGGCAGCTTCCGCTATCCAAGCCTTTAGTCCTAATATTTTATGCATATGAATGGAAATATGCTATCCTGGATAATTGTCTCATGATGTGTTCCAGGGCATCTACACAAAAAAGAAAAGGTACAGCGAGATGTTTGATTAGGACAGAGACAGCAAGATCAACCACAGGAATAGCCCACTTTCGTTGCAAACACTTTTTCCACTGGATAGAGTTCAGCAAATATTTCTGGGGAAGAAAAATCCTTTCAAGAGTGACCCAATTGTTATAGACTGCACATTCTATCTGTTCATGAACAGGAATGGCTTTTTAGGTTTTGTAGGTCTCTGTACCCGAAGGGGAATGGTGAGACAGAGGAAAGTCAATTTGCACAATGCCATGGCTTTTGTGGTTAGAGGCAAAGAGCTTTTCAATGTTAGTGACAACGTTGGCCTGCATAAAAAGTTCAGGCTTCACCTGTCATGGTGGGCATACCCCCGAAGAAGTCTTTAGGGACTGGATTCCATAGCAATGGATGATGGCCCTGGACCTGTATAGCAACCTTGCAGCTAACTCAATGCATTGCACCAGGTGCCAAGGTGATTGACCCACACAGGATCTAGTCCCGGAAGCAATATTACAGGCTATCCCCACAGCGTGGGATCGGAGTATGGTTCCCAAGGTGAAACCGAGCTTGCACCGTCCTGGATACACCGCTTCTGTGTAGGCATTAGAAAATAACAAAGAAAAAATAATTAACTAGCAAAGATAATATTTCCATGAAGAAGAGGTCCATCACCTTTAGACACTATCAAAAAATGTAGGACTCACAGAGTAGGGTAGGCTCATGGGGACGCGTCCCAGGGGGGCTGTTCTCAAAAGACTGCAGGTGTCCAATCACCTGAAGGTGAAGCCTAAAACCCATGGTGTATGAATAAATTGTAAATTGTATAGTTATCTGCGCAACAGATCAGCCTTTTCAAAAAACACACAACTATAGTGAAGCTGCTGTTATGAGTACACAATGTGGACAACAAATGATAGCAAGAAAAACTGCACTCACACCATATATCTAGTTAATTGGCTAATTAAATGGTCAAAATTAGACCTCTAACAGACCGCTAATTATATATACAACTTGAATGTTCGCATGACATTGAGGTTATAAGGTGAGCAAATTATCTCTGTGCCCATAACTGAAATAATACTCACATGAATATATAATTGCACAATAAAAACTACTGTGGAGTGAAAAAAACGTGCAAAAATAATAACAATTATATGATAATGGATAACAATTAGATGAGTGCTCTGCCTGCATCAAACCACTAGATGTCAGGCGTGCAATGAAAAAACAGCCTGCACACTAGACAGCGTGAGGCCTTGAGTGAATATATAAAGTCCTCCAGACACAAATATTGTGAATGAACTGATTTAGTGAAAAGAAAAGTACAAACAATCCATGAACAGTAATAGTGACTTTGCAAGTGACGATATTTTGCTGATATAAAAGTGTTGACAGATCCTTCACTGTTTGCACCCAGTGAGATTGCTTACTCACCGAATGTCATGGATTCCTATTACGGGAATCAGATGAGCCAGTGCTGTATGATGATCTCCACCGACCTCCCCGGGATCAGGAACAAATCCTTCAGATGCCCGGTCACTAGAGGTAGTTACTCACCTCCCACATGGGGCGGGAGTAGGAAGAAAGTGGAGCCAGCGGTGGTGAAGTACGTTTATACGTTTATTTGTTAAAAAGTAACATAAAAGCATGAAGGGTTGCTTACAATAGCGATAGCCAAAGCAGGGGACTCCTCCCGCAATCCACCTGCATACACGAGCGGAGATGACGATCGGATCCCACACTGCCCTTACGCGGCGTTTCGTCAGTAATGTGCTGACGTCATCAGACGTGCCAACCACTTTAATAAGGAACCTGATGTTAGAAATTATCAAACCACTTTAGAGAAAGAGTGACTATAGAATAGTCTGACAATCTTCTTATTGTGTTAAATCCGTCTTGTAAATATGCTCACTGTTTTTTGCTATTCTTGATGCGACTAGGAAACGCATAAAAGTCGAGAGATCTTATTATGAAAACTAAACATAAAGAGGCTGTAAAGGTAATTAAAAAAAATAATAACAAAACATGTCTATACTTACCTACTCTGTGCAATGGAATCGCACAGAGCGGACGGGAACCTCCTCTTTTCGGGTCCATCGGCACTCCTGGCCCCTCCTCTCTGGCCAGTGAAGTGGCTTCCCATGGGGGCACTTGTTCATGATCGCACCAGATGCCCTCTGCTGTGACCATTGACACAGGTGGCGAGGCTCGGCCCCGCTCCCCACTACCTCATCAATGGCTTTGATTGAAAGCACTAGGAGCCAATGGCTCCCCATGCCCCAGCAAAGCCAGCGAGACACGGAAGTGAGGGGAGAGAGGAGCTGCAGATGTGCATGGCACTGGATCTAATGAGGTCTCAGGTAAGTAAAGGAGGGCTGATGCTGACACCTTAACATTTTTTAACCTTAATGCAAGGAATGCATTAAGGTAAAAATTTTTTAGACTTTACAACTCCTTAAGAGTTTAATAAATGTGGGTAGAACATGGCATAGTAGATGGCCATTTTCTTTTGCCGTTAGAATCCTGAGTTTTTTTCCAACCAAGAACTCAATGTTTCTAAAGTCTTCCCAGTTTATGATAGATTTTGTGTGTGTGCTAATTTCCTTACTGAACACAAAACATTTACAAGTAGGATTAAATGGATTTGACTTTAATTTTCCCTGTTGAGATCACTTGTACACCTATGAAAAACATTTTATTGTAAGACTCTTTGTGAATGGGGTCTGATACGAATGTTTCTGTAAAGGACTACAAGCACACACTGCTATATACAATATTTAAATCAAATCTGTATGTTATCAATATAAACTTGAAAGTGTGGTTTTACTTACCAGTGTATCTATTGTTTCCTGGAACTGCACAGTAATAGAAATGACATTTGTATTCGATGAACACTTTGAGGCCAAAACATGATATAAAATACCTGAGGGTACGTCTTGTATGTGATAGTACCAGTTAATTGGAAGACCTGTCTTTGTTATTCCCATTTTATAACATGATGATGTGTCTTCATGTTTTGCTTCAGTGCTCTTTTCTGTTAAGTTGAGTGCTTGGATTTCACTTAATTTAGGACTCACTTCTACTAGGTGTATCGAGATATCACATTTGTTTAGTAGATATTGAAACTGATCAAAAACCTGAAAAACAGAAACACCCAATAAAATGAATAAACAAAGCAAAATAAACATAAAGAAACAAAGTTTGGTGTCTATAGTCAGAGCACTTACTTGAAGTCTTAAAAAAATGTTTCAAACTCCCAGATATGTAAGCAAATGATATCATCTTTGGTGGTGCGAAAATTTGTAGATAAACATTTGCAGGATAAGTTCTCCACTATCCAGCCCTCTGATTTTTACTTTTTAGCAGTAACAGACTACGCCCAACACACACCCAGGCATAGAGAATTTGTACAAAATTATAATTCTTCTAAAGCACTTGTCCAAAAATATTTTATTTTAACCACTTGCCAACCGCAGTCTGACGGCGACAAGATGGCACGAAATCGCAAACCGCCGTCATATGACGGCGGCTGCGAGATCCCGCACTGTGAGCGCGCAAGCGCTCACTGTGTTCTGGAGGAGCCATGGAGTAGGTAGGACGGACTCGATCGCTGCTGCCTACCCGCAATGGCCCCCCCCGCAGTGAAAGAACGGAGGTCCATGTAAGTAAACACGGATCTCCGTTCTGACAGAGGGGGAAGGGCTGTGATCACAGGCTTCCTGTATATGGAAGCCGTGATCACTCCCCTCCCCCTGCCAGCCCAGGCCCCATACAGTTAGAACACACCCAGGGAACACAGTTAACCCTTAGAGCGCCCCCTGCAGGTTAACCCCTTCACTGCCAATGACATTTACACAGTAATCAGTGCATTTTTTTTTGTTTACAAGCTTTTATTGAAAGGTCATCATAGTAAATACAGCAGGTTAATTGTAATACAAAATGACAATTATAATGAAGTGACACATTATATGTGAGGGGGTGGGAGTAAGATACAAGGAGGATGGCATATTAAATGTGTAACAAAAGATATGCAGTCATGTATATAGCTACAAACATACCAGATGGACAGCTTCAAAGTACAAAAATTAGCTCTCGTTCCACATGGACCATTTTTCGTCAAATAAGTACATATTGTCTTGAATTGAATTGAATGATACATACGTTCTGTTAGTTTTACCATATTCATCCTGCTTAGAACTTGTGTCCATGGAAGATTGGTCGTCAACCAGTTGCAAGCAATCATCCATTGAACGGAGCTCAACAGTGTGTGGACAAGTCTCAGACAGGCTTTGGATATGTCTGGGATGGAATTGTATAGGATACAGATATGTAGTGTGAGGAGAATTTTTTTTTTTTGTGATTTGTGCTATTTTTATGGCTGTGCAGTTCCAGACAGGATCCAAGTGTTTACAACGTCAAAATATATGTAGGAGGGTTCCAGCTTCGCCACAACCCCTGAAACAATAATGTGGGATATTGGGGTAAAAAAGGTGAATTCTGGCTGGTGTCATATACCAGCGGATCATAAGTTTGGTTGGTGTGTCTCAGCCATAGATCTGTTACATTTGCGCATATTGTCTATTTTAATGCACCAGTCTTTGATAGAGACCGAACAACCTAAGTCTGTTTCCCATTTGCACATAGCTTGTGTTTTCAGGGGTTGTGCGAGATTATTTAAGGATTTATAAAGGATTGAAATGTGGCCCTTACCTCTAGGGTTATTGATGCAGATTAGTTCCAAAGGTGTGTGTGTGTGTGTGTGTGTGTGGGGGGGGGGGTTGAGTGTAAGGGCGAAGTGATTGGAGAAGAATTCTTTTATGGTGTCATATTGTGGCCTGAGGTTGGGAGGGATGCCGTATTCATCCACCAATTTGTTAAATGATAAGAAGGTTCCTGTACAGACAAAGGTATTAAGTGTTGGTAGGTTCAGTGACAACCAAGGTTCATATGAATTAGTGTAGCCAAAGGTTTTGTACATGTCCTGGTCGCCCACAAACGTGGCCAACGGAGGGACTGGAGATGAAAAATTATAATGGTCTTTATGTCTAAGCCACAACTGTATGAGGTGCGAGACTACACTGTTTTTATGTTGGAATTGCCTGGACTTGGTTCTATGCGACCACATAATACCACGAATATTATATGGAAGCACAGATGTAGATTCAAAATTCAACCAGGGGATATGATCTGATTGCGAGAACCATTGTGTTATATGTGATAGTATGACTGCCAGATAATAATGCCAGATATTGGGTAGGCCTGTACCTCCTTCTGAGTGTGGTCTGTACATTAGATTCAAATTGCATCTGGGTTTTTTACCAGCCCATACAAAACGATTAATATATCTTTGAATGGTGTTAATCTTATGTTTGGGAATGTTAATGAAAACTGTTCTAAAATAAAAAAGGATCTTGGGAAGAATAGTCATCTTGACTGCGCACAGTCTACACATAAAAGATATATGGAAAGAGGACCATACCTTGAAGAAGTTTTTGATCAAGGATATAAGATTTGGAAAATTATGTTGATATAGGGTTTGAAAATGAGGTGTTATTTGAATGCCTAAGTAGCGAATTGATTGAGAACACCAAGTGAATGAGTATTAGTTTTGGATTCTGTATAATAGATCAGTAGAGATTTTGACTGGGAGGAAAGAACATTTGGATTGATTGATACTAAGGCCTGATATTTGATGAAAGGTGTCTAATTCTTTTAATAGATGGGGGAGAGATGAAAGTGGGTCGGAGAGCATGAGAATGGCGTCATCTGCGTATGAACTGATTTTATATTCTGCACGGTGTTTGATATATCCTTTGATGTTGGGGTTATTTCTGATGGAGCATGCAAGGGGTTCAAGGGCTAGGGCAAATATTAAGGGGGACAGTGGACATCCCTGTCTTGTTCCTTTTTTAAGAGTGAAAAATTCAGAATTAGCACATGGGATTCTTATTCTTGTTTGCAGATTGCTATATAGAGCTTTAAAGCCGTGTAGGAATTCATTCGATATGCCAAAGGATGGAAGTATAGTGTCTAAGTATGACCAACTGACGCTATCGAAAGCTTTGTTAATATCAAGACTGAGTAAACTAAGAGAATGCGAATGTAGATTAGAATCTTGAACTATATTAGTGATTAATCTAATATTATCAGTTATCAGTCTGTTTGGCATAAAGCCTGTTTGGTCAACATGGAAAAGGCTGGTGATAACCTTCGCTAAGCGATCAGCTAAAAGGCGGCCAAAATTTTTTATCTCATTGTTTAGAACTGAAATGGGACGGTAGTTTTGTGGAAGAGTGTGATCTTTTTGAGGTTTAGGAATTAGGGACATGTTAGCCATTAACATTTCATTTGGAAAGTTATTGCCTTTAAGGATGTGATTGAATAGGTTACATAAATGAGGAGAAAGGAGAGGAGCCATTTTTTTTATAGTAGGCTGTGGAGTAGCCATCTGGGCCAGGAGTTCTTCAATCGAGCTAGTAGTACAGCGAGTTCTGCCCGTGTCGAGGACCGGGTCTACCGATGAGGTGTCGGATGATATTTTTTTTACCGAGGAGAGGAAAGAGGAGTAAATACATTGGATAAGTTAGTGTAGGAATTTCCGTTATTGAAAGGT
>BLSH010166979.1:398293-409138 GCA_018402905.1 Glandirana rugosa | reverse complement strand
ATATATCATAAGAACTGCTCATGTGCAATGAATACATTGATTTACCAGCTCTTAGAAAAAAACAAAAAACCCAAATCTACATACAGTGTTGACATAACACCGAAATTTTCTTCAGGGGACACCTGACGGACACCATGTATTGGCTATACATGGTGTCTCCGTCAGGTGTCCCCTGAAGAAAATTTTTGAATTTGAAATGTGTCAAGCTTTCATATGTATAACGGTGTCAAAATTTGATTATTAAAACAGTTATTGTGTAACACATTGTATGTGGGGTTGGCTTTAGCATGACAGTGGTGTATTAGCCTCAGTGTTTTTTTATGACAATTTCTTTTATACATGTTTCATTAAGAGTATGAACCTTTAATTGTGATGTATTTATAACTATGTAACTATGCATTTGGTGCCCTAAAAAATCCCAGTAAACGTTTTGTAATAACTTTTGTAAACATTAAACCTTATATGAAAAAAGTATCTCTGCTACAAGACCGAACACCAAAGAATACTAAAAGACAGATTTCTGGAAAAGCTGTGGAAAAAGGAAAAATATATAATGCATATACAGACTGTACTTACATGTAATATATATATATATATTTACTTTAAAAAAAAAAAAAAAAAAAAGGCTGAGTTAGACTTACCGGTAACTCCTTTTCTGGGAGTCTTCCAGGACAGCCCATGAGACCTTGGGCTCCTCCTACCAGGACAGGAAACACGTTAACCTCACTGAATAAAAGGGCGGTCCTACAGGCTGCCCTCAATAATCACAAGGACCATAGGACAGATCTGAAAAACATATGCATCAAACATATCTAACACATACATCAGACAATACCGGGTGGGAAGCCGGCTGTCCTGGAAGACTCCCAGAAAAGGAGTTACCGGTAAGTCTAACTCAGCTTTTCTCAAGGCATCTTCCAGGACAGCCCATGAGACGATGAGCCAGAACTTACCAGTCGGGGGGGGGGGGGACCACTGCTTGGAGGACCTTACGTCTAAACGCTTGCTCCTGAGCCGATAAGAGATCTAAGCGATAGTGCTTGACAAAGGTAGAGAAGCTTGTCCACGTAGCGGCTTTACAAATCTGTCCTGGGGATGCACCAGCCCTCTCCGCCCAAGATGCAGACAAAGCTCTGGTAGAGTATGCATTAATGAAAGGAGGAGGTACCTGTCTAGCACTATAAGATACAGAAATCGCTTGTTTAATCCACCTGGCTAAAGTAGCCTTGGATGCCCCCCTTGCCCTTGTGCGGACCTGAAAAGAGTACAAGCAACCTGTCTGACTTTCTAAAAGACCTAGAAACCCCTAGATATTCAATAACTGTTCTCCTGAAATCTAAGAGACTATATTTCCTCTCCTTATCCCCTTTGGGAGAAATAAAGAATGTTAGGAGAATAATGTCCTGCGATCCGTGGAACATGCTGGACACCTCAGGCAGGAATGTTGGATCTGTTTTTAGCACTATCTTGTCATCAAAAACCGTCAGGAAGGGTTCTCTAATGGAAAGGACCTGAAGTTCGCTCACTCTACGTGCTGTAGTTATAGCTTCTAACAGTACTGTCTTGAGGGTAAGCAATTTCACTGAAGCCTCCTCAAACGGCTCAAAAGGAGATTCTGTTAGAGCCTGGAGGACTAGGGATAAGTTCCAAGGCGGGCAAGACTTAACCTCCTCCGGCTTGGATCTAGATATGGATCTGAAAAATCTAGCTACAAAAGGATCCTATAACAGATTGCGCTGGAGGTACATACTGAGTGATGCCGTCTGCACCTTTAATGTACTGACTGCCAGACCCATGTCTACACCCTCCTGAAAAAAAAACAAAACTGAGGGAATATCCTGAGCAGCCTTCTGATTTGTCATCAACCAAGCACTGTATTTCTTCCATACTTTGGTGTAAATTGCCCTCGTCACTGGGTTTCTACAATTGACTAAGGTATCTATTACTTTGGCTGAAAACCCCTGTGCGCTAAGTATCTTCTCCTCAGCTACCATGCCCTAAAGTTTAATGAGTCCACCTGAGGGTGAGCCACTGGGCCCTGGGAAACTAGATCCCATCTCTTCGGAAGCCTGAGAGGAGGTTCCGATACTAGGGCCTGGAGCAGGGAAAACCATGGCCTCCTGGGCCAGAATGGTGCAATCAGGATCATATCTGACTGTTCCTGCTGAAATTTCTGAAGAACTTACGGTATCATTCTGATAGGTGGGAACGCATAACAAAGATGGAACGGCCGAAGATTTGCCAACGCATCGATCCCGATGCACTGATCTGTTTGGCTTAGAGAGAAATACTTTTCCACTTTGTGATTGTCCTGACTTACGAACAAGTCCACCTCTGCGACTCCCCATAGTTTGGAGAGGTCCGCAAAAACTTCTGGGTGCAGAGACCAATTGTCTTGGAGCACCTGATGGCGACTGAGGTAATCCGCAAGATTGTTCTGCGTTCCCTTCAGGTGCACTGCCGAAATGGAAGCTAGATTCTGTTCCACCCAGGACAGAATTTGCTGTGCAATTTAACTGTAGCATCCGACTCCTCGTGCCCCCTTGTTTGTTCAAGTAAGCCACCGTCACCACAATGTCCGAAAGAATCTCTAGGTTGTGACCCCTGATCTCTGCCTGGAAGGCCATCAGTGCCTTTAATGCTACTAAGAGCTCTCTTTGATTTGAGGGAGCTTGCGCCTCTCTTGAAGCCCACTTTCCCTGAGCCAGTTTGTTGCCTAGATGGTCTCCCCATCCCCAGGTACTCGCATCCGTTGTAATTCTTTTGGAAACAGGCATGGCCCATGGTAATCCCTTGGTTAGGTGAAGAAGGGCCCTCCACCACCAAAGTCTTCTTTTCACCTTTGACGGAACTCTGATTTTCGAGTCCAGTGAACTTGAAAAGCCATCCGAATTCCTGAGAAATGCCTGCTGTAGCGGTCTCTGATGAAACCTTGCCACTGAACTGCAGGGAAGCAGGCAGTCATCAGACCTAAAACTCTTGAAACTTCCCTGAGACAAGTCCACTGATTGGCTTGCAGGGCTGCTACGCCTTGCATCACTTTCCTCACTTTTTCTTCCAGAAGGAATATCCTCCGGGATACTGAGCAGATCTCGTAACCCAAATAAGTCACTCTTTGGGCTGGTACTAGGGAAGACTTCTCACTGTTGATAAGCCAGCCTAGAGATTGCAGAGCATTCTGCACTGTCTGTAGATTCCTTTCCAACTCCTGAGAGGATCCTGCTACAATTAAGAGATCATCCAGGTAGGGAATAATCGTTATTGCCTTTAGCCTTAGTGGAGCTAATGCCTCCTCTAAGACCTTGGTGAAGATCCTCGGGGCCGAGGATAGTTTAAAAGGAAGTGCTTAAAACTGGAAATGCTTGCCGCTTGAGCCCAGCCTGACCGCTAGCCTTAGGAATTTTTGATATGCTGGATGGATCGGGACATGCAAGTATGCATCCCTGAGGTCCAGCGTTGCCATAAAGCAATTTGGAGCGAGCAATTTTCTTATCGAAAATATTGTCTCCATTCTGAAGTGCTTGTACCTGATTGATTTGTTCAGGGACCGAAGATTCAGAATTAAACAATACTTTCCTGAAGGCTTTCTCACTACAAACACGTGAGAATAAAAGCCTTTTCCTTGCTCTTTTTGGGGAACTGGGATCATAACTTTCTGATCCACTAATTCTTCTATCAAAAGTCCCAGTGCCTTCGCCTTCACTCGGTCTCAAGGAGGGGCTGTAACTAGCATTCTTTCTGGTGGTTGCAAGGAAAACTCCAGCTTGTATCCGCTGGCCACCAAGTCCCTGATAAAAGGACTTACGGTGGTTTTTGTCCACTGTGGTAGGAAGGCCCTCAACCTTCCCCCCACTGGGACGCATGCGTCATTGCGGCTTTGGCTGCTGGGGAGGGTTAAATAACACGCCTCCCCTGCCTCTGCTTTTGTGGCCCGTCCAATGCTTTTTAGGCTTGTTGTCTTTTTGACCCACCTCTTGTCTGCCTTGGCCACAAAAAAATTTCCTAGTTAAAGGCCTCTTCTTTTTCTCAGGGAAAGCCTTTTTTCTATCCGCAGTACACTCTAAGGCTTCCTGCAATCCTGGGTCAAAAAGATGGTCCCCTGAAAAGGGAAGACCACATAGGCGTAACTTCGAAGCCACGTCTCTGGACCAGGTTTTAAGCCATAGACTTCTCCTGGCTGAATTGACCAAAGCTGAAGTCCTGGCAGACATCCTAACTGCTTCAGCTGAAGAGTCCACCAGAAACCCTGTGGCTTTAAATAGCAGTGGAAAAGATTTTAAAATCTGTTGCCTAGCGGTCCCGCCTTCCAGGTGGTTTGAATTTTTGTTAGCCAAACCTCCAAATTTCTGTCCACACAAGTAGAGGCCAAGGCTGGCTTAAGTCCCATAATAGAAGAGTCCCATGCTCTGGGCAACAGGACGTCTCCTCTCTTATCCATGGGATCCTTTAATGACCCCATATCCTCAAAAGCCAAATCTTAATTTTTAGAAATTTTGGATAGGGGTGTGTCCAGCTTTGGGTGTTTATTCCAAGGCTGCGACTCACTTTCCTTGAATGGGAACCTCCACTTAAGGCTACCTGAAAAGAACGGTTTTCTCTCTGGATTATACCATTCCAGCTTGATGGTATCAAGCAAGGAATTATGCACAGGAAAGAAACTGGTCTTTTTCCTATGTGTACCCTCATACATGAGATCATGCTTAGAGAGTTGCACCTTCTCTTCCTCAATACCTTTAGTTGTGTAGACAGCTTTTAACAAGTCGTCTACATCGTCTAAAGACAGTTTGTATCTAGAATCTCTAGACTCCCTATCCCTAGGTTCTGCCTCTGACCCTGAATCTTCCTGGGAAGATCGGGGAGACCTGGCATCTTCCTCAGATTTCCCGCTATCAATATTGTGAGTAGGGGTCCCTGTAACAATAGGGACACTCTCAGCAGGTGGATCCTGAGCGGGGGTCTGAATCTTGGCTATCAAAGTTTTGAAAGAGCTAAAAGTAGATTTAAGTTCATCCCTGACAGACGTGAGCATTTTTACTGGTTCGTCTTTTACCAGACTGTCAATGCACGTGCGGCAAACAGCTTTGGTCCAGGAAGAACTAAGCTTGCTAGTGCAAACTGCACACTTTCTCTTAGGTGGCTGCACTTGTGATTTGTCCTGAAAATTGGTCTGTAAATACAAAAACAGAGAGCCCACTGTAAATCTAGCGCCCCACCATACTCCACAACACCCCTGTGCAGGACAAAAAGAAAAGGTGCTCCTCTCTTTCAGCAAGTCCCTCAAGGAAATAGGAAAAGTCCTCCCTTCCCCAGGCTTTAGCACAGCGTTTAAGCTCTGACCGGCTTACCTTGGAGGTGCTGGTGCCATAGGCTTGCTTCCCCCACCGCTGCGGGTCCCGCAGAAGGATCCATGTTGCCTTTTTTCCACCTGTGATTTCAGCCTCTGCTGTTCCAGAACACACCGGCCACCCATCACGCCTTGTCCGCACTGTAAGGAGACCGGAACCGCGTCTC
Source organism: Glandirana rugosa (assembly GCA_018402905.1). Lineage (NCBI taxonomy): Eukaryota > Metazoa > Chordata > Amphibia > Anura > Ranidae > Glandirana > Glandirana rugosa. The sequence continues at coordinate 403,627 of BLSH010166979.1, read as the reverse complement.
CGGCGCTCGCTGATGACGTCAGCAGCCTCCCGGAAGTTACCCTCTGGTACTTCCTTCCGGCCAGTGGAACACACGGCTCCGCCCCCTCCAAGCACTCCTGACTTCCTGAAACGCCCGCTCTGCACAGACACAGCCCGGCTGGCTATAGCAGAGCGGTTGCAGTTTGCACTGGAACACAGGATTGGCGTCCAGAATGCTCAGGGCTGACTCACAGCGATCCTGGCCCTCTCCGGGCACTGAGGAACAAAGCATCGTGGGGTCTCTGTATACCCTCTGGTAGAGGACCGCGCTGGGCAGAAGAGAAGGTATGACATGCTTGAATACAAGGCCCCCCTGATCCCACTACTCCGACCAGGAAGACCAGGTTCCTGAAACATTTTACCCCCTGTCTGGAGGAAACACGAATACTGATGGCAGCCTGGAGGACCACCCTTTTATGCAGTGGGGTTAATGTGTTTACTGCCCTGGTAGGAGGAGCCCAAGGTCTCATGGGCTGTCCTGGAAGACGCCTTGAGAAATGTTGTGTAGTCAGGAAGTTGCAGGTTACTTTAGAAAATCATGAAAAAGTGCAAAGCTTCATTTTATGTTTTACTTACTCTTAAAATGTCACCCATTAGAGAGCCTCTTCCAGGACCAAGTTCCACTAAATTAAGAGATTTTGACTTTCCTCCAGCTAGCCATTCACTGACACACCATATCCCAATTAGCTGTTTGTAAACATATGAACAAATATCAGTTTATCGAATTAGAAATGCACAGATTAATGGGTTTAAGATCTCAGTAAGGGATTATAGAATAGGAAAGAATGAAAATATTGCTTATTGCTTACATTTTCTGATATACATTTTCTGGGGCAAGTACCTTTGCCTCTACAGTAAAGCTGGCCATACATGGATCGAAATTTCTCTGGTTCAACAGGGATAAACTGAAATTCGATTCATGTATGAACAAGCATGTTGGAAAATTTTCTCTTGAAGGAATCTTCTTGCTGTCAGATTACAAAAGCGGAGTCATTTTCTTTCATTCAACCTGCTTGTATGTATGGCCAGCCTAAGGCTGTTCTGCTTGTGTTAACTGCTGAATGTCATTTGATTAGGATCTTATTCCTTCATCCTAATCTATCTTGCTCAGTGAATGCTTTCATGCAGCAATCAATATTTTGTGGTAGTGCTGTAAAAAGATAACTTTACCAAAAATGTTAATTTTAGGTATGGATGGTATATGGTTTGTTTACGTTAGTTTGATTGCAAATATTAGGTTTAGCCTGGCCAAATGTGTTTAACAGAAGCCTTACCTCTTCTTATGGGAAAAAAAAAGACTCACCCTCTACTGATAGACTAGTACAATTGAATAGAAGCATTGATTGTTTCTCGAATACCATATTATACTCTTCATGAAATTGTAGCGGGCGGGGGGGGGGGGGGTGTTATTTCATATTAATGCAATATTTTTTCCCGACCCACTTTTTTTATTTTTTATAAAATGTTCCTAGTCATTTATCCAGGTTCTTATTTCATTCCTGGAGTTCTTGTTACCATATGGACAATTCCTGCTGCAGTATCTGGTTTTCGTGTCTTGTATTAAAGTGTATGCAATGGCTTTTTTATGGTTTTGGATAGAGTAGGAAAGGACAGACCACTTTGTCAGGTTTTATTGCTGTGTCCCTGCTTGTCCTGGTGTCCACTGTCAATGAGACAGAAATGAGGGGACGTTCAAAAAATGTAAGTTGTCTTTTGCAGCAAGAGATGAATGAACCTTCTCCATTCTTTTCCTGTGACAACACTCTAGGGCAGTGTTTCTCAACTCCAGTCCTCAAAGCGCACTAACAGGTCATGTTTTCAGGATTTCCATTATTTTGCACAGGTGATTTGATCAGTTTCACTGCCTTAGTAATTACCACATCCGTTTCACCCGAGGGAAATCCTGAAAACATGACCTGTTTGTGCACCTTGAGGGCTGGAGTTGAGAAACACTGCTCTACTGTGGGAATTCCATTCACTTGGGAGAGAGTTCCTCCCATTTCTTGTTGTGTCTACAGGACAAGAAATGAAGGAACATTTCTACAGCAACACAGTAAGCAGTAACAAATTATGTCTAGAAACAAAAGCTTCAGTGTCAGTGTCATAGTCTGGACAGTTGAAATCACCCGTAATGACGACTGTATTTATGCTTGCTTCCTGTTTAGTATTTAAACTTCAGTAGTAGCATAATTTAGGTCACTGCAGTTAATAACATTATCAGGTTTATTATATGGACTCTAGGTTGTGACAGTCTTTTACAGAGTTTTTCACTTACAGTTCACGGAAAATATGATCTTACAAACTCCCATTTGTATATTTTCTATTCTTTTTGAACCATTATAACCATCCAATTTTTTATCCAATCATGGCTTCCATGCAACCAGACTTTGGTTATCAACACCAATTTATAATCTGGTCATACAAGCAGGAATGCGCCGCCTCCAGGCATACCTGCCCTAAATGTATCCAGTGCTATATATGTTCCAACAAGGAGGCTCTCAGACTAGCGTTAGGACTTTACTATACAGGGATGCCTTGATGAGGCAATGCAGCTTCCACATAAAATGTACAATTGTGCAACCAAAAACCTGCTTTTTCTGCAAATTGTGTAAGCTGGTAAGTGTTCTGGGAAATACATTTGTTTTGTGTGAAGTTCTTCCACGTGCACCTTACCCTAAAAGCTAGTTATAACTTGGGATGATTTTGATTTTTTGTTTATTTCCATTAACTCAAATGGTTTGAAGACTTTCGATTTTGCTTACATTTTATATTTTCTATGACATCAATTTAATAATTCATGCAGTTTTTATGATCTCCTTAGTAATGCCCACTTTCGTTGCACTAAATTCATGTTTCTATCCCTATTCCTCTAGGTCCCTCACTAAATTTCTATGCCTGTTCTGTCATTCCCCTGTTTGATAGGGAGCAAATGATTTAGCACTGCTATGCATGAAAATATATCCCCAATATCAGCCAAACAGACACATTTTTAGAGTGTGCCAGTTCAGGACTAGCCTTTCTAGCACTCTCTCCCCACCCTTCTGTTAACTCTAACACTCCTATAGATCATTGACTTGCTCCTTTCTGTCCTCCTTATTTACTGACCGTAGGCCCATACGTACAATCAGAAAACGTATTAAAAATACTGCTTTGGAAGGGATCATACGATAATCTGATCATTAGTACACAGCTCGCGACAATTCATGTGAAAGTATCCGATAGGACAAGCATGAAAATTTTTCTCGTACGTTTTGTTTAACCAGCACAGCCTTCATCCGAAAATACAATACAAACATAATACAATACATTACATCACTTCCGAATTGTTATTCTGTCGTACGAGAATTTTCGCAATTTTAGTAACCTCTTTTATTTTCAATATGAGACTAGCAAGCCAAAGAAAAAACGGACGATAATCTCATTGTGTGTACCAGGAATAAGTGTGCAACAAGCTCTCAGTACTGTCTGTTGTTTGTTCAGTTCCAAAACTTGGGCTTTCATATAAGCAACCCAATCACATATGGAGCAGCGGTATACACTACTGAACAGGAGTTCAAGGAGTGCATACATTGGCACAACACATACACAGGCCAGTATTTTTAAGCATGGAGCACATAATACTTAAAAATGAGATTATTTTCACTAACAATCCCACAATTGTTTTTAAAAGGAGCTGGATGCATTCCTAAATGCAGAAAATATAACTGTATATTAACATTTATAGGTAATAGCACCAGCGGTAGCTGATACCAGGGAATATTAGGTTGCCTCTGGGGAGATCAGGAAGCAATTTTTCTTGCCCCACTTGAGCACACTGGATCATGCATTATGGTGTTTTTTCCTTCCTCTGGATCAACTGTGGGTATAAGATTGTGTATATGGAAGTTTTCTATTTTTCTTTTTTTTTTTAATGGTTGAACTAGATGGACGTGTGTCTTTTTTCAGCCTAACTAACGATGTAACACAATTAAAGTATAAATAGCTGTCATAAGCTCCGTGTGTATTTAAGCAAACTATAATATGATAATTAAATAAATGAATCCAATAAAGTCTTTAGGGATTACTCAGAAACAGCTTATAACAGAGTTTCCTTTATTCATGATGCTCTTGTTTACGTTTGAGAAAAAAAAAAGACCAGTACATACTGCCAATACACATTTCTCTATGTTTAATGCCTGTAAAGAACAAAACAAAAAAACACCCATTAAACACCCTACAAAATTCTGTTGTGGGCTGACAGCACATGGCCTCTGTTAATTGAAATTGCAAAGAATCGACTCTGTCTAGATCTCTTTTGCTAAACAATAGAACAACTCCCCTTTTCCTCATGACCACAGCTTAAAAAGGGAGGTGTTTTGTGGTCCAAGGAAAGAATTGGAAGGGCTGATTAGGCTCCTTCAGATAGCACAGATAATAACAGATGTTTTTTTCACCTAACAAAATGTAGATATAACAAAATAAAAATGTATATTTAACTGAAACAAAGTGAGCAAATAAGATAAGTTCATTGTTAGGTTTTACATACACTTTAAGCCTTGCACTTAAAAAAAATATATCAGTGTTGCACAGATAAGTCAATAGCTTCAGCATATAAACCTTGTATGGCCATTGCAATGAGTCAATATACTGGGTTTACCAGTATTTACATAAGAATAGAGAAAGAAGCAAAGAATACACTATAATTTTGTGATCGCACTGCAGAAATACAAAGCTTGTGCATGACAGAGCAGTGTAAAGATGCAAATGATCACACACAACTTCTGCTAGCACTAACTGGATGTACCGAATATACTCGCGTATAAGACGAGTTTTTTTACACGGATTTTGTGTCAAAAAACCGAGATTCGTCTTATGCGCGAGTCAACAGCCGGTACGAGCGCGGGGAAACATTCCGAGGGCACCCGCGGCGGCTGAGATGCATTCCAGTAACAAGTGTGTTATTCCCAATTATACCAATCAATTAGCTTAACGGTTTGACAAAAGAAAAGAAAATGTAAATGTATTCTTCCTGTGCCGTCGGAATAAGGAAAGTATCCTTCACGGACACAGGAGACGGGAATGGAAGTCGGGTCAGTGCAGCGTTCACACTGACTCGACTTCAAGGTGGGAGGTCGTCCGGCAGTCGCCTGCACTGCCGTAGGGACCTTACGTAGAGTCGGCGGCGCCCACGGGAGCCTTACAAAGGGGCGCGAGCATGGCCGACAACTGAGCGCGTATTCTGCTTAGAGCCAAAAAACTGTGTTTTAGGCACATTTTTTTGAGCAGAATATGCGCTCATATAAGCCATGTAGGTCAATCACGATCGTCTTCAACA